>JAWNZC010000220.1:462500-557500 GCA_035771165.1 Paragorgia papillata
AGTTTCATTGAAAAGGAGAAATCAAGATTGAAGAGAATGGCAAGGAAGAGAAAAAGAAAGATCAAGTGGTGTGAGTCAAAAAAATGGAATAAAATGTATGCGACGTCCCCTACGAAAGTACACAACATCATGCGAGAATCTATTAAGAAGGATCCGGATAACTTGAAACCTAAGTTATGGATGAAAGAGCGCAATGGTGATGAGAACTCAAACTCCTTTGAAACACTAGACCAAGCAGAGGAATTTTGGCGACCGATGTGGGAAAATGAAGGAAATGGAAATCCCGGAGCATTATGGCTAAAGGAGATTGCAGAGGTAATGGAGAACTGTAGGCGAAGTGGCGGTGATGAAGTGGGTACGGTGTCTATCAATGTCTCACAAATCAGACAGGCTATAAAGAAGAAAAAGAATTGGTCTGCACCTGGCCCTGATGGAATTGCGAATTTTTGGATAAAGAAGATAACATACCTACATGCACCTTTAGCGAAAGTCATCGAATCCGTCATCAATGAAGAAGAATCAATACCGGAATGGTTGAATACCGGGCGAACAACACTTTTTCCCAAGGAAGGTGAATGGAATGTTTCAAACCACAGACCAATAACATGTTTGAATACAACATATAAACTTGTGACATCAGTAACTCTTCCCATCGTTGATAACCACTTGAAGAACAACGAATTCCTCCAACAAGATCAAAGAGGGGCCAAGGAAGGAGTATCCGGATGTGTTGACAATCTTTTGATAGATAAACTGGTGCTGGAAGATGTTAAAGAAAAGAAGCGAAATATGGCATGTGCTTGGGTAGATGTACGCAAAGCTTATGATAGTGTGGATTATACCATCTTGGAGAAAGTACTAGAGATTCATGGCTTCTCGGAAAAACTCGTACGTATTGTAATGAAGCTTGTAACCAGATGCTCCATCACGCTGGTGGTACAGACGAAAGCTGGTATGGAGGAATCATCTAAAGTAACCCTCAGAAAAGGATTACTTCAAGGTGACTCCCTGTGCCCGAAGTTATTCACGATCTATCTCAACCCAATTGCCTGGAAGCTGAGAGCGACAGAGGGGTACGTCTTGAGCAAACCGGTGAAACTTAAAATCACCCATCTTATGTTCATAGATGACCTGAAAGCTTTTGCTGCAAATGAAAAGAAACTCCATCTAATTTTGAAGCTAACACAACAATGTATGACGGATTTGAATATGGAGTGGGGAGTTAGGAAATGTGCTACGATGGTTGTGAAGAGAGGAAAACTAGAAGAGCAGAGTGAAATGCAGTTAAATGAAACTACAACACTTAGAACAGTTGATAAGGATGCACCATACCAATTCCTGGGTATTTATGAACACATCTGCCACGATTCGCGATTACTTCGCGATAAAGCCAGCAAGGAATTCCTTCAACGAATCTGGCTAATATGGTCCTCGCCGATGGCTGAACCACTGAAGATACATGCCACCAACACGTTTGCTATTCCAGCGCTTACCTATTATATGTGCACCACCGAGTGGACAGTACACGATCTACAAGAACTAGATCGGGAAGTTAGAAAAATACTAACCGAAGTAGGTGCAAGACACCCTGGAGCATCCGTGCCACTTCTGTATTTGCCAAGATCCTTGGGTGGCCGTGGCATGAAATCAGTTGAACAAGAGTATATGGAAACAAAGATAAAAATAGCTGTTCACCTGCATTCTTCAAGTGATCCGATGATGAAAGCTGTGGCTAAGATCGACCAGCAAAGAGAAGGAAAAGGGAGAAGATCGATAATAAAAGATGCGAAGAAAATGGCAACAAAGTTAGGCGTTGAAATTAACGAGAACGTGGGGAACGATGAATGGAGCATAAAATTCACGAAAAATGATGGAACGGAACTTAGAGCGTGCTCCGAAGAAAGAGTCAAAGAAGTTTTACAGAAAGCTCGACAAAATTCGAGAAAAAGAGAAGTTGAAAACCAAAAATGGCTAGGACAATTTACAACAAACCGTTGGTCAGATGACAGCCTAAACAAACAATCCTGTTTTCTATGGCTTAACCTTTGGCAGGAGTGCCCGACAGATGTCGTTGCCGACATCGAGGAGTTGTACCAACAGCTGCTACCGACGCGAGTCTACTATCAGCAGAAACTCGGGCAAGAAATACCAACTAATCAGTGCAGGCTATGTAAGGTCAAACAGGAGACAGTCGCCCACGTACTTACTGGATGTGCAATGTTGTCACAATCTGAGTATTTGTACCGGCACAACAATGGGATGAAATGTCTATATTTTTTTATTCTAAGAAAATACAATCTGATCACTAAAGTCCCACCATGGAATACCAAAATAACTCCAAAGCCAGCGGTAGAAAACGCCGAAGTAACCATCCACTGGGATATACCCATCTATTCTGCGGGAGGACAAATGTTATACACTGAGGAACAGGGAAATCGGCCAGATACAGTAGTCTACGATCACGTGAAGAAAGAAATAACTGTCGTTGAATTCAGCTGCCCCTGGATCACCAATAGACAAATAAAGGTTACTGAGAAGCAAGGAAAATATCAAGAAGTTCGCAAGGAATTGAAAGAACGATATGGTGGATACAAAGTTGAGCAAATCAATGTCATTGTTGATGCCCTTGGAGGGTATTCAGAAGAATTGCAATCAACTCTCGTGCGCTACCTTGGAAAGTCTGATGCAACAAAAGCACTGAAAATTATGCAAAGAGCTGTATTGTTTGGTTCAATCCGGATAAAGAACCTATTCAAATCCACCGTCACCTCCACTGCCTAGTTGGAATGTTGTATAGTACTTTTAACTTTCCTTTTTTATCTTTTATCTTTGACTCAAAATGACAAAAAAAAAATTAAAAAGTAACAACTATTTTGTAAATAATTTTAAGTTAGATTGTTTAAGTGGTTGATAGGCTACCTTTAGGGCCCTATCGCCTTATTTTTGTTAATTAAGCAGAACTGTTTGATCAAATGGACTAAAAAGAAAGAAAGAAAGAAAGAAAGAAAGAAAGAAAGAAAGAAAGAAAGAAAGAAAGAAAGAAAGAAAGAAAGAAAGAAAGAAAGAAAGAAAGAAAGAAAGAAAGAAAGAAAGAAAGAAAGAAAGAAAGAAAGAAAGAAAGAAAGAAAGAAAGAAAGAAAGAAAGAAAGAAAGAAAGAAAGAAAGAAAGAAAGAAAGAAAGAAAGAAAGAAAGAAAGAAAGAAAGAAGGCAGAAAAAAAAGGAAAGAAGGAAGAAAGGAAGGAAAAAGGGAAGGGAAAAAAGAAAGACAAGAAAGACCAAAATAAAGAATAGAGAAAAAAGAAAGAGAACCATAGAGAAAAAATAAGGAATAGAGAAAAAAGAAAGAGAACAACAGAGAAAAAAGAGGAAGAAAGAGAAAGAAAGGGAAGTAGAAAATGAGAAGAATGGAAGAAGAGAAAAGAAAGATATGAATATAAAGTAAATATACTGCATATAAATCCCTGCAGCAGATTTTCATAAAATATACTTACAAAATATTTGCTAATACCAGTTTCTGAAGCAAGAACTTGGCAAAACTTTACCTACAATTTGAAAGAGCAGTTTAGCATTCCAGGAAAGTTAACACAACATATGAACTAGAAATATGGTAGACAAAGCTGAAACTTACCGTTGGATATTGTTGAGAAAGTACCTTCAAACTACCAGTCATTGGCTCACAACCATCTAAACCCTATAAAAAATCACACAGTTCAGTAATGTCAGTATTAGCAGAACCACTTTAAGTACTATTTATAAACCGCGCAGGAGGGCTTTATCGGATATAAAACACGAGGCGATAGCCGAGTGTTTTAGAGCCGATAAAGCCCGTACTGCAAGGTTTTTAAATGACTTCTAAAAAGAATCACTTCATACGTTCATTGGCGTAGTAATTTTGAAAATTAAGCTTATCTCAGCCGTTAAAAACCAGCGAGAAACTTAGAGCGAGTCTATATCACATATATAGATCCGATACGCCCATGATTTTTCTTTGTGTTTTCCTCATGAATTATTAATGAATTTTAGAATGTCTGATACAGGGTAGGCATGGTAATTACCCTGGGCCCAGAAGGGGCCCGCTAAAAATTCAGTCTATGAAGATATATCATAATTATCAAAAATTTACCGATGGGGCCCAGTAAAACCTTGGTAAAAATATCGGAGGGGGCCTGCATGCAAATTATGACCCAGGGCCCGTTCTGGCTCTCGACGGTACACACTTGCTGGTACACACTTAACAAATCTCACAACAAGACCAGACAATTTTACTCATTAAGTTACAATTATACAGTGTTGTGAGTAACAGTTACATTTTTAAGTAACTGTAACTGAAACTAGTTACTTTTTCTGAAGAAGTAACCGTAAATATAACTAGTTAGTTACTTTTTGAAGAAGTAACTATAACTAGTTACTTTTTTAAAGAACTGTAACTAGTTACAATATTTTGTTCAAAAATGTGACTAGTATAGTTACTGATATTCAGTTGAGGATGTCATTCCGTCTTGATAAAAATGGTTTTGATATAATAATAAAGGTACATTATGTACACATTTGACTATTTCTGCTTAGTGACAACTATATTTAGGCATTTAGCTGTAAAAACATAATTATGGTACTGGTATCTAAAAACTAGCAATTTCTTTGTTGATTCTAGTAACACAGACAATGGAATGTAACTTTGTAACTAGTTACAAAATTTTTGAAGTAACTTTGTAACTACTGTAACTAGCTACTTTCTTTTCATTGTAACTTTTATCGGTAACTAGTTACTTTTCTAACGATGTAACTGTAACTAGTTACAAAAATTATGTAACTTTTACAGCACTGCAATTATAATATATACAATATCTCAGGTATATCCTTTGTATACAATTATAATGATGTATTGATGTACTGTACTTACTGGTTGATATAAATGCATAACAACAACTACATCAGGATTTTCTTTATCAACAGCATCAAGGTAACTTTCTCCAGAAATATCAAAAAGCTTACCAAATGTTGGCCTATAATTTAATGCAATGCAACTAGATCATTTTGATTGTTTAGCCCATTCCTGACTGAGCTGGCCAAAATTGCCCCTTTATTGTTTTACTCTAATGCCAGACAATTTTATCCATCAAAAAGAGATTAACCCTCCGACATCCTAGACAGCAATGAGTTAATTAATGGGGGGTTTCATGTAGTTATCTAGTTTTAAAACCCTTAAAGGACAGCATCACCTGTTTACAGGACAGCATCACCTGTTTACAGGACAGCATCACCTGTTTACAGGACAGCATCACCTGTTTACGGGACAGCATCACCTGTTTACAGGACAGCATCACCTGTTTACAGGACAGCATCACCTGTTTACGGGACAGCATCACCTGTTTACAGGACAGCATCACCTGTTTACGGGACAGCATCACCTGTTTACGGGACAGCATCACCTGTTTACGGGACAGAATCACCTGTTTACAGGACAGCATCACCTGTTTACGGGACAGCATCACCTGTTTACGGGACAGCATCACCTGTTTACGGGACAGAATCACCTGTTTACAGGACAGCATCACCTGTTTACGGGACAGCATCACCTGTTTACGGGACAGCATCACCTGTTTACAGGACAGCATCACCTGTTTACGGGACAGCATCACCTGTTTACGGGACAGCATCACCTGTTTACGGGACAGCATGTGTCATTGCACATTCTAATTAGTAGCTGGAAAGTAAGAAACTACAAACCTGATTGAAGAGACATACTTTTCAGCTTGACTTTTCATCTCTTGTAATCTTTTCATGTGGTACATTTTTACAAAATCATCTTCTTCAAGATCAAGCTCTTTCATAAGATTCTTTTCTTTCTCTTCATCTAACTTTACAAAAAATAAATGATCTTTTGACATTTTGAATATTTTATTTTTATTATATTTATTAATATATTTTAAGGAAGAAAGTGTCATTAAAGCTAAAGGGGAAGCTGTATGTGATGTGTGTGAGGAGTGCTATTGTGTATGGAAGTGAGACATGGGCCATGACTGCAGAGCAGAGGGGGAGATTGGAGCAGACAGAGATGAGGATGGTGCGATGGATGTGTGGTGTATTGCTAAAGGATAGAGTGCCGAGTGCGGAGCGGAGGGAAAGAATGGGGATTGAGTTGGTGACTGATGTCATAAAGCGGAACCGGTTGAGATGGTTGGGACATGTGCTGCAGAAATATGATGGTGACTGGGTGAAGAAGAGCATGTTGCTCGAGGTGGAAGGTACAAGAGGACGAGGAAGGCCAAGGATGACATGGAGTCAGGTAGTGGAAAGGGATATGAGAGAGTGTGGGTTGAAAAGGGAGGATGCTCTGGAGAGAGAGAAGTGGAGGAAACTGCTGTGGGGAGCCGCTGGCCAACCCCCACGTAAGCGGGGAAAAAGCCCTGTGCGCCTTTGATCATAGCATGTGGTCAATGTGGCAGTGTTCAGTGACAGTGAACTAGCTAAATATCACTTTTCTATATAAGACTGAAAATTTGTAAAATTTGATAAAATCCGGTATAATAAAATGTATGAGCAGTACTTCTTTATTACAATATATTTGATTGTTTTTAGTTGTAGTTTAAAGATAAAACTCCCCGTTCACCTTACAGCCGCCTACTTTCTCATCGCAACCACCTAGGTACTTGAAATAATTATGAAATCCCTGTATTTGTTCTTGGTTTTTTCCTTCTTTTTGTTCTTTTTTTGTTCTTGTTCTTTTTTTGTTCTTGTTTTGTGTGATACATAGACATTTTGTCAGCAATCTTGGATTTTTCACCAGTCATTAGCTATTAGCAGGGCAAATATTTTGTGCCTTGTAAAATACACAATAAAAGCCACAAAGAATTTTAATAAAGTATATATAATAACCCAAAACTTACACTACTTTGACAAGTAATTGAAAACTTTTTAGCTAATGCTTCTAACTCAGCTTTCTTTTCCTCATGCTGTTCAGCGGCTAATTGGCGATACCTTCGGTAATCTTCCAGTACACCTTTTGGACCAGTCTAAAAGGACACAAGAGTTTCCACAGAAAAGATGAGATATAAAATATATAAAGTCCAGCTACTGAGTAAAAATTCCAGTAGCACACATGCCTTTCACCTCTCCAACCAATACCGCTGCCAAACGTTTGCACATGCCTTAAATCGCTAGAGTAAACATTGCAAGAGAAGTGGGAACTAGCCGTGGCAACAACAACCAGACAGTGAAGACTAAGTAAGACTCGACTATTCATTTGTGTTTTAAAAAAAGGGCAATGAAAATTACGAAGGGGTCATTTCAGAATATGTTACAATATTGACAAAGAAACCATGCACAAATTACCTACCTTATCTTTTTGGTAGTATGCTTATAATTTTAACTTTTGTGTCGGACTCTCGGACCAGTCCAAATATTTCAGTGCTTTCCCACCCTTTTTTTGAGATGCGAGCTCGGACGTCGAGCATGCGCAAAACGTTTGTCAGTGGTGTTTCTCCAACCTGGGTCGAGCTCAAGAATTTAAAAACATTATTGGGGGAGGGGGAGTTATGCATCTATCATTGGCTTCCCCCTGGGGCCAACCCCCAGGGACCCAGGGAATTTGTGAGCCCAATACAATCACAACAAATGCCCCAGGGTACAGGGCATGATCTATTAGTAAAAAATTGGAAAAAGCCCCCACCCCCTGGGTACAAGATTCTGTGACTTGAATATTTTAAGAGAAATCACAACATTTTTCATAAATAAAAAAATACAGAGGCATTTAACCCTTAGGGGACGGATCGTGCCATGTGGCACGATGAGGGCTTCTCCTCAATGGCCGGATCATGCCACTGTGCACGATACGTCACGTGATTACGAAATCCGTTGTTTCTTGAGTCCTAGGGCAATTCTGTCGGTAGAAAATACCCGGGGTTAAATATCCGTGTCATGAGGAAGGTTTTTGTATTTGAATCAAAACGATCAAAGCAAAAACAAAACGGGAAATTTCGCTTGAAAGTTGTGATAATTTACGTATTTTTGTGATAATTGTTACAAATACAACCGAGATGGCAAGGAGGTTTACGGCAGAAGAAGTTTTGGAAGAAGTTCTCGCCGATAATGATTCAAATGACGAAGATTTTATGGAAGAAGTAGAGGAGAGTTTCGCCAATATTCGCTCTGATATGGACTCAAAATAGCATGTTTGAGGATGGAGAAGACAGTGATAGTGAATTTATACCAGATTCACGTAGTGAAGCTAGTGATGAAACCTCTGAACATGAATTAGATGCTGTTGATGATATGGAAGTAGACATTGCTGTTGACCAAGCCCTCACTTTGTTGTCAAACAATGACAGTATTCCTGTGGCTGCTCCAGAACTGTCCCAAAGCATTTCTGTGGCTGCTCCAGAACTGTCCCAAAGAGGACGTGGTCGAAGAGGACGGGGTAGAGGGCAAGGACGGGGTGAAGGGCAAGCACGGGGGAATGGCCGAGGGTGGGGGAGAGGCAGAGGGCAGGGGAGAGGCCGATGGCGGGGGAGAGGCCGAGGGTGGGGGAGAGGCCAAGGGCGGGGGAGAGGCCGTGGACAATTAGGGGTAGAACCTGAACCACCAGAATTAGATTGGAAAGGTGATGCCAAGGAAGTTCCTGATTGGCTTCCAAATTTAGCTTGCATAACACCTGGCAGACCTAGTATAGACTGTGCTAATTACAAACCAGTAGATCACTTCCTAGCAACCTTTCCTATTGAAATGATTAACCTTATTGTAAATGAAACTAATAGGTATTGTGATCAGTGGTGGCAAGAAAAGGAAGCTGATGCTGAAAGCGCTAGTGCAGACATCAGTACTTCTAATAAACGCACAAAGGCTAGTTGGGTGCCAACTACTGAAGCAGAAATCAAGGCATTTCTTGCTTTGATGGTAGTAATTGGTAATAACAAAAGGCCACGGTACAAGAATTATTGGTCAATGGAATGGCTAATTAGCATGGAGGGGTTTCGCTCTGTTATGAGCCGCGATAGATTTATGAGTATCTTGCGATGACAGTTTGTAAGGTAAATGATCTTTATTTCCAATAAAGTATGTAGTAAAGTTAAAGCCTGGCAGTATTGTCCGGATGAAAACATTGTCTAATTTTGTGACAACTTCCAGTGGCAAAATTTGAAGGTATTCCCATTTTCTCCTTGAAGGTAATAATTCAAACACTCTTTCTCTTTTCAATTTTCCTGTTGTATGTTATTACATTTAACAAAATGTGCAGCAATGCACTCAAAAACCAAACATGAAAATTGTTCATATTCGCACAAATTTAGAAATTTCGTTCAACCCCCCTGATTTTTGTGTGAAGGGGATAAATGTAAGAAAAAAAATTATTTTCAGAAAATTCAGGAGAAATGCTTTAAAAAAGTCTGTATATGTTGTGAGTTTGTTTCACAGTATCATCTCGAAAATTCCGCCTGAAAATTTCTAGTCCCTCTTTCTAAAATTTCAAAAATTAATTCAGGCCAGCGAGGCTGCAGAGATTTAAAAAACTTAGACCCAAGAGGGTTAATGGACAATTTGTTATATTATGATATTATTGTTTTAGCCAATGATTTTGACCAATTTCAAGAAATATAAACGAGTTATAATGAAAGTTTACAGTGCAACCATTATATAAGACTAAGTCTAAATATTAAATTAGCAACGTTATTTAGACTATCTGAAGGCAACTCCCTATTCTGACAGCAATTTAAAAAGTACAGTAATGAATAAATGAATTTAAATACCCTTGGTCCTTGGACTCTGAAATCTAAAGGCGTTTCTTCCTCTTCATTTCCATCCTTTTTTTCGTCGTTACTTTCTTTCCCACTGTCTTCGTCGTCTTCTGCTTCACTTTCCGAGCTAGAAACATAATTGTGGCTTTTAAAACCGAGCAGTTTATCTTCTGCGTCCATTTTCTTTCAAAAAGCTTGATCTGAGCCCACTGAAAGAATAGTCAGTCACATTTACCATTGGCTTGCACTTCATGTAACACTAAATGTAAGTTTTCAATAACGACAACCAGTCAACCACAATGACAACGACCACAACAACAAAAGCAACAACAACCACCACAACAACAACAACAACAACAACAACAATAGCACCACTACCAACCACATGAATAGCAACAACAACAACAACAACAACAGTAGTAGCAACAACCACAACAGCAACAGCAGCAGCAACAACAACAACAACAACAACAATAGTACCAACACCAACACCAACAGGAATAGCAACAACAACAACAGCAGCAGCAACAACAACCATAAACACCATCACTACCACTAACAACAACCACAACCACAACAACAACAGCAACAACAACAACAACAACAACAACAACAACAACAACAACAGCAACAACAACCACAACAACGGTAGCACCATAAACACCATCACTATCACTAACAAAAACAACAACAACAACAACAACCACAACAACCACAACAACAACAACAGCAACAACTACAACAACAACAGCAGCAGCAACCCACAACAACAACAACAACAACAACAACAACAACAACAACGGTAGCACCACAACCATAAACACCACCACCATCACTACCACTAACAAAAACAACAACGCACAACAACAACCACCACCGCTACCATGCAACAACTAGCAGCACCACAAACACCACCAACGACAACAAGGACAACACCATGATGTTGACAACACATTGTTCACCAAGTGCAGTACAACATGACAACAACATTGTTTACATCTCGCGCGGTTGGCAATTTGAAATAGGTTAATTGTGCGTTTTAGGCGTATTCAACAACAACAACAACAACGTTTATTTAGCACTATCATGTGACAAAAGAAAAATCGTTAAACTGACGAAAGTTTGAATTAAAACGAAGTGCAGGACAACTGTAATAACCATAGGGGCTAATCGAGACTAAAAATTCCAGAGTAGCGTAAAGCGAACTGTATAAGACACTGTTGCATAGCATTTTGGCCGAATAATTAAATATGCAATCTTGTACGCAGGTAAATACCGTAATTTCTCTATTAAGCCCACAGGGGGCTTATTATTATTCAAGCTTCTTGGTGGGGGGGGGGGGGACTTAATAAAGAGGTCCTATTAGAGAGAAGGGGGGCTTATTTCAAATAAGTACGAAAAGTCTGATTCTCTTTTATTTATCAACTGATTTGGGTAAAAAAACTGGAAATGATTGGCGTTGTATGCATTCATGTCAGCCACATAGAATGTCTCTAGTCGAGATTCTTCTAGATCATTTCAAAAAAGACGTACGTGTTTTGAAGTCAATTAAATTAAACTGAGCTTTGATTTAATACTGAAGCTACGTCCACACGTATACGTTTTCGTAGCGTTTTCGAATGATTAGAACGATGTACGTATTCTGGCTTAATTATAGAGCCAGAACAAATATATATGCGTTCTTTTAACGTCGAAACAATGGTCGTTCTAATTTTCTTAGCTCTAGGGCGAGAACAAGCTCTCCCTCGCATCGGAAGTCGGACTTAACCTCCCCCGATGTCGAACGCACGTCGCGACGTCGACTCGACGTAAATTGAACGTTGAGACGTTGAGACAACAACATACAGTCTTGTTGCCATTTAGCTCTATAATTAGAAGGTCGTAAAATATGCCTGCGGTTTGATGTACGTGTCAGCGTTAACCACAGCGTTCTAAATTTAACTAAAGGAATCTTGTCTTTGTATTTAACCACACGCCCAAAGGCCAGGCTATTTTGGTTATCCGCAAAAACATGTTCTTTTTTTTAAGAAAGTGTTTAATATCAGGCTTTTATGACTTTTAAGGAATGCTCTATAGTCTATACAATTACACGCTATTAACACTTTGAAGCCTGAAGACGAGTCTTAGGCTAACGCCAGACGATTTTATTCAGCACAGGGAGAGGGAGAGGCCTCAAAGTGTTTAATAACGTAGACTGGACTTTCGGAGTTTGTGAAATATCTACTAACCACATGTTGTTTTAGCCGCATTGTTTCCAAAGTTTCAACAACAACGTATATTGTCTATATATATTTTCTTTGTTCAAACAACAAAGACCACAACTGTCGTCATTTTTTTACTTCCGCCCTCACCCATATCTTACTAATAATAAACGAAGGTATTGAGGTATATATCATATAAATATACACAAACAAACGAATCAGTGATGGATATTTCTGGAAAGATCGCATGCCTTTTGTGTCTGGTGCGGGGTCATGACGCCTTCGAAAATGTCAACAAAACAATTTAGTTTGATTGTTGACGTGCTTTTCCGATGGTTTAAATCAATAAGGTCTTCTATTAGGAAGTTTCTGGTAGTGACTGATCACGTTTTGCTTTGAGTTCTACCATACAATACAATACAATACAATACAATACAATACAATACAATACAATACAATACAATACAATACAATACAATACAATACAAAAAATAGAAAAAGACCATTTTATCTTTGTGTCCTTTTATCTCATTTTGTCTTTGTGTTTTCAAAATATTTATTTTCGGATTGCGTTCTACGTAAATCAATAATTGCTGAGTATGAATACAGGCTATAATTTGGAATAATTTAGTCAAACACTGAACTTGACAATTGTCGAGATCTACGGATAACGCTTGTAACTAGAATAAGTCTGTTTGCCAATTCATTGTAAGGTAATGTCCACAACAGGAAAGGTTGTTAAGTGAAACCAAAACATTAGCTTGAAGAATGTAGTTAGGTCTTTCTATTGCTTTCTTCGACATGCGTTCATTTCCCATACCAGGAAACAATTCTATTGGGTTGGGCAAGGTCGGCACTTGTATACTTCTAGATAATTCCTGAACGGCTTCCGGTCACCTAGAATTCCACAGCCCTGTTCTTAAACCTAGCTCAAACGAGAAAGTCGACTTTGGCATGTCTTAAATTATATTAAAAAGTTTTAGTTGTATAGGTGTGTAATGTACGACGGATTCGTAGCTATTAAAGGAGAGAGCTAGAGTAAAGCGGGCCGATCGAGCCCACCAAAAATAATTTGATCGGTCCTTTAAAGTGCACATGAAACGAAAATTAAGTTTGTCTTATTTGAAAGAACACTTAAAATTATAGAGTAACATTTTTTGAATATTTTTCCTTGCTTCGTTCTTGAGATATTTCAGTTTGTTTGATAAAAATAATTCGAAGGAAGCATGTGCGTGTGTTTCGCCCAGAACACTAAACAGGTAGATTTTCAAGTGATTATATTTAACAATACATTATGCACGCGTGACGTCGCAACATGTAACATTTACATCAAACAAACTGAAACATCTCGACAACGAAGCAAGGAAACGAAAAACTGCAAAATATATTACTTTATCATTTTAAGTGTTCTTTCAAATAAGACAAACTTAATTTTCGTTTCATAGGCACTTTAAAAACAAATTGAAGGAATCTATTTATCATGCACTCGTTATGTATACTTAATGCCCCCCGAATAATTTCTTAGCCTCTCTGCAAGCATTGAATAATTGTTTTATTTGATTTGTCACAATTTACAAGTTTTACAATTATATATATTTATGTAGGTTCATCAAGTAACCATTGTTAACTGAGAGGTTAGCAATTAATTACTTAGCTACGGGCTTGGCCGTGTACGAGGAAACACAGAAGATTTCCTATGCATGACAATTGAATAAAAGTGCTTAAACTTTAACATGACAAACAACAGCAGAAACAACAACAAGAGCAGCAATGATAATCATGATCAACAACAACTACAGCAACAACAACGTTAACAGCAACAATTAACAACAACAGCACCAACAACAAAATAACAATAACAACAGCATCAACACAACGACAACAACAGTATCAACAACAACAGCAACAGCAAGAAAAACAACAACAGCAGCAGCAGCAACAACAACAGCAACAGTAGCAGCAGCAACAACAGCAACAACAACAACAACAACAACAACAACAACAACAGCAGCAGCAGCAGTAGTAGCAGCAACAACAACAACAGTAGCAACACAACAACAGCAGAAACTACGACAACAACAGCAGCAAGAACAACAACAACAGCAGCAGCAGCAGCAGCAGAAACTACGACAACAACAGCAGCAGCAGCAACAACAACAACTAACAACAACAACAGCTTAACAGAAAGATACGGGAGAGAGGAAAGAAAGGAGGGGTAGATCAATACTCAAACGTGCGCTGTTAGCCTGTGAATACAGCCGCTCTTTCATCGACTCCTAGTTCGCTATAGGCAGTTCGCTATATCCAGATTAATAAACGAGCTCACTAGTAAAATAGTAAAGTAACAAAGGCAAAAGATAAATCGGAGTTGGTATATCGATGTTCCAATTATATATGTCAGTTATATAATCCTTGCAAGATCAGAATTGTACTCGAAGAGAGAATATTGAAACGAACAAACGGAAACTAATAAAATTGTTTTTTCCAAACAATTGAATTCTTGGTTTTAGAACGGCACGTGGGCGTCGAAACTGAAAGGAAAATTCAAAGACAAAGACTTCCTACACTTCCTGAAATCCTATTATGGAATGAATATCTCGTCTTGAAGCAACAACCACCCTCACTTCACTTCATTCCAGTTTTTAAGCAATTTCTCAAGTGTTTGTGACCGAAAGGAAATAGAGGCAAATTTTTGAAATAGTTTAGCGTCCAGATCGATTTTTGGTCACGGAAAATTTAAGTGTAGAATGTATACATTGTATTTTTAAGATTAAATCAAGACCACTTGCGGAAAATGCGACATTAAGGCCTTCCGTTTAGAAATCGAATCGGCGACACTGCATGCGATTCCAGTGCAGTGCTTTGGCCATTGAACTATACAGAGCAGTGGCGTCGTGGCCGGGGAGGCGGGGCTACAGCCCCCAACTATTTGATATTTGTCGGAAATTTTCAAAATTTTGTGGTTGTCGGAAAACTTCATCATCAGTTGACAATAGATTGTTTACAATAATGTAATGACATTGACTTACTAGATCGGCTTATTTCGGCCAGTTTGTTCATGTTGTCTTCATGTTGTCAGCCACAGTGAACTCACATTATCCTGCCTATTTCATTATAAAATAAGTTAGCGCGTGAACAACAGAACAAGGCAAATTTCGCTGGATAACTTCGCGTTCTTGTCGGCCGCTTTTTTAAGCCTGTGTACTTCATGACAAAATAATAGGCATACAGGGAGTCTTGTAGTTGTAAATATTAAGTGTGGAAACGTAACATCTATATTAAAGTGATCAAACTTCCATGTCCTGGACTGTTAGCCTAATGCTATATTTTCTTCTGCGTGGACACGGAACGTATAATTTAGATTGAAGTGATTCAAACCTGTAGACTGTTAACCTACTGTATACTGTAGATTTTTAGATCAGATCAGATCAGATTTTGAAAAATTAAGAAAAAATACACCTGTCGGAAAATTTTGGACTTGAGCCCCCCCCCCCCTGTTGAACAGCTCCCACGACGCCACTGATACAGAGGCCATTGGGTTATAAATCCATGTCCTATATTCACGAATTTATTGGTGAGGACTAGGGTGTGTGTTGGGGTCAGGCTTTCATGAAGTACCTGGGTTATTTAGGACATGGAATTATTACCGGCCATTGTACGTCAAGAGCTTGGTATGCCTTTGATGTATATTACAAGTCATATTTGATATTTCATATTTGATATTTCATTTGATTTAATACCCTTTCATGCATGCGCAGTGTAATTGTTGTGGAACATTCTTTATGTTTTTACTCTGCCTAACGCCAGACGATTTTACTCGTCAAGGGGAGAGGCCTCGAAAAGCCATACACGAAAGGGTATAAACAGAGATTTTTGGTTAAGGAAAATTCCGACAACCAAGGACAAGTTGCAAAAATGTGACATCAAGTTTTACCGACTGGAACCAACCCGCGATCCTCTCCATTGGGATCTCTGTGTTTAAATAGCTCTCGCACGATAGACAGCTACATTGCTCTGAAAAGTTTCGAGGGCCTGGACATTCCTATATAAAGGTTATAAATCCATGTCCTATATTCACGAATTTATTGGTTAGGATTAGGGTGTGTGTTGGGGTCAGGCTTTCATGAAGTACCTGGGTTATTTAGGACATGGAATTATTACCTATATAAAGCTAGCCAAATCAAAAGTCTTGCGCTAATCAGGGGGTTGGGGTGAGCGTTGGATGACAGGTTCTGAGCTATCATTACCTTCAAATTATGAAGCTTAACCAACATTAAAACCACCATCTGATTGGACAACCTTTTAAAACGAATCCTCACCCCCATACCACCCCCCGGTAATGACGCCCCCCGGAAACCCTAAACCTAATCACAACCCTCCGGAAAAATGTGCCTGCTCTCAAACCCCGACCACAGCACCCCTCTAGGATTTTTAGCTTTATGTGTTCAAGATTAACATCCCGCATGTGGGATGGTTATATTAGATGGTTAAGCTTCATATTTTGTAACCGATGATACCTCAGGTTCTTGATCACTCTGCAGGTCACAATGCATCCTTTTGGCTTTTGTCTCATTCTCCAGTCCTCGGCCGAGTGAAGAAAGCTGTTATACAAGATACGCATGCGCAGCCATTCTTGAAGATACTTATCACAGATGGTCCTCGTTTACTGCAATGACTACAAATAAAACAAACGTTGTTTTCAGACTGTTTTATTTGAAGACTTACTCGGTTACCCAGGCTGGGTTTTTCCAATGTAAACACGATTGACCAACCGCTCTGGCACGCCTGGCATTAAAAGCTTCGTACACGCGACAAAAATTTTTTATCAGCCTTTTTCGATATATTAACAATTCACAAGTTCTACTTGTTCATGTACAGTTCATATTTCTGAAAACAATGAGACTTCGTGTCTCACCGGAATTGATAAATTACGCATTTAGCACAACAAGCAAGCCAGCCCTTCTCATGTAAAAAATAAAAAAAATCATCTTGGCAAAGCGAGCTGGCTCGGGTACCCAATAACGTTGATGACGTCCTTGTGTTTTTGATTGGGCGTTTTAAGTAGCTGTGCGGTATTAAGTGCAGCCCTTAAAGAAACATATTTTTTGATACTATTAAAAACATGCATTCAATACAACCCTGAACTATAGAAATGCCTCAAAATATCAGTTTTAATGAAGCATTGAAGCCTGGGAAGTACTTGAGATGCAAAACGTTGAGCTGAGAACGCTGGAAAATCCGATGGGAACACTCCCCTTGCGTGGCTACGTTAGGAAAATTGCCAAGTTTTCGGATGGACAAGGAAGCGGAATGAATGTTTCCCACGTGAATACGGCTATCACAAGCCAAACGCCAACACGTCGATAACAATCCATTCCAAAATACAATATATGACACCTTTATATAAACAGCAGAGAAGCTTGCTTTTCATAAGTCTTGTCTAGCCTGCCGATAACCTTGCAAATTATTAGATAAAACCGTTTAAACCCAAGAAACGACCCAAGAAATAATAAAAGCAGAGTGTTGCCTAGTGTTTTAGATACAGAGCAAAGTGCATAAAAGGTGGTAAATTAACTGCGCCGGAAAATATTATTCTATAACGAAATATATATCTATAACGAAATAATGACGTTTCAAGCGGAGCCCTTCATCAGACTTTAAAATATGAAATAATACCCAAAGATAGATCAGAATATTAACTCATTCCTGTCCGAGGGCTTCCCCAGAGGTGAATAAAATCGTCTGGCGTTAGCCAGAATAAAATACTAAAGACCAATTCGGACAGGAAAGAGTTAGAGAGATAGTTTATAACTCATTCCTGTCCGAGGGCTTCCCCAGAATAAAATACTAAAGACCAATTCGGACAGGAAAGAGTTAATTAATATACGTAGAGTCGTGTCGTATCTTGGGTTTACAAGAAGTACAGTTGTTTTTCTGCATGTATGTGACTTATTTTGTTGACTTTCTCTCTCAGAAACTCTTTGACGGAATGTGGTTTGTTTTGCAAAGACATGCAGTCAGCCACTGAGCTGACATTACGTACAGCACCTCTAATCAGGGCTGGGAGGATTACGTATAAGCGGCGACTGATAATCCAGTTCACGTCACGATGGCACGTATTTTTAGGTAGGACGTCAGTCAACATGGCCGTTTATGTACATGTTTGGTCTTACGACAGGTAACCATGACAACCGCGTGGCGGTAAAAACTACACCGCTCGAGTACTTTGTTTACGAATTGCTGGTCTGACTAAAAGACATACAACAGGTGGCGATGTGATCTGGGAATAAATGACAGCTGTGATGCAATGGTTATAATTAATTTTACTACGAATTTCTAATCCGATGAGTCACGACTTATTTTCTTCGACTTCGTGAATTTAATATTCACGATCCAATCACTTTTAATTTTGGGAAGAAAAATCCAAAATTTCAATTTTTTCTTGTTATGCATTAGCATACAACAAATTTTTCTGTAGAGTTCGGTTCCGTATTTCTTGGTCCTTAAGTCCTTGACAAAGCCAGTAAAGCAGCTGCGTATCCAACAAGGAAAATTGTCGCCGGACACCGTCAGCTAACAATGCTTAATATACAATACCATGAAATTTCCTAATTATCTGTTTTTGCTTCTATTGCGTTGCCCTGCCGTGACTTTATCGACAAAGTTTCGGGACAAATTTTGCTAATTTAAAAGCCGCTTTAGCAGATCTTGTACAAAGACGGTTTATCGACTTGTCTGATCTTCACGCAAACACGCATATAAAACGAAAGTTGACAAGTGGGAGCTGTCATTTTACGGGATCGCGTGCGCTGTGCTTAATTTGGTTTGTTTGTCTTTCATGGCGCGGAAAAGGCAAGGCTCGCTTTGGCGCGAAACTACTTTTTCGTTTCTCTCTTTCGTTAGCCCACGTTTAGTTACCCCGGTTTAAAAAGGCTTCGAAATTATACACATTCTAGATTATTCTTTCCTAAGTCAAAAAACATATGTATTTCTTTTTTAATTATTGATATTGAGTAAATTGAAGGTTTTGCAAGAATCAAGATGAAAATTCTGCATCCCTCTCAAAGATATCTTTCACAAATTAGCTCCTTGAAGCCTAAAAGAATTCGATACGATATTACGTTTTGCCGTTTAAGTATTTATACAAGGAATTAAGGAATTGTCAAATTAATATCTTATACCGCTCCTTATAGCACATTTCACGCATCCGATCCGAACTCCGAACTCCGAAAGTGTAGATGGCGAAAACGTCAGCGTTATTTTTAGAAATAAATTATTTCCTGCCGAGATAATAATTATTCTTCTAATCAATCCATGAATACTAATTAATCAATTTTATTAATGCATCGTTGTCGGCGCACATCACCCCCCGGAATTTGAGAACAGCATTTCTTGGATCAAATTTCGCGGTCCACGCTTGGCTAGCATTGTTGAACTTTTGGTGTTTGCCTTGAGGTAATTATTAATTGGCAGAAAAACACGTCGGTTGTGTAAGTTCTTTAGCTAAAGCATTGATATTAGTTTTCTTCGGATCCATCAAACGATCGAAATGTCGGTTTGTAGTCACAAGCACAAGCTTGTTTTGGTACGGTTCGGGATCGGCAGACTTCAAACAATACATGAATGACAATAGACGCGCACATTAAGTATTTTGCCGGTGGGTTTTTGCCCGACAAAATTTCACCGGGGTTTGCATGTCGTGTGTTGTGTTTAACTGCTGCCACGATGGTCGGGAATAGATTATTCACGTCCGGTTGCTTTTTACAGAATGTAAATATGGAACGTGCTGTTCGAGTTCGTGCACTGCCAAAGGCTCTTGGGTTTCATGACGTCGTTACGTTTAAAGACGTCTTGAGTGACTGAGTGAGGAGTGGCGAAAATGGATTGTAGATAAAAATGCGCGCTGGGTTTCTGACTCCTTTTTCGAGGCGTTAAACGTGGAAGTTCTCCAGCGAACTTGTTTTAAGAAGTCTATTTCGTGGGCAATGTGATCACATGATTCGCGAAATGGCTGAGCCACTTATTCAATCTCAAGTATGCTTACATTTTCGACATCAAAATCAACATCTGTATGACATCTGAATAACCCCCTATTGTTGTTAATCTCCTTATTTGGTAAACGAACATCTTTAGGCCGAGTCCACGGTACGCTAGAGCCAGCGGTGTTCGCGTTTTAATAACCGTTTCGCATCCTTTGGCATTATTGTATAAAGCAAGGAGATAAGAGGTGTGTGGCAAATACCTGTTGGCATCTCGCTTTTAATCGGTTAGCGTCTGGCGCACAACGATCAGTTAGTGTGTTCTTGCCACGCTTGTGTGTACTACCAACAAAAAAGAATTGTTCTACTATCAACGATTTCATCAGACAAAGCTTTTGGACCCGAACGCTTTCGTCCAGCGGGGCCGATCTTTTGGTTGTTCGGCGCTTAATACATTGTTGGGTTGTGTCGCAAAACATTTGGATCGGATAGTCAGGCGACGACAAATATCGAATCTTGGTTTGACAGGATTGACGGGCAATTTTTCCCCCGCCTCTGTTCATCGTTTTGGGTGCTCGGGGTTTGCGGTTGGATGTGAATGTTTGCGAGAGTTCCGTCTAACAGTGCGACAGGGGAGAGATTTATTGGCCATCCAAGAGAACCTAACGAGAATATTATTTCAAGAGACGCTTTTTAACTTTATTAATTAACGGCGACAGGATTCCTTTCATTAACATTATTGGATGTTGCCGTCATTTCGCCAGTTTTGCTACTAGTGTTCGCGCGTCGATCTGTCAGAGGAATGAGTGATATTTCGAGCAGTATTTGAGGTTTTCGTCCGATCGTCTCGATTCGAATCCCTGAAGGATTTAAACGCGGGGGTTTTTTTTTCGCAAAGAAAATAATCGGATTTCGACGATGGAAGTTCAGATCCCTGAGGAGTCGCCAAAGTCACGAAGGGCAACAGGTTCTACGTTATTACGAATGATCAAGAAACAAGCTCAGAGAAGCCCACATCAACCGCTTCATCGCCAGTCGAGTTTACATGAATCCAGCACGTTGACGAAACGGCGTTCGACTATTGTACGGGCAGACTCGTTCAAGAAGGCTATATCTATAGACGACAACAGTATCTCCCCTGCGAAGCCTCCGTCTGTAAACAGAGATGTGGAAGAGTTTACACGTTATCACAAGGACGTCAAAAGCGCCGTGCGGTATTTCCGAATCGTGGTTGAAAAGAAAATAGATTCGAAAGTGCCAGACAACATCACCATTCTTCTAGAGTCTGTGATCAACATCGACGACATGTTGGATTCTTGTCTCAAACTTCAAGCGACGAAAGGGCTCGAGGAACTGCGTAAAACAATGCAAGCTTGTATTTCGAAGTTGGTTAAATGGGGCGACGCTGTTCTCTTGAAGTCGTCTACCTCGTTGGATATTGACAAAGGAATGGACCTCTTGAATGCCCTCGAGAAATCCATTCAGGAACTTCACGACTCGGCCATACCGCGGCTTCAAAAAGCTTCCCTCAATCGTCAAATACGAGAATCCGTGTTACTTCTAAAACCGGAGGAAGTCTTCGCCGCTTCGAAGAACGAGACGAAAACGAAACTGTCCAAGTCTCATTCAGATGGAAGTCTGAAGGGTGTCCTTGAACAAAAAGTGAACGGCGTAGCAGAAGGGAATCGTCGTGACTCCGGCATAAGTGAACGTAGTGTGAACAGTGATAATTCTGGTTCGACTACCAGTGAATCACCACCGACTTCGACTCATTTCACGGACTCTGGTACATGTTTGTCTGACCATGCTCCAAGTATAACCAGTGTCGAAGACAGGCCTCTGGCTGTCCAAGCGTGGTCCCCTGGTCTGAAAGCCTTTGATGACTTACCAGGCAGCCCTTTGAGTCCTGCCCCTTTTCAAAATGATAGTAATACAACATCGTCGCAAAGCAGCCATCGAGAAGTCACCACTACTGTTTGTAGCAGTAGCAGTCGAACTATTAGTAAGACAACCTATGTCCAAACTTCACACACACAGACAACGGCATGGAGTGTGAAGACAGACAAAGTGGCTCACTTCTGTGAAGAAAGTCAACAAGTTCAACACCAAGTCTACCAGACCACCAACAACAGAAGTGAATCTCTGTCCAGTTTTGGTTCATCCTTAGAACGAGGCAGTATGGACTTGTCGGACTCGCATTCAATAGAAGAGCTTGATGAGGTTCCAGAAATGATGACTGGATTTCGAAAGACCCAGATTGTGAGTTCAGCCGAGAATACATCAAACGCAAAGAAGAAAGCCTTCCAGGTTTATATTCAGGTACTAGGTGAGTATACGAAACCTAGTGACGAATACTTGGAAAGGACTATGTCAGTGAACTCTGTGTATGATAACTATCAAGATATGAGGAACTACACTATTGAGAAGATGGCAACCGCTCTCCAATTTTCTGGAGAGAAAACTGGAACAACGTTGATAACCACAAAGATACCAATGTCTGGTTTACAGAAGCACGATCGAAAACAACCGTTATCACCAATGAGTGATTCCCGAAAGACAAAGTCCTTGGACTATAGAAGTTTTCCAAAGTTAAAGAAGAATTTACAGCCAATGCTCGATGAACCTAAGCAGCAGCAGCCTGCCACGATATCTCACGCGACCAGTGAATCCAGTTTAAGCAGTGGTGACGAGGAGTGTACACCACCATTAGACTCTCTTGATGTCTCAAAGTTTTTGGTATTCCGAGACGAGCCGAGTGGCCAGATTCTTTATGGTGGTGTGGCCGATGCATTGATTGTTCATGCTACGAACTCGAGTAAGAAAGACTTTGTATTTTCAGAAGCTTTCATTACTACGTACAGAGCATTTATTACATGCTATGACTTGATCCATCGGCTTATCTACAGAGTGCATCGGATGAAAGTGAAAGGGCACAAACGTGCGAGCCAGAATGCGTATCTACTACTGTTGAGAGTAATCGATGATCTTGTTGCACCGATTCCAAAGAATATCTTAGATATGTTGGTCAAGGAAACGCACAACTTGTTCTCCAACGGTCAGCTGATGTTTGGGAAATGGATAAGAGATCGCATCATTCCCAAGAGTGAGATGCACCACCGCAGCCAAGAAAGTATCACGTTTACAACACCAGAAGCCATGGAGAAGCAGTGTTCGATCTTCTCGTTCCACAGTGAAGATATCGCAAAGCAGTTGACCATTCAGGATGCCCAGTACTACAGTCGCATCGAGATCCCAGAAATATTATCCTGGGGCAAGGCGCAGAATGAGGATATGGCACCAAACCTGGCAACATTCACCGAGCATTTCAACCAAGTTTCCTACTGGGTCCGAACGTACATCCTGTCCTTCGAGAAAACTCACGACCGAGAGAAAGTGTACAACAAGTTCCTCAAGATCATGAAGTGGTTAAGAAAGTTTAACAATTTCAATTCACTTCTAGCCATCTTCTCAGCATTGGATTGTTCTGCGATCCGTCGCTTGGGTTTCCCCAAGGCGAGCACCGACACCCTGGCAACCTTCTCATCTCTGATTGAAAGCGAAGGATCATTTCGTGTGTACCGATTGGCTCTCGCCGAAGTCAAGCCACCGTGTATTCCATATCTTGGGCTGATCCTACAAGATGTGACCTTTACATACATTGGAAATAAAGATGAATTACCTGATGGGAAAGTGAACTTTTACAAATGCTGGCAACTCTTTCAGATGTTGGAGGAGTTTAGGAAATTCCGTATCAGCAACTACGAGTTTGAACGAGATTCACGAATCATGTCGTTCTTCGCAGGATTTCAGAACTACTTATCTGAGGATGAACTGTATGACCGGTCCTTGGTCCTGAAGCCGCGTGATAGATGATAAACATTGGACAGTATTTGTGTTTGTGTAAACTGACAAGGTATTGAAACAAAAATTTTATTAACGATGTGTTACGCACTTGTCATTTTACAGAAAAACTAATGTTAGCATCTAAATTTTTAAGAAGTGCCAATTTATTCTTTTTTGTATATTTAAGTAGAGAATTTTTTAAAACTTGTTTTAATAATAGTTCAAATTGTGTACAAATACAGATTTATTGAGTCGCGGTAAACAACATTTTATGAAGAGAACCTTATTTATAATTAAAGCCACTTTTTTTCACAGTGGAAAGATAAGTTTTTTGACAATAACCCCTTACATTTCTGTAAAATAAACTTGTAAAAAGAATTCAACAGTGAATCGATGTAGAAGTGTTATATTTTTGGAGCATATTTGCAATTGCTAATTAACATATCGCACACAAGTGATACCTTGAAAAAAGCTTAGTTTCTCTTCAAATTCCACCTCTGTTCTTTTTTAGAAAAATAAATAAACACATGCCTTGTAGTTTTCTAAGTTAGTATGTGATAAGAGGCACTTTAAAACAATTTTGAAGAAATTGTGGTACAATTTTGAACGGTTTTCGTTGAATCCAATGGTCTGACAATGAACCTTTGAACATGCAGCTACAGAGGTGGATATTTGATGGGGAATTTTTAATATATCACAGTTTAGAAAATAAAATATGTATTTCTGTAAGTAAAATATTAGTTCATTTTGGGAACTTAGAATATACTTATTAAATACAAACTACACTTTTTTATTTTTAACTTTCTTTTATATGGGTCTAGCTTGACTTTGTGTCCACCGACTGAGACTATGATTACTATATTTCTGAAGAATAAGGTCCCTAGATCTCAATTAAGCTTCAGAAATTTAATTTCATTATTTCATACTCTAGCGAGATAAAAGCAATAGCAATTCAATTTGTCTTGTGGTGGTGTGGTTAGGGATAAAATACATATAGTAGAAAGTCATGCTGAGAGTTGTTTGTTTTTGTATAAGATTTTTGACATTGAGAAACCGATATCTCATCTTTATATCTGTGAAATAGGAACACTTTTTTCAAGTTGTTTTTCTGGGGGCCGTTGGTATTCTTTCATTAAGCCAAACTTCCTTGTTAATGGCAAAAAATTGTGGCGGTGCGCCAGTCGAAGTTGGATTAATAAAAATTAAGCCAAATGTTATTTATGCAAAATCTATCATCGTTTCGCCCATTAGGCATATTGACACAAACGTTATATATTAAACACATTTCATCCCAAAAGCTGTTGAATATATCAGAAAAGACTAATGTGAAACGGTTTAGTGATATACTAAAACTAAACGAAGTTTTGACTTTGTATAAGGAAGAGTTTTGTATTTCAAGGATGATTTTATCGGCTTTTAGGTCATCGTTAATAATATTATGAACAAGGAAATAGGATTTATATGACAATATAAAGCTTAATTGTTGATCTCGTTTTCTCGTGAACTGCTCAGATTTACTCGGAATTGCTTTGTTCGAACCCGGCAGACTTCTCGAGATATTATAAAGCGTAGCTAATCGGAAAATGCAAATTGCTTAATTGTTTGATTTGTAATTATATCGAAGGAAAGCAGTGGGCTATTTTTTTGCCTGATGTTGGC
This sequence comes from Paragorgia papillata, assembly GCA_035771165.1. Taxonomy (NCBI): domain Eukaryota; kingdom Metazoa; phylum Cnidaria; class Anthozoa; order Scleralcyonacea; family Coralliidae; genus Paragorgia; species Paragorgia papillata. The sequence goes on from JAWNZC010000220.1 coordinate 487,912, forward strand.
GGTAGAGATTTGATCCTATACGTTGACTCACAGCCGGGGAAGATTACGATGGGCTTTCTCCCATCTCTTTGGGAGCCCTTTCATAAAGGATAGTTCACACGGGATTTTTACAGCGATTATTCTACTTCTGGTGCATGTGGTCGAATGGATTGACTTACGAATGTATTGGACCATTTTTGTAAAGCTATATTCTTCAATACTTTTGTAAGATATCTACTCAATCGCATGTGTTAGGGTGAGAAAAATCGCAGTCATAATCGCCTGTGATATAAACGGGCCCTTATTGATTAAGACGTGAAAAAGACGTGAATTTATTGATTAAATTTGCGGAAGCCTTTGATAAGCTTCTCTATACTTAATGGTTCCCATAGTGAAATTTTAGCTCGTTTGGAAATTAAACTTAGTGTTAAAGCTGATTCATTAGCCAGTCCGGCTCTTTTCTTTGATTCTCAATATAAGTTGGATATCTATGTTGGCGTTTTGTTCAGTTTCGAGACCAGAATTTCAACAATCCATGTGGTTTGGCGTCTGTACGTCAAATATGGTTAAACCAAGGTTCGAACCGTAAGGGCTTTAGGAAACACCCAAAGGAAGCAGCAACCCCCGCATGACAAGCAAAGAAAAGCCCACAAAATGTTTTTTATTCATAAGTAGTTCTGTTTTTTTTGTTATCAGACCTTGAGGCGTCATTCTCTCTTGAAATCAGCTCATAGTTTCCTGAATAATTGTTAAATATAATCAGTCAGCTTAATACAATGTAAGGATTTTCACTGCGGAAAAACTGACTAACCTCGCCTCGTTTCTTGGCCAATACAGGACCAATATCAATTATTTCTATATTTTTAATTTTTCCCACCTGCAAATTAGTCTGGTGAGACTAAACTTTAAGTCACCCTTGAGGGGTTAGTCACAGTTAAATATAGTTTAGGTTTTGGTCAGTGTAATATATAGACTGAGTATATATAATAGATCTACTGTATATACTACAGAATATATATATATATATATATATTGTGACAAACCCCTCAAGGGTGACTTAAAGTTTAGTCTCACCAGACTAAAAAATATATAGAAATATATAAAAAAAATATAGAAATAATTATATATATATATATAATTAACAAATAGATTCCATTTTGCCGTTGTCTGTTCGGTAAGAACAAAAAAGTGGCCCACGAGACGCAGTCGAGTCAGGGTCACTGATGTTCTTACCACGTTGTTACGTCTTCTGTGCATCTATAACTGAACAGACAACAAAAAAAATGGAATCTATTTGTTTTATACAATACAAAAATTTAACTCTTGACGGATTTGGGGGCATGAAGAAAGAAAAAAGCAAGTCAGCTGACGTGATCCGTGTGTCTGTCCTCTAATAGATCATGTGCAACAACCAATGAAAACACGCATAGCAACCAGAGTATTGTATAAATATATATATATATATAAGATTGTCGGAGACAGTCTACTGGGTACTGACTTTAAATAGAGTGCTCAATATGTTAAAGGATAGAGCGAATTTGTGTGTGTGTGTGTATATATATATATATTCACAACTTTCAAGACTTCCGCAGCCGTTAAATCGAGCTTCGCCTAAATCGATTGGATTGTTTTTTTGTTTTTGTTTTTAAATCAACTATTTAGCGTAACTAATTACAATTGCTGAATCACTGTGGACTTTTCTAACTTATATTTTGGGTATAAGTTTGGAACTTTCTAGTTGTATTACGTTTTTCTCTTTGTAAACATGTCCTTGAGAATATTCTGGTATATTTTAAAGCACCTGTATTATATACATGCACATGCATAGCCGTGATTATCTGTGACAGGTTTTGTGAGTACGACTGACATTCCCAAACTTCAATCTTGTCACTAAAACAAAATCTTGCTCCTGTATACGTACGGGACACACAGGGATAACTAGTGACTCCAAAGTCATTCAACCTTTTAGTTACGGTATCAGTGACTTTTCAGCGTTATAATATACTTAGAAATGTTATATTAGGGTTTTGCATGTGAAATCTAAGAGTAAAAAAGTAGAGTGCTGTGTAGGCAGTGTTTTAGATATAGAGCAAGCATGAAAAGGTACGCGTTAGCCTGCGGGCAGGCTCTCCCAACATGTTGTGAAACCACATTTCACAGCTGCAACGGGAGGGCCTGCCCGCAGGCTAGCTACGCGTGGTCAACTGACGTTTCGAGCGCAGCCCTTTATTCGGGAAATCGGGCGTCTGCACGCAGGCTACCCTTTATCAGAGTAGATTAGAATGTAGAGGTTACTAGATAAATCAAGCCGTTTATTTATTTATTTGTTTGTTTGTTTGTTTGTTCGTTCGTTCGTTCGTTCGTTCGTTCGTTCTGGACTGGGCCTAGGAAGTGGAATGACTGAATGACCTAGGAAACCACTGGTACAATAATATATAGTGAAATAAAAGTAAGCTTGCTGCGTAGGCAGTGTAGAAACAACAATCGAAATATAGTAAGGTTAGATATACTGCCGAAACAGAGAACGTAGGAATCTAACGCGTTCTCTGTTTCGGCAGTATATCTAACCTTACTATATTTCGATTGTTGGTACAATAATATTGCGTGATATGTTTACCTAGCAACTTAATTGGCTCGCAACAAAATCGCGAGACAAGTTGCAAAAAAGACCCTGCAATGCGTGCATAGTGTAAAACCGCCTTATTTAATCATTGATAGAAAACGACTGGACGAAACTCGAGGGATCAGATTTAGGTCAAGGGCGAGGTGGTAGAATAAACAAAACCTTAATTCGCGACTGTAGGCTTTGGTATTTTACTCCGGCTAACACCAGACGATTTTACTCGTCAAGGGGAGAGCGGGTTAAACATCAACAAATTTTGAAACAACATTATACTTATTCAGGCTATACTCGCAGATAATATATAAATAAAAATTTCGGAAGAAATACTTGTCAGAAGATTAAGTCTCGCTAATTAGAGAGGTGCCTAAAAGTAAATAGACAGCTTATAGTGTTGTTTGAATTGTTGTTCAATTTGGATTGTTCAGAGTTCGGCGTCTCAGGATTGTTCTAGAGTTGTGTGTCGTGCGACGAGCAAAACAAATACAGTCATGAGAGGAATTAGCGAGATCAGATCAATACTGATAGATATCTAACTAATGAGTACAATCAATGCTTTTCCGGCCGCATAAAGTTTGGAATTAATGTCGGAAATTGAAATCTTGTTTGATCCTACTGTAGTAATTCCTTTGATTGGGTGTAACTATTTTTCGGTCAAAAGCACGTTTTTTGGGGGCAAAATTCCGGTGTTTGCACTGATAGTTTGAAAAAAAAATTGACGCTCAAAATTGGCTAAACATGCAAGCGAACTCACAACCTGATCACCGTTGAGAGACGGTTCCGCCTAAACAGACGTTTCGCTATATCGCTTAAATTTTGGTGTTTGTGAAATTCAGTCTGTCTATTTGAGATAAAACGTTATATAACATACTTATAAACTCACTATAATGATGCTTAATTTCTGATGCAATACTAACAAAGGCAAGCTGAAGCTCTTTGAAGCTCAAAATTTTACTGACTTATTCCAAATTTCTATTCAGATAAAGAGTAAAATAGTCTGGCGTTAAGCCCCCACAGACGACCAAGTTTTCCTTGACAAGTTTTATTTGTTCGTGTGCACGACACAAGTTGACAAGTTTTTCCTTGACAAGGAGCCTTGTTCAAAAGCTGGTCATGCCAGCTTTTGAACAAGGAGATTTGTTCGTGTGTATAGTCGTCAAGGAAAACTTGACAACTCATCTCCGAAGCTTATTACGCGATCATTACCGTCAAGAAAAACTTGTCCAACCGTACACACGAGGGATTATAACTTGTCAAGGAAAATTGTTTGAAAAAAACGTGTTCATCGTACACACGAGCAAGGGAAGTTACCAAGGAACTTGTCAAGGACGAAAACTTGGTCGTCTGTGCGGGGCTTTAGACAGAGTAAAATAGTCTGGTGTTAGACAGAGTAAAAATTAAGGTCTGGTGTTAGACAGAGTAAAATAGTCTGGTGTTAGACAGAGTAAAAAGGTCTTGCGTTAGACATTAAGGGCTACCCCCCACCCACCCTCCACATCCCTTGTTTGGTCGCCCTTGGCGAGTAGTATTGTTCTTGGAAGTCTCGTTTTAATTTGTTTTGGTGACGACCTTCATGTCTTTACTTAGCCTTGGAAGGAGATATATAGGCCTATCTGCACCATATAGGATTTCTTTATTGTCATGCTGGGCGATGTAATTGTTTCTACACGGGACACTTCCTGCGCATGATTGGATAATCAATGTTGCAAAAAGACGTTTGGACGCTGGCGACTCAATAGCATTAGCCAGGATAGTGATAATCGTGAAAAGAAATCGTATACTGTGTGGATGGACTTGACCTAGATTGACCTTGTATCCGACCAATATAAAAGTAGAGTGTTGCATAGCTAGGCTGTGGTTTTCAACTGATAAGAACTACAAGGTGGTATGAGCGAAGTGAATTCGAATTAGTTTTGAAAACGAAATACTGGAGGAGCTCTTCATCGGAGTAAAAATGTAAAATGGGAGATCTCCGCGGTTTACCACCTTTTCTGCTTTGCTCTATCCAAAACACTGCCTACGCAGCACGCAACGTTTTTACACTCGAAGTGATAAACCGACAAAATACAAGGGTAGGTGCGCAATGAGAATAAATCGTATAGATTAAAAATAAAACGAAATGAGACTACGAATTAAAAAGGTCTTCTCAGGTTGTTACTTGATGAAGGATCTGTGTTGCATGACTTGTCAGGGATTGCACAACTCAGATATACTTGAGAGATGTCATGCTTAATATTGTGTGGGAGGCATGTGTAGACAATATAAGCGATAACGATATAAATAATGCTTAGATACACAATATACTGGAGGCGCTGGTGTCACGCTGGTTAGCGCAAATGCGGCTTTCACCTCTGCAAATTCCAGTTTGTCCAGTTTAGTTTTCCTGTGGTAACACTGGAGGAATGAGGAATACAGTGGACTTCAGGGAGAACAGTTTAGATATAACTGATAAGGTTATCCAGTATAAATAAAGTTAGTTTAGTTTACTTTGGTTTCCTCGTGTAGTAACACTGGATCAATGAAGGATGGTCCTTACTGGACCTCTAGGAAGAACAGTTTAGATACAACTCAGTGATAGGGTTATCCAGTATAAATAAAGTTAGTTTAGTTTACTCTGGTTTCCTTCTGTATAGTAACACTGGATCAATGAGGGGTGCATGGTCTTTACTGGACCTCTAGGGAGAACAGTTTAGATATGACTGATAGGGTTATCCAGTATAAATAAAGTTAGTTTAGTTTACTCTAGTTTCCTTCTGTATAGTAACACTGGATCAATGAGGGGTGCATGGTCTTTACTGGACCTCTAGGGAGAACAATTTAGATATGACTGATAGGGTTATCTAGTATAAACTAATGTTTGTTTAGTTTACTCCAGTTTACTCTTGTAACACTAAACCAACGAGGAGGGTTATCCAGTAGAAATAGAGTAACGAGTGTTAAATAAAATATGCAATGTTGAAGTCTAGACCAAACCAGGACCCTAGTTGCGAAAAGGCAATATACCAATGCCTTATTAACGCTAACCTGCGGGCCGGTCGCCCTGCTGCTTTGAAAGCACCGGAGAAATAGCCTACTCGCAGGCTAGGCCAAAGCATATGTTAGTAAAACATTTATAGTTATCTACAAAATGTGTTGCGTTGTGAGCGTGTTTACTTGTCAATGCATCGAGTAGGTTTGAGTTTGAGTTTACACCTGTCGTTTTATACACTTGAAATCACTTCTAACTCGTCAGCAAAACTAACGAGCGTTTCTGCTCTTCAATGATACGAACTAAGCACAAACTATACAACTCGGGCGTTACTATATATGCGTTCAAATATTACCTCTTATATAGATTTTCAATAAACATGTTATTACAAGAATGGTTGATCTTGGACGCAAAATCATGCACTAACATATGTTTCTTACAAATCTATCTTATGGATTAAATTAGTGTAAAAACTAGTAGAGTGCTGAGTAGGCAGTGTTTTAGAAAAAAGGGCTTCGCGGCTTAAAACGTCAGTATTTCGTTATAAAAACTATATTCTCGCCAGTTTAATTCAGTTTACCACCTTTTTAAATTACTTTGCTCTACCTTACGCGAGTTGCACGATCATGCGCACGCGCATCATTTAACTTGGCTGGCCACAGGCTTAATTTTGGCGGGGTTAATTTCTGAAGATATTAGCATCAGGAATTATTTCTATATAAATTAAATTTCGTCTAGTATTGACCACGTTTTAATACATGTGGCCCGCCAAAATTATGCGCGCGCAACATCGTGCAACTGGCCAGCTATATATACATCTGTATAAACAATCTAAAAGAGGGACTTCTTCTCTCAGAGAAAGACATGGTATATACGACATTCATAATCAGTCACATCTTTTTCTAATAAGGCTGTATTTTTATTGGATATGTCAATGGAAATGGTTTGGCCATGTATATGTGGATATAGATCATTAAAAATACGACATATGTTTATATGCATATATATCCATGTATATATTTATATTTAATCAATGATAACCTTGAGCCTTTATCAGTATTCTGAATCATATATCTGTCAACGTAGTGTATTTTATAGCAGGAGATCTATAAGTACCAGCAGCTGCTGGAAAAAACTCAAACTGCATGCAAGCAGGCTGGCTAAGTTTACCCTCACTGACCAAGTACCGCAGTCTTCAATATTTTATAAACCTATATATAGACAGAAAGACAGACAAATCTATCTCCTTGCAAGCCAGCTTTTGGGGGAAACGATTTAAGAATTACTTTGAAAAGACGTATTTAAAATCGAAGTATCACCAATTTTTTTAAGTAATTCAAAAAATGATCTCAATTTTGAAAATCCATTTATCGATCCATCATACAACAGCAGGACACGAAATGCGACTGGATATGTCGTATACAGCGTGTTGTTAATAAGCTATTTCTGCGAAACTAAATCGTTTCAACGGTATACAACGAATACTTGACCTGCGTGCGAAGGTTAGATTAACTCGAAGAATACTGCGTATTCTAGATAAAGAAAGCATTCACTTTTGACAACAGAATTCTTCGTGCGTGTATTTTCAATCGACATTTAGGATAGGACTGCGTTTTCAATCATGGTCCGACAAGAACGTTCAAATAATAAAACATCTGTCACTATATGTTGTCGTGAAACTTTGCGGGAAAGATCCGGTCTCGACGCTCAGCTGCATGGTCAAATCAAGACGGCTATTATTGACCTTTGGGTGTAAACGCAGGATTTATTATTTGGCGCAGACGATATATTACTGTACTGTAATTTCTATATATGGGCGTTGCTGATTTTAATTGGAAAAGCACAATACCGAACACTTTTAAGAGTCTTTCCGTTTATCGAGTGTCTGCACTGCCACTGCGGATGAGTTGACCACAATTAGTCGTGACATGCAGACTTATTCAAAGTTCTTTCAATATAAATCATTTTTACAAGATTATGGAATTCAAAAGCCCGGTCCAGACACGGTAATAAACATTTCCTGTTTGCTACTGGTATTGGCGGGCAAAACTCGTTAAAGTTAAGTAGATTACATTCCTATATGATTTAATGATGAAGCCGAAAAGTTGGAAATCAGTTGACATAGTATTCTACTATATATACATGAGAAAATTTACTGTACTTTGAATATCCTGTATACTGTATTGTACCGTATTGTACTGCCTACTCCCAACTTGACCGTGATGTAGCTCAATAGATACTGTAGAGTTTTCCCCCCACTTACCCTGGAGTAGCACCTGATATATCATTAATCTTCTTTAGTTATAGGCTCAAATGAAAACTTTGATTTATCGTGTATATGAGAAGAAAATGAACGCTAAAATTAGTGTGCAGTTATTATTGAGAATCTTAAGATTTAAGTAAACATCGGCGGCTTTTTCGTGAACAATTTAATTTTTGATCTAAAACTATAAATATATACCGGTATATTCTTATGAGTTAAGTAAACGTCGGACGCTTTTTACATGGACAGTTTAATTTTTGATCTACAAATATAAATACATGATATACATGCAGTACAATAAAGTACAATGCAGCGCAGTAGCTACAACATATAGAGTATACAGTACATGCAGTAAAGTACAGTACAGTATACAATACAGTAAATCAATACAGGGCAGTACAGTACAGTAGGTACAGGGTAGGGCAGTTTAGTACAGTACAATACAGTGCAGTACAGTCAGTGCACCAGTACAGTACAGTACAGTACAATACAGTGCAGTACAGTCAGTGCACCAGTACAGTACAATATGCAGTACAATATGCAGTACAATATACAGTACAATATACAGTACAATATACAGTACAATATGCAGTACAATATACAGTACAATATGCAGTGCAATATACAGTACAATATGCAGTACAATATACAGTACAATATGCAGTACAATATACAGTACAATATACAGTACAATATGCAGTACAATATGCAGTACAATATACAGTACAATATGCAGTACAATATACAGTACAATATGCAGTACAATATGTAGTACAATATACAGTACAATATGCAGTACAATATGCAGTACAATATGCAGTACAATATACAGTACAATATGCAGTACAATATGCAGTACAATATACAGTACAGTACAATATGCAGTACAGTACAATATGCAGTACAGTACATTACAGTACAGTACAGTACAATATACAGTACAATATACAGTACACCCACTCAGCAGAATGATGGTTCTTATATTTGATATTTCAAAACTGAAATCTAGTTTCTTTAATATCGAGAGACTCAACTCTCTTTATCTTATGTTGTTGGAATAATTGTGGGAGAGCGAACTCAGAGAATAATGACATCAGGTGCTACTTCGAGTAACGAACCATACCGTTAAATCTTCGCTTTGATCACGAAACACACAAACAACGTTGATGTTCTATTTCAGTTCCTTTCAGCACTATTTATTCACACAGTCAAGCACGCGTGTCGAAACGAGTTCAACAGTTTTTCAGCCCGGTTTCGCGGGATGGGTATACAAGTAGAGTGAGTCGAGAAGAACTCTACTCGACTGCACTTGGGATTCGAACCCGCGACCTTCGGTTTATTAGTCCGACGCTCTACAGACTTATCGACTGAGCTACATGGTCAAATTTAATAGGAGCAGGTCGTGGAGTGATGGTATGGTTCGTCACTCGTCGGAGTAGCATCTAAATATCATTATTCTCCACCTGCGTTCCGGCGCTATCTCACAATAATTACTCCAATAATATAATAAAAGTTGATTTAACATACAGACTTTGATTACGGTTATAGTGCGGTCATTAAAACGGACGACAAAAGCAATCTTTTGGATGTTCATTCTTTTCATTCCACTACTAACATCAAGCACAATCTGCGCTCTCTAATTACGGAGATAAATTACCTAACGCGTTATCATGTATTGTTGTCTTTGTGCTTTATACACGTTGATCTGAGCAATTGTTCCTTTGTCTGTACACGATTAGAACGTAATTGCGTACTTGTAGACCATAACGTTGAATGTGAAAGAAGGCATGGTCCGGAATAATGTCATAACTATTAAGATATTACATAGTTAGATCAGGAATGAACATTAACAACATCAAGTGGGATTCGGACTCCAGATTACATGCGCTCAACGATGCTTGTTGTACATACAGTCCACGGACGTTGCATAGAGTGCTTAATTCACTCAATTTCCCTTCCCATAAATAGAAGTCAAGAAAACAAAGAGTAATCACAAGGATTGTGGAAAACACAATACCCAGTCTGGGGACGACAGATATCTTAATTAATTTCTCCACCGTTTTGTTATGTGGTTGTTGTTATGTGTTGTTTCCCGGCAACAAATCGAGCGCGTAAGAATGTCTCGACTAAGAAAAAGGCAATTAATAAAGGTAATTTGGTGTATGAAACCGTGGGAGACTCTTCAAAGGAGGCATTGCATGACAGTTGGATGAGAAGTAAATATATTAAGCATGTCAAAAAGAGTGAAAGATATAGATTAGCCTTATCAGCTCACCAAGTTTAACGTGATAATCAGTATATATAAACAAAATAGAGTGCTCAGTGTTTTGGATAGAGCAAAGTGAAAAGGTGCATGCATGGCAAACCTATGTTACTCTGATAAAGGGCTGCGCTCGAAACATCAGTATTTCGTTATCAAAACTAATGCCGGTACCACCTTTTCACTACTACGGCGTGCCGTTAAGTTGCTATTTGTTAATAATTGTTATACAGTATATTAACAGCAGAAACCAATCATAAGGTAATCCAATATGCTAACAACTAAACAAATACTAATAACCAACACCAAAACAAAACAAAAGGGATCACATATAGATAAATTTTTTTCCGGATTTTTTTCAAAAGATCAAGAAAAATATTTTTAGCCAAAATACAGCCTTCTCGTTTTCACAGAAGGTTTAAAACGACTTTATTTAACCGTTCTTGACCCTAACTCAAAAGTTTCAAAAGTGACCAAAACCGGTCACTATATATATATATATATATATATATATAAAGTATAAAGTATAGTTTTACCTTAAAGTCTTCGCTACCAGAGGTTTCACCCTAAACGGGATCATCAGGCGACTCCGAGTCGCCTGATGATCCCGTTTAGGGTGAAACCTCTGGTAGCGAAGACTTTAAGGTAATGCATCAGTCAATTCCAGCTGCGACCATCCCCCCCCCGGGACAGTGTGGGGCATTTGCACGCTTACTTGTCCCCACGGCCGGGCATTTGCAGCTGCGTGTTCACCCGGGGGCCGGGCATTTGTCAATATCGGGTTATTACCCCCCGGGCATTTGTCGCTCACGGAGAAAAGACCGCGGCCACGAGTTTCCTTTGTTATATGCCAAAATGGACGACTTTATCGGGAAGGACGAGAGCTTTGTTGTGTCTTGGCTGAAGAAAGAAGGCCTAGATAAACTTGTGGACATATTTAAAGGTAGGCTGTCTTGTTTTTATAAAGGTTTATAAAAGGTTTTTCTGCAATATTAGCAAGTGTGTCACAGCCTTTCGTCGATGTTTTCATCTGAAGTGAACACGATAGTTTTCCTTGTTTTTTTTTTTAAAAATCCCCAAAAGAACAATGAACAGAGGTATAAATATAAATTGTTAAAACGCATGTAATTAATTTAGTACATTCTTTGAAATTGACTAATTTGTCGGCCCGGGGGTGGGGCATTTGTTTTGCTTTTTCGTCCCAAGGGTGGGGCATTGTTCCTTCTTTTTTGCCCTACCCCCGGGCATTTGCACGAAAAAAATGAAAATTTACCAATGCCCGGGGGTTGTCCCGGGGGGGGATGATCGCAGCTGGAATTGACTGATGCATAAAACTATACTTTATACTTTGTATCTTGCTCTATCTATATATGGTATTGAGCACTCTCTAACATTTCGTGAACCATAACTCACTTATATATATATATATATATATGAGACAAATATCTCCAGGTCTTTCGATTAAATATTATGGGACAGTGAACTCGGGTGCATGGTGTGACACTCGGAGTAACAAACACATGATTCTCCACCCGTTCACGAAAAATGCAATGCACCAAGGCCTTCCGGCTAGGAATTGAACCCGCGACCCTGCGATGCTAGTGCAGTGCTCTGACCAATGCACCTCAGCCTCAGGGGGGGGGGGGGGATCACACAATCTTTAAGTTAATCAAGATCAAAATGAGCCTTCCTGTGGATATTATAATTATGCATTATTAATTCAGGCGTACATCCAAAGTCGCGGGGAAGCAGACTGACCCACGATGGCACACAAAGATCGATTATTTACGGGATGCGCAAATTCCTGAAAATACGCGAAAATCAGGCCATTAAAGCTGCTTTGTCAACTACTTTCAATATCAGACTAAATTGGTCAGTTAATTTTGTATATAAGAAATATTTTACGTGGTGTTTCCACAAAAGTTACTTATATTTGTATAGCTTATTTCGCCGAAATAGGTAAATTTTAACAGGTAGAATTTTAACACGTACAGCTAGTGACAGCTCAGAAGAAACACGGAGAATAGAAATGTATATTCTATAAAGTCGATACTGAAAAAAGGAAGTGTTTCACTCAGGGTATTTTTGTCACTGATGATATCGATAGGTGATGATAGGAGTATTTACCCGACCGGAACTCCCTGCTTAAATTTACTTTAATTTGCTTTCTTTTTTACTCCTGGCTTAAATTTAGAAGGGCGTGTCCTATGACGCGCTGGTACCTACATTTGGCTCGTTCGTAACTATCATGGTATTTAGAAGTGTTAACAATGGTGATATCACTAAAGCCTGTTTAGGTCGGTCATGGTCTCGCGATTCCGGGATTTGACGAGAACGCCCCTTCTTGGGAGTCGGATATATACATAATTAAAAATATTTCTAATATTTTGGAGTGGGGAAAGGAGGAAAGAAGAGGCGGGCCAAGGGGGCGCGATCGCCTCCCCATTGGTCTCCAAGACCGTTCTCGTGAAAAGTTAAAATCCGTGGAGAAACGTGTGGAGGGTGAGGGAGGGGTGGGGGGGGGGGGGGGGGGGGGGGGGTTACAGTTGTTCAAGGCCACGCGATTTTCAAAATCACGTGATATGGTTCATACATATATTATGCTGGAAGGACAAAATGTTTAATATGGCATCAATCTCGGCGAAAAGCATTGTAGGATCACTTTATCATGTTTTGCCATTACAGCTGTTGTTTACTAAAATCCTGAAGCACTTTTCCCCCGATATCGACGGCATTATACAATTTTGTCCTTCCAGCATAATATATGTATGAACCATATCATGTGATTTTGAAAATGGCCTATTGCTGGCATGCATTTAAAAAAATATTTTATATGCTTTAAATTACAATACTAAGGGTTTATGTAAAATGCCTCCAACCTATTTTTACATTTACGACTTGTTTATAAATAAATCTAAAGATATTCTGACGTATATCATTCTATGTTCTGGTTTTATTACAACAAAATTGTGTAATTTATGGCTTTCGGATTACCCTTAAAATATTTGCCTCAAAATGCAGGAGGTAGCGTTTCAGAGACCCTAGAAATCCAAAATTTTCCGGGCGGGCATGCCCCCAGATCCCCCTACGAGACTGAGGTTCTCGCCCCCACAAACCCAAGACCCTGGTTACGCCACTGAGGAAAAGAGGAGAGGAGGGGAAGAGGAGAGGAGGGGAAGAGGAGAGGAGGGGAAGAGGAGAGGAAGGGAAGAGAAAAGGAGGGGAAGAGCAGAGGAGGGGAAGAGGAGAGGAGAGGAGGGGGAAGAGAAGAGGAGGGGAAGAGGAGAGGAGGGGAAGAGGAGCGGAGGGGAAGAGGAGAGGAGAGGAGGGGAAGAGAAGAGGAGGGGAAGAGGAGAGGAAGGGAAGAGGAGCGGAGGAGAAGAGGAGAGGAGGGGAAGAGGAGAGGAGGGGAAGAGGAGCGGAGGGGAAGAGGAGAGGAGGGGAAGAGGAGAGGAGGGGAAGAGGAGAGGAGGGGAAGAGGAGCAGAGGGGAAGAGGAGAGGAGAGGAGGGGAAGAGGAGAGGAGGGGAAGAGGAGAGGAGGGGAAGAGGAGAGGAGGGGAAGAGGGGAGGAAGCATACCACCATTATAAGTAGACGCCCTTTTAAAAATCTTGGCTATAATCAAACCTGTTCCGTGCTAAATATAAAACCGGATACTATATATACTATCATCATGATCTATCTCATGAGTTTCAACTGTGTATTATCTGTTTAATATCATCCAGCACCCCCACTAACTCTAGCCGGAAAAGACTATCTAAATCATGACTGATGGCGCGTGCCTGATCTTATATCCCTCTTATCGCGCCATCCCAGGAAATAACCGTGTCAAAAATGTAGCCATTAATTAAATAGAGAATAATACATGGATGTGCGGAAATATGAAATTTATTTCGAGTGTTGACCAGGATATCTCACGAGTGAGCGAAGCGAACGAGTGACATATCCTGTTCAACACGAGAAATAAATTTCATATTTCCAAGCATCCATGTATTGTTCTGTTTATTATATAAAAAAATTGCCCTATTGCTTGCAAAAATTGCATTAAACTATAATGCTGATTCAGCGATAATCGTCACATGTGCGATTATCATAAATAATCGCACATGTGAGATTATCACTTTTATTAGTGGCGGAAAAATCAATAAAACACTCTATTTTATATAATAAATAGGTTTATTGGATGTGTCAGAAATCCTCCCGTGTCCGTGTGATGTATCCGAATAAGTACCGCTGGGCCGTGTAATTTGATAAAAAAAAGACTGGGTTCAAGTCTAACACCAAATCCAAGATGGCGGAAAATTGTGATTCTTTTATAATAGTTTGTTTTGAAGAAAGTTAGCGAAAATTAAAGGTAAAAAAAACCTTTGATCGGATGCTAAAGTTAATTTATATTTACTTAGAAATATCAGAATAGAATTAAGTTATTATTTTTATGTTGTTTATATGTATTCCTCAATATTAATTTGCTAGGGTTTATTGGGAAAGGGAGCTTCTTCTCGCTGACATGGAAAGAAATCAAGTATTGGAGTTATATCCAGAATACAATGTATCTGTGACTTTGTTTCAGGATGTCTCAAATACTACTGAGTTGCGAGAAATGCTGGTTAAAGGGAAATTAGAAGCAGCACTAGTGAATGCTACAATGGTAGTTTTATCTCTTCTCTTAACAACATGCATTACAACATTAACATATACGATCGTACTTGCACATGGTAGTATAATGCCATACATTCAAATCATCTGAGTCTCAGTAGCTCAATGTTAGAGCATCTCACTGGTGATCAGAAGGTTGTAGATTGTACAGTACACATATTCGACCTACGTTAAAATAATCTGAGTCTCAGTAGCTCAATAGTTAGAACATCTCACTGGTGATCAGAAGGTTGTGAGTTGTACACATATTCAACCTATGTTCAAATCATCTGAGTCTCAGTAGCTCAATGGTTAGAGTATCTCACTGGTGATCAGAAGGTTGTGAGTTGTACACATATTCAATCTACGTTCAAATCATCTGAGTCTCAGTTGCTCAATGATTAGAGCATCTCACTGGTGATCAGAAGGTTGTGAGTTGTACACATATTCAACCTACATTC
Source organism: Paragorgia papillata (assembly GCA_035771165.1). Classification (NCBI taxonomy): domain Eukaryota; kingdom Metazoa; phylum Cnidaria; class Anthozoa; order Scleralcyonacea; family Coralliidae; genus Paragorgia; species Paragorgia papillata. The sequence continues at coordinate 503,098 of JAWNZC010000220.1, forward strand.
AAATCATCTGAGTCTCAGTTGCTCAATGATTAGAGCATCTCACTGGTGATCAGAAGGTTGTGGATTGTACACATATTCAATTTAAGTTCAAATCATCTGAGTCTCAGTAGCTCAATGGTTAGAGCATCTCACTGGTGATCAGAAGGTTGTGAGTTGTACATATATTCAATCTACGTTCAAATCATCTGAGTCTCAGTAGCTCAATGGTTAGAGTATCTCACTGGTGATCAGAAGGTTGTGGGTTGTACACATATTCAATCATCTGAGTGTCAGTAACTCAATGGTTAGAGTATCTCACTGGTGATCAGAAGATTGTGGGCTTGAGTCCCACTTGGGAATTCAGAGTTTTCTGTGTAAAATCTGATGTTAAAATAATTACGCTATGATGTATTAAATCTGCTGTAAATGGTTTTACTCATCAACGAGAGAACCCGACTCATGTAACAGAATAGAAATCCTAGAATATAATTTTTCATCATCATTGTGTATCGTAGGTTCCAGATTTGCTTGCTGTACTAGTTGCAGCCAACAAGGCAGTGCACCTCAATGTTTGTGGGAAACTGAAAACAAGAAATGTCCATTCGGAAGTTCTATTTAATTTATCACCAACAAATAATGTAAGTTGTGATCAATTTGGAAAATGTTTTGGTTTTATCAAATTTTTTTGTACATATATACTGTAATAGATGAACAATGTCACGGTGGGTAAAGAAGAACAGTCACTACTCAATGGCATCTTGTGGCATACTGTCTTGTTCATTCACATCAATGGCGCGATATCATCTGTGCATATATTATAGTATGGACACCCAAAAACAATGCAATCTATTTGTTAAATAGAACCTTTTTTTGACTGTTGCTTTCTAGATTACAGAATCTCTTAAAACATTTGGCATGAGTGACAAAGATCCTGTGATCCTTGTTGTAGTAATTAACAAACGTGAAACTAATAATGTAAGTTTACAACAGCAGCAGCAGCAGCAACAACAACAACAACAGCAGCAACAACAGCAACAGTAGCAGCAACAACAACAACAACAACAACAGCAGCAGCTATAACAACAGCAGCAACAACAACAGCAGCTATAACAACAGCAGCAACAACAACAGCAGCTATAACAACAGCAGCAACAACAACAGCAGCTATAACAACAGCAGCAACAACAACAGCAGCAGCAACAACAGCAACAGTAGCAGCAACAACAACAACAGCAGCAGCTATAACAACAGCAGCAACAACAACAACAGCAGCAGCTATAACAACAGCAGCAACAACAACAACAGCAGCTATAACAACAGCAGCAACAACAACAAGAGCAGCTACAACAGCAACAACAACTACTACAACAACAGCAGCAGCAGCAACAACAACAGCAGCAACAAACAACAACAGCAGCAACACCAACAACTGGTATTGAACAACAACAGAAGCTGTAACAACAACAATAATAACAACAACAACAGCAACAGAAGCTGTAACAAGAACAACAGAAGCAACAACAGTACCAACAACAGCAGCAGCAAAAATACCACCACCACCAACAAACCTTTTCACCTTATCCACTTGGTCATTATGGGGAAATCAAGTATTCAGAGACTTACAAATGATTGTGAACCTAACATACATGGTTCTTGTAATCTTGTATACATATTTATTTTTCTATTCAGATGGAAAATATAGTTCCTCTAATCAAAGGCGATCCGTTACCATTAACCAAACTAGAGCTGATTGCAGATGAAAATAAAATAAAGAAGGTAAAATGCTGCTTTTGAATGTTATATATATATATACCGGTATATATATATATTATATGGTATATACACACACCCAATCCTAGGACTGTATGCTGATAACCTCTTCATGTTGGCAGGTTTATAAAATCCAAGATATGGAATTAACTTGTGGTACACTGGGTGATGCTGTAATCACAAGGATCGCAACAAAAGATGCCAGTTAAAGCTGTTGTTGACAAAAAAGATTCGACACCTGAGAAAAACGAAGTCCTGACTTGATCACTTGCAAAGCGGGAGAAATATAGGGTCTGCTATAGCAGGCTATGACTTGGTGGGAAAGCTCATAGTCGTTGGCTGTATTATAAAATGTAAACTGTAAAAAATTACTACAGAAACTGTAAAATGTTACTAGAAAAAAATATAGAAAAACTCAGCCATAGATTAAAACTGCAGCGCAATACATCAAAACTGCGCGATTAAAATGCGCAATACATCAAATTTGCGAAATTCAAATGTGCAATAAAAGTGCGCAATACATCAAAACTGCGCAATAAGAGTGCGCAACACATCAAAACTACGCAATTAAAATGCGCAATAAAACTGCGCAATACATCAAAACTGGGCAATAAGAGTGCGCAATGGATTAAAAGAAAACCGGCCACCATATAAATTAAAACTCCGCCCTATAGATCAAAACTCCGCCCTATAGATCAAAACTCCGCCATAGATTAAGTCCGCCATAGAATAGAATCCCTCGACTACTTTACTGTTGCAGTGTAAAAACAGCATTCACGGACACAGCTGATATATACGCGGTGGAGATCAAAGACAAACGGAACCTAGAAAATTGATGGAAACAAGATATAAAAGTTTCCTAAAACTATGACGAAATTTTACACTTGCGAATTAGCGAAGCAATAAAATGACCCGATCTCGAACCCAACAGCACCAAGAGACGCAGCAGTCGTTTCAACCCTAGTCGCTACACTAAGACATTTAGAGACATTACTATATTTCTCCTTCTTCCATGGATATGTCTTGGCTACTACAGTTACAAATTACAAATAAATGTTAATCGGACTTTGGTTTGGTTCCCAAGCAAGTTCCTTAATTTACAGTTCGTGGGCCATTCGCGGTGCCATTAGTTTCCTTTTGGCTTCTTGACAATGCACTGGGTGTTGAGCTGGATTCCAATGATGCTTCCCTTGTTTTCGTCGAGCTTTAGACGGCAGTTTGCCACGCCTGACAGCGGATCCCGGGCGCCCTTGCAACCGCTAAGGAGAACTCTTCGCACTTTGTCCGTCGAATCTTGAACACAGTAGAAATACTCGCCAGAACATTCCTGTGGAACCGGTGCCCGACTCAGCTTCCGACGGAACAGGTTAAAGTCTTCGAATCCTTAGAAGTCATCCGTGTGAGAAGATCAGTTACGCGGTAAACACAGACAGACAGACAGACAGACATATAGACATATAGACAGACAGACAGACAGACAGACAGACAGACATATAGACAGACATATAGACAGACAGACAGACAGACATATAGACAGACATATAGACAGACAGACAGACAGACATATAGACAGACAGACAGACAGACAGACAGACATATAGACAGACATATAGACAGACATATAGACAGACAGACATATAGACAGACAGACAGACAGACATATAGACAGACAGACAGACAGACAGACAGACAGACAGACATATAGACAGACAGACAGACATATAGACAGACAGACATATAGACAGACAGACAGACAGACAGACAGACAGACAGACATATAGACAGACAGACAGACAGACACACACACACACACAGACAGACAGACAGTAAGGGGGCGATTGCATGGAACGGGCTAACTCGATTAACAGGGATGAGCGGGATTTCAGGCCGAAATTCGCAATTATCAAATAAATAAGGGCAAAATTATGTTAGTTTTACTTCAGTTTTACACTAATTAGTCTATTATTTATTTTGTAAGCCCATCGTTAATAAAAAGATTGTTATAGTCCAAGGGCGCTTTCCAATTGACAAGGTTAGACCGATCAGTCCGGCCAGAATGGACATGCTTTTGATTAGGACCAAATTTTCCAGTCAGACCATCCCAGGTCTCAAACGAATCGTGTTCCATTTAACCGGACTGACCGTTCTAACCGTGTAAATGGAAAGCCCCCTTAGCTAACCCACGAAAGCGTCTTCACGAAGACTAATTAATTTATTAAGTCTTCGCTATGATCACGAAACACACAAACAACGTTTTGATGCTCTATTTCAGTTCCTTTCAGCACTATTTATTCACACAGTCAAGCAAACGAACGCGTATCGAAGCGAGTTCAATAATTTTTCACCCCGGTTTGCTGGGATGAAAAAGATTACATGGACATTTTCATCCCGGTTAACCGGGCTAGCTCGGTCTATGTAATCGCCCCCTAAGTAAGTAAAGAAGGAAGGCAGACAAAGAAAAAAATATAGGAAGAAAGACAGAACGAACGAATGAAAGAAGTGAATGGAGGAAGGAAGGAAGAATAAGAATGGGGAAAGGAAAGAAGATAAAGAGGGAGGAAAAATGAAGGAGGGAGGGAAGCATGAAATGAAGGATGGAAAGCACGAAGGAGAAGAAATAAATGAAGGAACGACAGAAGGTATGAAGGAAGAGAGAGAGAGAGAGAGAAATAAGCAAAGAAAGAAAGAAAGAAGAGAAAGAAATGACGAAGTAAGGAAGGAGAAAAGAAAGGAAGGAAGAGAAAAAAGATGAGAGAATAGAAGGAAGGAAGGACGAAAAGGAGGAAAGAAGGAAGGACGAAAAGGAGGAAAGAAGGAAGGAAAGAAGGAAGGAAGGAAGGAAGGGAGGAAGGAAGGAAGGAAGAAAGGAAGAAAGGAAAGAAGGAAGGAAGGAAGGAAGGAAGGAAGGAAGGAAGGAAGGAAGGAAGGAAGGAAAGGAAAGGAAAGAAGGGAGGAAAGAAGGAAAGGAGGAAGGAAGAAAGGAAGGGAGGAAGGAAGGAAGGACGAAAAGGAGGAAGGAAGGAAGGAAGGAAGGAAGGAAGGAAGGAAGGAAGGAAGGAAGGAAGGAAGGAAGGAAGGAAGGAAGGAAGGAAAGAAGAAAGGAAGGAAGGAAGGAAGGAAAGAAGGGAAGGAAGGAAGGAAGGAAGGAAGGAAGGAAGGAAGGAAGGAAGGAAAGGAAAGAAGGGAGGAAAGGAGGAAGGAAGAAAGGAAGGGAGGAAGGAAGGACGAAAAGGAGGAAGGAAGGAAGGAAGGAAGGAAGGAAGGAAGGAAGGAAGGAAGAAAGGAAGGAAGGAAGGAAGGAAGGAAGGAAGAAGGAAGGAAGGAAGGAAGGAAGGAAGGAAAGGAAAGAAGGAAAGGAGGAAGGAAAGGAGGAAGGAAGAAAGGAAGGAAGGAAGGAGAGAAGGAAGGAAGGAAGGAAGAAAGAAAGGAAGGAAGGAAGGAAGGACGAAAAGGAGGAAGGAAGGAAAAGAAGGTACACAGGGCGTCTACAAACAAAATGGAACACCCAAGATAGGTAAAGTGAATTGGTAAGAAAACGTCAGAGGTAATCACGTTCCACATACACTCTTTTCATATTGCAAATATCGTCATGAAGTAATTACCTTCAACTTCGTTTTCATCAGCAATCTCCCATTCCTGGGGATTGAATTCGTCTATCACGTCCGTCATGTTAGTTTTTTTAATCTAAATTGAAAAATAACTGTTGTAGACAGTTATCAAGGCAGTCAGATTATTCACATTACACCAAGCTCGCAAACGTACCACATGCACTACATACAGTATGTATACGTACAACTTATCATATCACTTAAACTACATCTCATATGCAACGCTACCACTTAGGAGCGCATGACTATGAATTTGCAACCTTAGCTCTCCATCTGAGCCTGAGTGGCTCAATGGTTAGAGCGTCTAACTGGTCATTAGAAGCTTGCAGGTTCGAACCCTGTCTGGGGTCTCAGAAATCTTTTCTGAGTAATTGAGCTTGACGAACGTCCACCAAACGTCCGTTATATTTAATACACCAAGCTTACAAACGTGCCAAAATCCACATGCACACGTACAACTTATCTCATCCCACCTACAGTGTGGATTATAACGATTTCGCTCTGGTAGGGCAAATGTCCGACCCATATGAAGTTGCTCGGACATTAGACGAGATTGGTCGGCCAATTTTCTAAGATTTTTTATAGGCTTAAGTGTAGTTAATGAGAACCACATTGGAGTTTTAGCCGTGTAAAGTAGATGAATGAGGGGAGGTTAGAAGGGAATTTGAATAATTGAATATTATGAATAATATGAAAGGCGACGCGGACCACGCTGTTGGACATGCAGTGTAAAAATGTTGCTGAAGAACCATGTAAAAACATCAGAAGGATTAAAGAATAAATTATTTGTAACGTATAGTATATAGTGCATGCAATCAGGATCTTAGGACAACCCTGGACGCGCGTTTCGACCTTCTATGATGGTCTCATCAGCAGGGATTTGGAGTTGGGAGTCGATGTAAATAAGTGAATAGTTGGAAGAGAATAATAAACGCTATAACCATGCACAATTACACAATGAGAGATTAGCTCAATGGTTAGCGTTTAAACTTGACGAACGTCTGCCGCCTGAAGATTTTATTTATCGAGGTCAAACTGTCTGGGCAGGTATGAGTTGAACTAATTACGAAAAAGACAGGCAGACACCATACTGAGCAAATGAAAACAAGCTTTCGCGTTATATTTATAGCAAGGAATCAATGCGGTTTTTTAGGTGACATTCGGCACTGACTGTGCACTTTATAATGCGAACCAGAGTAAATACTTCGAATAACTGTAATGATTCAAATACTCGTGAACTAAAAATAATCGACGTAATCCAATTTTGTTTAATTAATCGTAATTCCGTGCTTTGCTCGTTACGGGATGAATTAATGATATAACTTTGATCTTTTAATTGAACTACTAATGCTTATAGCCGCGGTTAGGAAGCCAAAAATCCTGTTCTCGCTTTCTCGTATGTACAAACACATGCATCGAAAGCAAATCAAATGTGTTGTAGATGAGGAGAAGGCTAAATCACTCGAAGTGTGACAAATTGACACTTGGCTCCGTTTAACCGTAATTTCAGCCAGATTCGTTATTTGATATTTGGGGGAGTGATGATATCTTTGTCCTTCGTAAACAAATGCCCGTTGCGAAGGTTAAATAGAAGGGGGAATGTTTATTGTATAAAAAATACATCAAACTATTTGAAACTAGCAGTGATTTGGGTATTTTAGTAGTTTATATTTTTACTCCAACGAACGCCAGAGGTTTTTTTTCATCAAAGAAGAGGAAGGAAGAAATGGAGAAAGGAAGGAAGGAAGGAAGGAAAGGAAAGGAAGGAGGAATGGAAGGAAGGAGGAAGGGAGGGAGGAAGGGAGGGAGGAAGGGAGGGAGGAAGGAGGAAGGAAGGGAGGAAGGAAGGGAGGAAGGGAGGGAGGAAGGAAGGAGGAAGGGAGGGAGGGAGGAAGGAATGAAGGAGAAAGGAAGGGAGGAAGGAATGAAGGAAGGGAGGAAGCAGAGAAGGAGGAAGGAAGGAAGGAGGAAGGAAGGAAGAAGTGAAGGAAGGGAGGAAGGAAAGAAAGATGGAGGGAGGAAGGAAAGGAAGAGAGAAGAAAGAGCGAGAAAAGGCTCAGAAACGCATGCATGTACAACAATCAACTATGAAAGCTACAGTCAGTGACAAAATACCTTGGTACACTACGTGTTTGTACGTTAACTTAATATATTTTACATTTTTTCTCGTGATAGAGTTTATCCCTCCCTCCCCCTCCCTTCACAATGTTGACCAGGAAATAAGGGACGCTGTGAACGTGAAAATGAGCGCTTAAATAGTCACCAACATTGAACAGGGGGACCGGGGGAACATAAAACGGAAAATGTTGTTTTTTAAGTTGAAGTGTCCCAATTTGTCACTGATTGATTGTAGATAAAACGAGTACGTCAAGTTCTTGATATAATCGACAAACACTTGCCGTACTTTCTAGATCTGCTGTCTTCGGAAAGAATGCAATAACTGGATAGCCTCTTACGCTTGAGACATCTAAACATGGATATACAGTACGACATAACCTTACAACCCACGACTAATCTTTGTACTACAGTTGTGAATATGATTGTTTACCAAGTTAAGAGATTCTAATTTCTGATTGAATGAATGTTAACGCATCGCACTTAATCTTATTCCCTTATCGGAGTCTATGTCGGCTAAATAAGTTAAATTTGCGTTAATTTGAGTCTACAAAAGGACAACAGAATAAATCAAGATAACTCTCTGGAATTGGTACGGGACTTCAGATGGAGAGATTACTATAGCTCTGAGTGGGTCCAGAGATTCAATAGTCCCGGCGTTTCTTCGGCAATTCGGTACAAGTACGAAATTAAAGCTGTACAATGATTCAATTACGAAATACGAGTCACCAACAACTATGGAAGATTTCTGAACACCCAAGACCACGTTTTTACACAAATTGACCTAAACTTGATTTTCTGGCGGGCCTACAGAAATCAAGATAACACATTTGCAATCGCTTTTAATCTCGCTTTAATTTTGACCATCTGTACTTCTGTGCAAGTTTCTAGTATCACCTTTATGTTTTTATATAATATAAAACCGTTGTTGTCATTTTTGTGCGTTTTTAACCCTCTAAAGCAAAGCTTTAAGAGTCGTCTCCCCCCCCCCCGAGGCCTGACGAGTAAAATTGTCTGGTGTTCGACAGAGTTGAAATAGATAAAGTTGTATCACAACAACGCGGGTGAAATCGTTGAAGACAATTTTATTTCTGGCCGAATTTCTAAAAATAGCGTGGCGTGCGACGATTGAGCGGCGTTCGAAATAGAACTCAAAAACATCTGTAGCGTATTTTGCGGTTGCTGAAGCCATTTCTCCGTCGTGGCTGAAGGCAAATTGCTTTGTCTAATTGCTCCCGTGGAACATAATTTGTGAATTAAATTGCAGCGCATAAAGAGTTGGTTATCTGATCGAAACCAAGCCATTTAGGTTAATGACCAAATCAAATGAAAACCCGCGATAATGAAAAACGAAAGCTGGAATTCCAATCAGCGATTATATGCCGCTGTTTGTTTAACGCGAGAAAATTGCGTTCGCTTAAACAAATAGTAGTTAACAAGAGTATCAATTGAGAGAACTTGCTATGATCATTTCAACACGTTTAACTCTGATGAAGGGCTCTGCTCGAAACGTTAGTATTTCGTTATCAAAACTATTTCCCTGTCTCTGCTCTATCTAAAACACTGCCTATACACAGCACTATACTTTTTCAGGGGGAGGCCGGACTGACTTCAGGTCGGTTGTAGTGTTTTTACTATAGATCGTTTTCAAGAGCACGGCCTCAGATTCAGTTCACGCCAGCCTAATCTCAGGTCGCCTGCTATACCGAACTGAAGCACTTTCATTTCTCAAACTCAATACGTTGTTTTAAATGAGATTGGTGTAAAATCCACATAAAATAATGATTCTCCGGCGGTCACGAGCTGTAAGGCAATTTACATAAATCTTGAAGTAACAGCGAAACCAAGCCTATATAGTTTCAAGGCCGGCCTCATGCATGTAAACAAAAACCGAAATGTAAAATTCAGGCCGGCCTTATGCAAATAACAATCGAAATATAGTAAGGTTAGATATACTGCCGAAACAGAGAACGTAGGATTCTAAACGTCTCTGACGAAGGGCCTTCGCTCGAAACGTTAGACTCCTACGTTATCTGTTTCGGCAGTATATCTAACCTTACTCTATTTCAATTGTTGTTTCAACACTGCCTACGCAGCACACTACTTTTATTTCACTGATGTAAACACCCCCTTATGATCGGTAATGTGTGTTTTTTTCAGTCGAATTTCTGAATAATATTCTAAAGTGATGATCCCATTTCTTTGTAATTTTTTATTTTGGGGAGATACCCACTTTATGTGGTCACTAAATATACTTCTTATTATACCTTATTTCAAGAGATATCCACAAGTGTTGTGATAACCTTAGTTTACAATAGAAAACTTGACTGGTTTTAACTTTTAAACCAGAGTAGCATGTACATACAGCTAAATCAATTAAGGTTGTCCTGGCCAAAGCTAAAAGGCTAAAGCTAAAAGGTCAAAGCCAAGCGCGAAAATGCTCGTTAATAATCCCCAGAGAGGCAAGTTTGGTTTATTTGTATGATTTTGGCCTATAAATATAGTAAATGTGTGCTTCGCTATTTAAATAGTAATTCACATCGTACTTTTCGCGCTTGGCTTTGACCTTTTGGCTTTGGCCAGGACAACCTTAATTGATTTAGCTGTATACATGCATGTATAGTGCATGTGGTACGTTTGCAAGCTTGGTGTAATGTGACAGACGTTTGGTGGACGTTTGTCGCCAGCCCTGGGTCCACATTATTTTGTAGGAGGAGGGGGGGGGGGGGGGGGGGGGAGCATGGTCTTCGGAAAATTTTTGAAATTCGGGCCTCTGAAATCAGCATTTCGATACACTCGCGTGCGAGTAGATTTGTTTTCGGATTTTCTCCTGACCTTTGAAGGTAGCCCTATAGCCCCCCTGATATTCTGTAGTGGTTCCCTGACGTGGACACGTTAATGGTTTCTTGATTACTATATGGGTTCGTTCATAATTAGGGACCTTAAGCCTGGTTTTCATATAGCCGTAAGAGCCAGTGGCATGGCTGCATGGCTGCGGCAAGGGTCAATGGTCCAATCGCATACAGCTTTTTATTGCTGGCTAATTAGCCATGCCACCGGCTCTTACGGCTATATGGAAACCAGGCTTTATTCCGATCATTTTCACGTCTACAGGACGACGTTAACTCGTGAAACGGCGAAACCTGTTAGTTGAGTTTGACTTCAAACTATATGCAACGAAATCCTTTTAGAACTCTAAAGCTTTTGGATGTCAAAAAACATACTTTAAGTATTCAATACTAACGTAAATGATTCGTGGTTTCTGCTAGATACTGAGTTTAGAGACTGCCATCGTCGTCCTTGCTTAACCGTAGCCCTTAACTCTTGGCACAATCATCACACATATTAATTAGAGAATGCGCTGACTCAACTCTACCTTAATAGATGTAACACAACAGGTGTTGTTTAGATACCAGCTGGTGACATCTATTCAATTTGTAGGTCAGGCTTTTTTTTTTCACTTCTGCATGTATATTATTATCCTAACGCGAACAGCACCTCGACAAAAGACGATTACGATAAAGCCTCTTAAATAACCCACTTATACTTAAGCCAGCCAGAAACAGCTCCTATATTTTTTTTACTCTCTTTGAGGCCAGAAGATTTTTTCTCGTCAAAGAGAGAACCCTCAAACATCCTAGGCAGCAATGGGTTAACGAGTGATTAACCTATTCCTGCTTGGGCCCGCCAAAAATGCCCCCTTTGTTGTTTTACTCTGTCTAATATACCAGACAATTTTACCTGTGAAGGAAGAACCCTCAGATATCCTAGCCAGCAATGGGTTAACGAGAGCCTGCCAAAAACGACCCCTTTATTGTTTTACTCGGTCTAACGCCAGACTGTTTTACTCGACAATGGGTTAAAAAATAGAATTATACTGTACAAAATATATTCAAAGTCAAGAGCGTTTTGAAGTTTGATCGGGATTCCGAAGAATAATCTTCACGCCGACTATAGTCAATCCATTTTTACGTTTCAAAGGCAATTACAAGAGACCTCAGTAACAACAGAACCGTAGGAAAGGCTTCACGTTAATCAGATAAACATTCCTGCCTATCTCTCTACCTGAATTGTTCATCTCGTGTGTCAGATAAACTAGCGATGACTAAGCCGATCGTTTTGTTATCCATACACAATAAGCTATAGAATATCTTGTATTTGTTATCCATACACAATAAGCTATAGAATATCTTGTATTTCCATTCTATCATCCCCAGGGTACAAACATCAATTGACGATTACGCTAAACCGCGAAAAATTATGGATCAACCAATTAAATTTGTTTAAAAAAGTAGAGTGCTGTATAGGTGGTGTTGGTAAACTGCCGAGAATAACGAAATACTGACGTTTCGAGCGAAGCCCTTCATCAGAGTAAGATTTGTGCATCTCATGCGAGATGTTTGCGACAATTTTTAGCGATGATTCGTGAGAATGTAAACAGTGCATGTTCCAATTCTATTTTAGAATCACCCTCCAGAATTAAAATCCATGATAAAACAGTCGACATGTCGAGGTCCTGGCCATTTCTTTGATAAAACAGTGTAGTTAACCCTCTTAGGGGTTGTTTTTATGGAGGAGGACCAGACGAGATCTCGCTATTGACAACCCGGAATCTCGCCTAGGCAGGAATGGGGATTGGGGTTAGACTTGTAGTTGTAAGCTGGACATCGCAACGGGTTAGCAATTAGTGAGAGAACCTCGCTTGCCTGAACTCTAAGGGCCGTTCCTGATCCCCGAGTAGCTAAATGGTTAGAGCATCTCACTGGTGATCAGAAGGTTGTGAGTTGTACACATATTCAAGCTACGTTCAAATCATCTGAGTCTCAGTAGCTCAATGGTTAGAGCATCTCACTGGTGATCAGAAGGTTGTGGGTTGTACACATATTCAACCTACGTTCAAATCATCTGAGTCTCAGTAGCTCAATGGTTAGAGCATCTCACTGGTGATCAGAAGGTTGTCGGTTGTACTGAAATATATTTAACCTATGTTGAATCATTTGAGTCGCAGTAGCTGTTTAGAGCACCTCAGTGGCGATCAGAAGGTTGTTATATTCAGTCATCTGAGTCCCAGTATTAAATTCAATGGTTAGGGCGTCTCACTGGTCATCAGAAGGTTGTGGGTTGTACATATATTCATCCTATGCTGAGTCCCAGTGGTTAGGGCGTCTCACTGTCAATTAGAAGATTGTTGGTTCGATTGTGGCATGCATTGGAACTCAAAACTTAGTAAAATAAACTGACAGTACATCTTCATGACAATAATAATAATAATATATACGGTGTAATATCACAGATGCCACTTACAACGCAATCTCATTCAAATCAACACATTTTGCGGCTGATCAGCTAACTGTTTAATAAGATACTTAATATAATTTTCTCTAATGGGATTTTCCCTTTATTATCATTATCATTATTATTATTATTATTATTAACATTTGCTTACCAAAACGTAGAGAAGCTCCAACAAGTGTGGTAAAAATTCGCGCGCGGTCACTGGAAATCTCCGAGTCTCGTCCTATAAGAAGTCAGGTCGTTGACGTTATAGAAGTCTGCTCTTGAGGCGGTCGGCGGGAGGAGAATGTCAGCACTGAAGGACAGATGGTTTGAGGGGGAAAACTAGCGAATACCAAGCAGGTTTTAGAACAATCAGAGGAGTACTTATGAACGAAGGCGCCACTTACATGTTATCATTCTTAATAACAACAAGGTCGGTCTTATTCAAACACGACCTGTTGACAGTAGCAAGAAGAACACATCACACACGAGCACACCACGCTCTTCAGCGCAGCACGCTAGGCATCGTCGTGCACGCGAAGACATTTAGGACCCTAGATATCAACGACACTTCCCCCAAACGCGATCCGACAGGCGAGGGGAGCGGTTTTCTTCGAGTACAAGGACTCTGTCTATTCAGCTCTACTCCAGCTGTTTTTTTAGCTAACCTTTTGTGATCTTTATCGCAAGTGCAATTAACGAAGTAGCGATCCATGGCCTGTCTTTGTTTGCTCGACTAAACAATGCTTTCTCGTGAGTACAGTATACACGCAACACACCTTGGTCCCATTCTATTCCAAAATCATCCGTATCATAAGAATATTTTTAAAATTTCCTAACACGAAGTCCCGTCGGTTTAAGTTCAAAAATCAACACACGCGTCAATGATTTGTTTTTGGGTACAAAAATCATGAATTTCTTCTTGGTAAACATTGGAGTGATGTGCGGAGCTGGTGCACTCACAGGCGAAGCGCACGTCTGTTGTGTCTATGTTTGCTTGGCATAGGCATGCCATATAAGGTTTCGTCTATCAGTTAGTCATCAAAGGGCGAGATAAAGCAAGTGCTTCGATTGATAACAAGCATATTTCATGTCGGAGTGTCAAGCAAAGCGAGACGAACCGTGAGGACACCATGTAGATTACAAGACCAAGGCATTTGTTTATACCAAGCCGTTTTCTGTGTGCACCACTACGCTACCCAAGTATATTCATGCCCGGCGCTAGTCTAGTTCCATAAAGTCGTCTTATTCGAGGCGCAATCTCGACTTTGGATGCGTTCAATCACGGTGTTAATAGAAGGGAGATGGTGGGTTTCTAAACGGTGATTCAATTTCATTATTAGGCTGGTCATCGATCGTGATAGGATCAAAATGAAAGCAAAGTTATTTGGAGGAAATCTCTCGTCGGACATCCATTTGAGCATTCATAAAAAAATAGTGAGAACTAGTGTAAGCTATTCTAAAAGGATCCCGTCAAAATAAAAATAAAACAAAACACAGCCCGGGTCAACAACAGCACGCGCGAGATTACGTCTTGGCCTTGACGAAGGAACATTAAGCAGAAAAACAGCGTGCTATCAAGCAATCAGTTGTAGGTGTGAACGAAAAGGCGTATTAAGTATATATACAAATTACAGTATCTGAGGTTGAGAAGGCAGATCTAAAGTTGGTAATATACAATTATGTGCAAGGATAATTTCTTTATATCAAGTGCGTTTAGCGTCTTATAGATGAACCGCTAAAAAGCAGGGTTCTTCGTAGGTGGTGTGTTAGGATGTACAGAAAATCTTGAAGATGGTAAACCGCCGAGATTTTTCGGAAGGAAATTGAAGTACGCTCCAAGTCCTAACAGGAAATCACAATTTCCGTTTTCTAAATCGCAGTTCAGTCAAATTGGGGATTTTGTACACACACACAGAGAGAAAATACCCACCAGGAAAATACCCTTGATTCGAACGCAACACATTACGATTGAAGACAAGCGCACTAACAGCGGCGAACACCACAAGGATAAGACGTACGTAATGACCAGTTCAAGGTTTGTGTCCCACCGAAACTTCCCAAGGTGAGCGATTCACCCTAAAAGGTGCGCGCAGCTTTCTGCGACCGAATAAACAACGTTGGTTTATTTATTTATATTTAAGATAATTACCTCCGGTTGTGTATCGTTGTCGCCTCACCAGAGCCCCGTATTCTCGAAGCACGCGTCTTTCGTTTCGGTCCAACTCGGTTTCGCCAGTGACGCTAATATCACGACTGCCCGTTAGTAATCACTCACTACAATAACGCCTTGGCGCAAACAACAGCGCTTAAATTTCATTTGGTTTTGCATTCTAATCACCTCTTCTCCCAATCGCATCAACGTCTCGCTAATTAACCTGACAGATGTTGCGTGCCACTCGAGATTTGGCCGTGACATTATTCTTGCGCCGCATCGAGGTGGGTCGGGGGTTGGGTGGGGTGTGGACACCAGTGAGCTATGTCATCTACTGGTCATTGATCAGGCAAAGACTGAGGGCATATCTAAACTTTTCTCCCTATAGGTCCAGTAAGGGCCACTGGGCCGGCTCTCATTGGTCCAGTGTTACTACAGAAGGAAACCAGAGTAAACTAGACTAACTTTAAACTAAACTAACTTTATTTATACTGGGTAACCCTATCAGTCCTATATCTAAACTGTTTTTCATAGAGCCTATAGAGGTACAATAAGGACCATCCCTCATTGGTCCTACAGAAGGAAACTACAGTAAACTAAACTATAACTTTATTTAGACTGGATAACCCTATCAGTCATATCTAAACTGTTCTCCTTAGAGGTCCAGTAAGGACCATCCCTCATTGATCCAGTGTTACTACAGGAGGAAACTGGAGTAAACTAAACTAACTTTATTTATACTGGATAACCCTATCAGTCATATCTAAACTGTTCTCTTTAGACGTCCAGTAAGGACCATCCCTCATTGGTCCAGTGTTACTATACAAGATAAACCACCGGAAGTAAACTAAAAAATTTATACTGAACAACTCTATATATCAACAACAACAACAACAACAACAACAGCAACAACAACAACAACAATAATAACAACAACAAAATTAAAAAGGCCGTTCTCCCATTTAAACGCGCCAAAAACCTGGGAAAAAATAGACTTTGTATGTCATGACTCGTATCGTGAAAACACAGTTGCGCCACCTTAATGACTAGCAATCCAAAGGTGTTGCGTAGCAACCAGAGATGTCAAATTCAACATGGCGTCCAGATCAGATCGAGTGTTGTGTTGGATTGCATATTTTCCAACGAGCTCGACTGCACAGCAGCTCGATTGAGGCGCGAATATGCTCAAGTATTGTGAAGCCTATAGAATAATGCGTGAATCTTTATGTCGAGGAAATAGTCGTGGAGATTTTTGCAAAGGAGATACAGAAACTCGAGGAGATGAGGGGAGGCGAATATCGTTCGACCGTGGTGGCTTTTCCTCGCAAACGCAAAGCCAAGACTGCCGTGTGTCTAAGGACGAGGTACATAAAAGCCTAACGGAAGACGGAGAGGGTTTAGAGAAGCAGTTTCGCCGTCAATCGGTTAGCTTCGAGGAAGAGTTTACGTTCACGCCAAGGTTGAACATGGCCAGTGTTCGAATGGCGAAAGAGCGAAGTGGCAGAGCACATGAAGCTGTCGAAAGGAAGACAACGGCGCTAGAAGCAGAGGTCGAAATGACATTTACTTTCAAGCCGAAAGTGAGCAGCAAAAGTGAAAAGATTGCCCAAGGGTTGAAGACGTCTTTCTTCGAGAGACAACTCATTCATGTTGAAAATCAGAAGAAGAAGGTTAGCAAATGGTTTTACAAAGCAAAAATTGTAGCTCTAACCTAATTGTAGCTCATTCGCCTCAATTCAATTGAGTTTTTGATCCGTTCCCTTCTGAGCTCTGAAAATCTAGTATTCATACTGTTTTGTTGTCAATCTGTTTCGAGAAAAAAACAGGTGGACATCTGTACCTTATCAAATTGTACATTTTTCATGAGTGCATTGTCATTATTATAACACCCGCGCTGTTAAATCTCTTGAAGGCATAATTAAATAACTATTAGATTTCACTAAATGATTTCCATGACTTCGGCACTGACATATTTGTTTTAATATCCTGTCAGAAATTGAATTATTGTAAAAGCTACTTAGATTTTATTACAAGTACACTGTTTGAAGGGTAAACTAAAGACCTTTTTTTCCTTAATCGGATCAAGGTTGAAATATATAAATATTTAATAAATTTCAAAAGCCACATAGTACTATTCTAATTTGGGACTATTCTAATTTATGCAAAACCACAACATCTGGTTTTTTGGTTTTAAAACATGTAATGTGTCTCTGTTTTATGCTGTTGTTTTGCGACTGTTATAGTTGGATACTCAAGATGTAATGCAGCCTTCATACTTTAGCCAATCAAGATTAAGTCCTGTCATTCATCCGCCAAGGCATAGGAAACTACTGAAATCGGTGAGCTTATTTATAAATGGGTATCTCTTAGCTGATTAAAACATTGATTCTTCATAAACATTGAGAAATGTCAGTAATATAATGGTTAGTATGATGTCATATTGTGTAGATATTATTTGTACAGTATCAATATCATTGTACAGTAAAAACCAACAATTTGTTAAAGTGCCTATGTCATCCTCAGGGACTTTACATATTTATACTAATTGGAACATTCTGAGAAGATTTGTAATATATCTTCTCAGGTGAAAATTTCATCTTCATGGATTTTTTTCCCCATTAAAGTTGACGGAAGTGACATCGAAAGAGGAATTTCTCTATATGAAAATCACTTTACAGATTCCTCTTTTGACGTCACTTCCATCAAGATGAAATTTTCACCTGAGAAGATATATTACAAATCTTCTCAGAATGTTCCAATTAGTATAAATATGTAAAGTCCCTGAGGATGACATAGATTGATGAGGCACTTTAACAGGCACATAGGCACATTAACAGGCACAAATATTTTTTTCCAGTGAGAATATGTGCAAACAAATGCTACAGATCTTAAATGTTATTGTGTTGTCCCAATGGCATAGTTACATTGTTACAATTTGCATAAAACTTGTCATGACAACCCCTTTTTTTCCATTATGCTGTAAATGCCAATATTTTAGATGTTATTTGTGAATATGTGAATCAACATCGTCAAATAAAATCATGTGGTGTTAGACAGAGTAAAAAAAAATAAAAGGGATGTTTTTGGCTGGTTCAGGCAGAAATAAGTTAATGACTTGTTAACCAATTGTTGCCTAATGCTAGCTGGCCGACTGTTTATTCATTGACGAGTAAAATTATATGGTGAACATTAGACAGATTTGGCCAGTTCAAGGTATCTGAAATGTTATGAATGTGTTTTATTAAATTATAATTTTCTTGTGGATTAAGAATTAGATGGAGAAAAATTTGACTTGAAACCTTTAAGAGCATTTAGTTGCATGTTGTTTGAAAAATGACATTCAAATTTCCATATTTTGACCATTCTAGGCAAATCACATTGCACACTGTTTAACCCGATACTGCCTAGGATGTCTGAGGGTTCACTCTTTAATGAGCAAAATTGTCTGGCGTTAGAGTTTAGAAAAAATAAATTGGCCAGCTCAGGCAGAAATGGGTTAAATTCAACCCTGATTTAAATACTGTTTAATAAACTAGCAGGAGTGTTTTATCAGATATAAAGACACAAGGCGAAGCCGAGTGTTTTTATATCTGATAAAACACGAACTGCGAGTTTATTGAACGGCTTCAAAAATGAACCACTTGGTAAATTCATTGGCGTAGTAAGTTTGAAAGATAACTTGTCTAAGCCAAGAAAATCAAAGCTAAAGTTTATGTAAATCAGGAGGTATCTTTATCACATATAAAGACACTGATTAAACTTTAATTTCTTTTGAATTTTCCTCATGAATTATTAATGAGTTTTTGAAAATAGTACAGTAACTGAAAGAGCTGCATTTTCTTCAAATTTTAATACAGGAGTTATCAAAGTCTGAGAGGTCCCAAACAGATGGCAAGATAGTAAGTGAGTTAGAAAAAACTAAACTGACAAGGTCAGCACCTGATTGTCTGACAGCTGCTGCTCCCAAGAAACAGGATGTTTGTGAGAAAATAAGCACAATGGACCACACCAATGAGAGAGAAAATGATCAACGTGATTTGTATAACAAAACAGAAGATGGCGTTGAAGAGCTTGTTGAGAATTCTCCATACAGCTGTTCAGCAGAGAATTTGTCTCAGAAACGAAGCAAACAAGCTTTGAGAAGACATAAAAGAATGAAGACATATCCTGGAGTTAACAACAGTAAAGATGTTTTTGTAGAAAATGGTAATATTAATAAGGATCGGAAGAAATCAACAGAAGGTCATCATAAGAGAGCTTCAACTATCTCTGGGCTATGTCTGAAGGGGCAGTGCCATAACATTCCTATATTTGACAGATTAAAACAATCCAAGGAGACAGCAGAGAATGCAATCAGGGTATGAAAACATGAAAAATAGTATACTGTAGTATCAGGGTTTACATTAGTTGGAGGTTACCCCTCTGCATGTTAACTATAATAGTTGGAGAAACCAGTGATGGATTTACAGGGGGGTGCGCACCCACCTGGCCCTTGGCCAAGGGGGTGCAGGAGGTGCCACTTACGCAATTAGTGCCTTGCTGCTGTGGGGTGCGACGTGGATTTCATTGAAAATGTCAATCACATTTCTAATGTCTAGCTTCCTTGTGATTATCCCTAATAAAATCCATAATAAAACGTCCACTTTATCCCTAAATTTATTTGACACCTTCCAGGTTTGATAAAATTAATGCGCTATTGAAAACACGATTTAAAACTTTTAAATCTTTCTTCAAAGTACCAACAGAATGCAAGAAATGCCATTTCAGAGGTCCAAATTTCAAAAATTCTCAGGGGGGAGCATGCCCCCAGACCCCCCTAGGAATAGTTTGACTAAGGTATAAAAAAATTATAGATCCACCCCTGCAGCACCACCCCTACCAGATCAAGCTGGATCCATCACTGGGAGAAACATCATGAGCACCCCCCCCCCCCCCCAATTTGAAGTTTGAAATTACTGGATTTATTGCAGGCTGCCCTGTAATGTAATAGTAATACAGGCCTAGAATTTCCCTAAATGTATCCACAGCAATTGCATTAAAAATTGCTGTAGATAGTGGATCTCCACAGCAATTTTGGCAGTCGACTCCACAGAATTTTTTCATGTGTTTTCATGGTTTGTGTACACGGTCCAGTCTAGTTGATATTTACAATTATAGTGTGAAGTCCTACACTCTATCACTACAGCTCAAAAAAAATTACGGCTATTGTCTGTAGTGATCCATGGCATTATTTTTTGGCCTCCAAAAACACCAAAAGGTACTGATCTGGACAAAAATCAGGTCAACATTTTCCCACTGACCCTAATTTTTTCGTTTTCTTTCAAGTGTCAGAACTTGAATTTATATGTACTGGTATATCTGCAAATACCATGTACTTACTACATAGTTAAAGCTACTGTAATCAAGAGACAGTACCTTTCACCATATTACTGGTAGATTTTTTCTTTAATCTTCTTCCTCCCACTAATTCCATTGTTCTTATTAGGACCACAAGGTCTTTGTGTGTCATGGTCCATACCCCATAGTCAGAGCTAGTCTACGAAAACGAGGTTGGGTGGAAAAACACTTCAAAGGTTGCCCAGCTGTGGCAGCCAACAGGAGCAAGGGGCTCTCCACTTCTAATCTGGAAGCAAAAGAAAATTCATACGAAAATGAAGACAATGCTCCAGAAGGGAAAAGAAAAATATCATTGGATAGGATAGATGAACAAGATGGCTATGACGGTAATGATAGCACACTATGGAGTGCAGGATATGAAAATGAAAACTGTGAATATAGTCTTTTGGTAGGTTCAAAACTAGTGACTTCATTATATTATAATTATATATTTAACAAATAGAAAATTGCTTGCATGTCTCTGTACTGTGATACAAACACGAATGATGTAATTTCAACTGGAAAAAATGTCCAGTGCTTACGGGAGATCTAACCAAACACAGCATGCGTTGTACAATATAAAATGAAAATGACATCAAACATGTCTCTATACTCTGAGTGAAAATGTGGCTCAACCAATCAGATCATGCATAGGACACCTGTTATTTTATAAATATACACGTATATATAAATATATATATATATATAAATCTACAAATATTAATGTGCATATTTTTTTTTGTTTGTTTAGTCTCGATTTTGTCGTAATGCCACAGCTTCATTTTTCTGGACTTGCAAACGAGATGACATCGACTTCAAATATTTGAGAAAGGTAAATTTTGTGTGGTACAGTAGAATGATTTTATATCTCGTTTTATATATTACAGAATAATGTCAGTGTTTTCAGAACTACAATATTAAGTATTACCTAACAGCTTAAATATAATTATTAATTTAGTTTATTAAGTACTACTAATGATTTGCTTTTCTCTAGGACCAAACGGCAAACCATTTTTCAAAAGCTTATTCGTTTACCACCAAGGTAAGTTTTTCAAAATCAGCCCCATGGAAAAATAGATTTGACGGGACAATATTGTACTTTTAGCATGTTTTCTCAGTACAACACACACTAGATATAACAAAATCCCCAACCTTAAACCAGTATTAACCATTTACTGTAATGGACGTACTGAAAGTTAACGTTTTTCACTTTCGGCCTTTGGCCATCAAATCTTCCTAAACTAAATTGGCTTTACTAAATGTTAGATAACACTGTTATATTTAATTCAATATATTGATTCTCACTAACATACAATAGGTGATATACGTACCATTATTTCAATACGGAACACTCTTCCTTTGAAGCTTTTAATATGTTCTTGACAGCAGCTCCTCTTTCTCTTCAAAACTTTCCGCCATTTGTTTGATTTTCTTACGTCATACATGGTCCCGCGAGACAAACCTCGCGAGACAACCCGCGAGATGCATAATAAGCGAGTTTGCGCGCGCATCATTTTTCAAAAAAACTGGCAAACTCTACTCAAAGTAAACATACTGTTTAAAAGCAACGAAGTATAGATACAGTTTCTGGATGTTTAACACTGTTATTCTGCTGTTGTTGACTCGCTAGCAAGTCTGTTTGCCATTGCTTACTTTGTGGGGAGCCTGCCAATTCCTTTGCAAAATGATGCCCGCGCAATACCTTGAAATCTCCCCCAAAAAATTAGCCCTACGTATAGCCGTCTTTCCCCCTCACGGATTCCCGAATTTTCCGGGAGGGGCAAAGACGTCCGCATACAGGCTACCAAAGAATTCAAGTTTTTAAAATTTTTTTTGCGTCAGGTTGGTTTATGCAGTCATTTGAGAAATCTCTCGTGGTTCGAAAATGCTCGTTCAGACACGTTTTTCCCGCGTTGTCATCGACTTGGCTCTGATGAAGAAAAGGAAGATTTTATTGGTAAACAGAAATTGATGGCGTTGTCACGTGTTGCGCGCGCATTATTTTGGTGGACATTAGTAATGCGCGCGCATTATTTTGGCGGACATTAGTATTGCGCGCGCATTATTTTGGCGGACATTAGTATTGCGCGCGCATTATTTTGGCGGACATTAGTGTTGCGCGCGCATTATTTTGGCGGACATTAGTATTGCGCGCGCATTATTTTGGCGGACTTTAGTATTGTTCAGGCAACAATACTGTAACAACTTGCGAGATTTTTACGCGTGTACGCAGCACTACTTTTTTACACTTTATGAATACGGTGTATTTTGTTGATCTTCCCTCCTTTTTTGCTTGCTTTAAGTGGAGCCCGCCAAAAAGACGGTTGCGTCCTCCAATTGACAGTAGTACCGAAAAAGATGACTTGTACATTTAACCACAATCCTTTGCGAGCCGTAAATATTGTTTCTAGCAGACTATTGGAAGATAGGGTTTTAAAACGATCAACTTTGGTAGGAATGAAGTTCTTGCTTACTTCATCCATCTTAGCATGAGGAAAACACTGTTTAGTTGTTATTTGAGCTGATTTGAGGTCGCAAAGCATTGTGGTTAAATGTACCGCCGCCATCATTTTCGGTACCGCCAACCAATTTTCATGTCGCTTCAACTTTGGGTATTTGTGGTATTTTTCCAGATGATTATCGTATAACATCAGCTTGCAACATCTTAAAATGGCTTCTCAAGCATTCGGGCGACCAACCAGCTACAACGGTTCCTTCCATAGTCAAGTCAAATTCTATGACATCGGTGAGGACCGACACGAGCGGTAAACTAAATCATACTGGGTCTTCCACCAATGGCCGGTTCCAACCACCGCCCCAGAGGTCAAAGTCGAGTGTACCTGCGGTGGAGGACCCGTCCGTTATTGGTCAAGTTCCATCACGTGCTGTGACGTTGGCTCTTCAGGCATGCGAGGAGTTTATCAGGTGTAGAAAGAACGAAGATATTGACGAACATTGTAAGGTGAGCTAAAATCTTATTTGTGTCAAAAATACCGTAAATATGCAAGAGTAAATACTGCAAGAAATGTGAGAACAAAACAACAACGCACTGTGCTCTGATTGGCTAAAATATCTGCCTCAATAGCTCAAAAAAAAACGTGCTGACGTGATTTGACGTGACAGTCATATGCTAGATCAGCTGAAAGTTTAATTATAAACGTACGTTTCGTAAAACGAAAAATGTAAAAAAAAAATTTAAAGAAAATACCATAGTTAATACTGCGCGTAATGAAGAAATTTTCAGTCCGTTGCACGGCAAACTGAGTCAGATTAATCAACCTGGTATAATCGACATTGACTAAAAGCCAGCTCGTAGAAAAGCTTTTATAAGTAGCAATACAGATCTGTATAAGACGATCTTTCTAAACGATGTGTTCGATTTGTAGGGTACGTGTTTGACGGAGGAAAACTGGCAGGAACTGATTGGATATTATTATCAAATCATCCAGTAAGTCTTTTGAATTCGGAAAAACCTGTACTATTTAGCAAAAATACATAATTTAGCCATTTCTGTATTCTTGGAAACGTATAGATTCTTAATCTTGTATTTCAATATAGTAATGGCCGCACGATCGAAGGAGCTCAAGAATTCTCAGGAAAATGTCAAGAAATGTTAGAAGAGGTATGCCAAAAAGTTTGCATAAAATAAGGATAATGATCGCAAGCAAGCAAATGTTTTCATTCATTTCTTCTACACGGATAATCTTGTGGCATATTTTTATTAAATTCTCGTCTAAATCTCAACCAAAACTTAATGGGTGGGTCAGTCAGTCAGTCAGTCAGTCAGTCAGTCAGTCAGTCAGTCAGTCAGTCAGTCAGTCAGTCAGTCAGTCAGTCAGTCAGTCAGTCAGTCAGTCAGTCAGTCAGTCAGTCAGTCAGTCAGTCAGTCAGTCAGTCAGTCAGTCAGTCAGTCAGTCAGTCAGTCAGTCAGTCAGTCAGTCAGTCAGTCAGTCAGTCAGTCAGTCAGTCAGTCAGTCAGTCAGTCAGTCAGTCAGTCAGTCAGTCAGTCAGTCAGTCAGTCAGTCAGTCAGTCAGTCAGTCAGTGAGTGAGTGAGTGAGTGAGGAGAATGTCTGTACCGAAAGAATCTTTGCTTCCGATGTTTGACTAGCCTGCACTGCAGGCTAATGTTTGACTAGTTCTGTGTTGTGTTGTTTCACAGATGCGCGAATTCTTACCACAGTTAAATCTAGATGGTATGAAAAACGTGTGGATAGTGAAGCCTGGGGCAAAGTCACGTGGTCGTGGTATAATGTGCATGGATCGCCTGCAAGACATCTTGAAATTGGTCAGCAGTACAGTGAAAAAGGAGAATCGATGGATCGTTCAGAAGTACATCGGTATGTACCGCGGTATTGTATTTATATGTATGTTGAGGGCCTGGTTGATTGAATGAATGAACGAAGGAATAAAGGAAGGAAGGAAGGGAAGGGAAGGGAAAGGGGTAAATGAATAAATAAATGAAGGGATGAATGAGTAAATGAATGGGTGAGTGAATGCATGAATGAATGAAGGAGGAAAGGGATAAATGAAAAAATGAGCGAATAAATGAAAAAATGAGTGAATAAATGAATAAAGGGATAAATGAATGAAAAAAGGGATAAATGAATAAAAGAATGCATGAATAAATAAATGAATGAATGAATGAATGAATGAATGAATGAATGAATGAATGAAAAAATGGATAAATGAATGAGTGGATGGATGGATGAAGGAATGGTTCTGATTGTCGTGTAGCGTGACCAGTGGATTTGACGCAATGCACTTTTTTGTGATATTTTGGTATATAATTATAGAATGTCCTTTGTTGGTTTATAACACTAAATTTGATATTCGTCAATGGTTTCTCGTCACCGACTGGAATCCACTTACACTTTGGTTTTATAAGGTGAGATGTCTGTAGTTTTAAAGCTCGCAGGGGGGAGGTGGTACAATCACTCACATAAGCAACAGCAGCGTCATCAGCAACACACACACCAGCAACAACATAAGCAACAGCAGCAGCAACATCAGCAAAATTTCGCGAACATCATTGAATTTCTCTTTTTCAGGATTGTTACTTGAGATTTTGTAGTCAAGAATTCACATTAGATAATTTTGAACCGTAAGTACAAATCCCAAATAATATAAATCTGTGCATAAAGCAAGTTTGATTATTTCTTAATTGTAAGTTGTTTAATCTTGAAAACTAGTACATTGAATGCTTCAGGTGTATCCACTTAGCAAATAACTCCATTCAAAAACATTATCAAAACGGCGTCCGTGATGAACGACTTCCAGAAAACAATATGTGGAGCAGTGACGATTTCCGAGGATATCTCAGGTAAAACGATGTGATTAAATACTGTAAGTGATGTTATCTAATCATTAATAATTCATGAAGAAAATTCAAAAGAAATAAATGTTTAATCAGGTGTGTTGTAAATCGGATGCAAATTCCTTCTGATTTACATAAACTTTTCAAGCGATTTTCTCAGCTTAAAAACAGCTTATATTTTCAAGATTATTGATAAACCTGAACATGTGTGAATTGGATTGATCGCCTTTTGAACTTACGGGGTAATTCATGCAATAATCCCAATAATATATGCCTGCTGAAAATGTGCAGGCACGTTTGTGATTGGTGCAAATCGGCAATGCACAAGCTCACAAGTCCAGCTGTGATTTCGGGGGAGGTAAAGCAACCGAGATCTCGGTACACCGGGACAGATTTTTTCCCATATAAACGCGACATCCCGGTACACCGGGATGAAGTTTACTGAACTACAATGCTTGTAACTTTGAATATTACGGTCAGAATTTCGTCCAAACGGTCAGGTCTAGAGACAAAACACTGAATAAAAGTGAAATAACTTCTAACATAGTAGAATTAGGGTGAGTTTTTGCTTTTTTGCTCCATTTCCTTAAATTCCCGCGCTTTTTGACCCGTCCTGTT
Organism: Paragorgia papillata; assembly: GCA_035771165.1. NCBI lineage: Eukaryota > Metazoa > Cnidaria > Anthozoa > Scleralcyonacea > Coralliidae > Paragorgia > Paragorgia papillata. The sequence continues at coordinate 529,311 of JAWNZC010000220.1, forward strand.
TTTTCAAAACAGAAGAAAATCTGTGTTTGCTTCACAGTGACTTTAGCGTTCCATGCAGATATGGAGAATGCAGTTCATTGGATAGATTTACCCACCGGCTGTTTATTTCTTTGTAGGGAGAGAGGAAAAGGCAATTTGTGGGAAGAAGTGATTTATCCTGGAATGAAACAAGCTATCGTTTACACCTTGGAATGTTGCCAAATTACACTGGAAGCAAGAAAGGTCGAGTTTTCCCCTAAAAAAAATAGTTTTGAGTTCGTATCTCAAGTTAAGGTTGTTATATGTTTCAAAGGAGATTTTTTGTTTAACCGTTTAAAGTATACGTCGAGTCGGTTACTTCTCAAATTCGGTTTACGCTGACGTCAGCTAAAAAGAAGCGCGAAACAGGATCCGGAACTAACAGTTAATTACTCATCTTTTAGAATTCATTCGAACTGTACGGAGCTGACTTTATGTTAGGTGACGATTACAAGCCTTGGCTGGTGAGTATAAAATGGATTATAATCATTATATTATATTTTAGTATAAATACACAGGTGATTATAGAAAATCACGCGCGCTGATTGGTCGAGCTACTTCGGATTAATTTTCGATAATCACCTACAGCGTTTATTCAAAATGGCCGCCAGCCAAGTTGTCAATGCGACAGACGAGGAAATTAACAATTTTAAAGAAAATGTTGTTCCTAAAAGTACGAAAATGTGTATTTATACTAAAACAATTATTCGACTCAGGCTCAGTGAATATCGGTGAATAATAACCTCGACTTCATCTTGGTTATTATACACCGATATTCACCTCGCCTTCAGCGAATAATATATTATAATAATAATATATTATATTATATCCAATGTCATATCGCATACATCATACATTATATTATCGCCCATGTAGTCAGGCATCTGATATGTTGTTTGGTAGATTGAGATCAACTCCAGTCCCGCGATGTCAGCCAGTACAATGGTAACCAGGAAACTTTGCGCAAACGTAATTGAGGACACAATGAAAGGTTTGTGGCCACTTGTGCTAACTGCTTTCTTTACGTTACGTCCTGACCCTGGGACCATCTAACACTAATTTTTCCATTAAATTTCTCTTACGCAGTTGTGCTTGATCGACGAGAAGACAAAAACTGTGACACAGGGAGATTTGAACTGGCCTTCAAACAGGTATTGAAACTAAATCCGAATGTTTTACTTTTGTCATGACAACAAATTTTGACGTCATACGATGGTATCGCCATATGACGTCATCATAGGACATCACCATATGACGTCATAGTATGACATGACATGTGATTACGTCATGACGTCATTATGTGATTACGTAAGCACATGATGTCGTTATGACGTCATATAGTAGATACGGTTGATCAATCATATTGTTTCCTGTTGGGCTTTTTACGTCATACGATGACGCCATCATATGACATGAAATGTGATTACGTCATAACGACGTCATTATGACGCAAGCACATGATGTCATTATGACGTCATATAATAGATACGGTTAAGTGACCAATCATATTGTTTCCCCAGTTGGCTTTTATAGTTTTCCTCCGGCTAACTCTACTCAATTTTAATGTTAACCAATATCCTATTTTATATTCTTTGTTGTGTTTTTTTTGTTGCAGCCGTACGTCGACGCTCCTCCTTATATCGGCATCAATCTTTCAGTTCAAGGCAAACAAATGCTCACGAGAAGTGTCACTCCGTTTCGGCGCCAATCGAGTGGCAATCGCCTTCAACAGCTAGCAAAACCGAAAGAAAAAGTCCCGAAAACGATGGACGAGAACTGGCCGAAATGCGACGAAAGCACCCTTTCCGTGAACACGTCAGGAGATGGTCATGATCATAACAACTCGAAAACTTCAGACGAAGAAAAAACTGAACTTGATGAGGTTGTTTTGAAACCGAAGGAGAAAAATCTAACATTGAACTGCACGGACCAAAAAAGCGATGGCGCTGTTTTTCCCGCCAAAATTACAAAGCAAACGTGTATCCATGGTAACAGTGTTAATATTAATACGCGAGCCGAGTTTCCCAGACGCTGGAGGGCCGTAGAAATTTCTCATTTGGAAAAGAGACAAGATGGCGGCAGGGGCAGGCAGTTAGAAACGTGGAGTATGAAACAAAGTGTAAAACCGGTGCATAAAAAGATTACTTTTGAAAAGAAAATAACGAAATCGACGAGCAGGGGAAAGATTATGAAGAAGAAGAGGAGAGCATGCGCCGAGGACAACGAAAGCAAGCTTCAGCCGAGGGTGATAACTATTCCCGATGTTGGAGTCCGCAGGACAATACTCCGGTACACGAATAAGAGATTTCGACACACAAAGACCGTGCCGATAGACATGGGGCCTGAGACCAAGTTACGTCACGATACTGAAGCCGTGAAGTAGCGAGTGTGGTTTTTGCGTGTGGCTAGGAGAATGGTCAGTCGGTGGACTGGGGCAAGGTTTGGAAGCCACGTGGTCGAAGAGGAACTTAGAGCGCGTCTGGTGACCACGTGGCTTACAAACTTGGGAGGAGTATCTTGGATTGGGGACTGGGTCGAGGGTTGTATTCAGTGTGGCTGTTTCAGGCACGTGATCCGGGACATCAAGAACACGTGACTTTTGAATTTAGAATGTTAACCAAGGTAGAGAGATATAAAAAGAAATGATTCAAAACAAAATCTTTCTCTTAATTCATTTTTTTCTCCTCTGTGTATCGACATAACAGTAAGCGACAAGAGGAGGTCATAATTTCAGGGCACCATCAGACGAGTCCCAGTCCTATTTCCTCGCAATAACTAATGTTGATGGCGTCACGGTATAGAAGAATCAAGAGAGGACAAGGAGAGCGATGAAGGGGGGGGGGGGGGGGGGGGGGGGGGGGAGGGCTGCTGTAACTTGAAACCAATCTTACGTCTAACAATTGGGCCAAAATGCATTTTTCACCAGCCTCTCTTTATACGTTTCTCCATCTGACGCCTGTATTCTAAAAGCTCACTCGCACTCAATGAGTGGCCCCTCACACTCGATAAGTGCAACTCAACACTCAATTGAATGGTTAGAGAGTGAGTGTAGTCTCATACTCAGTGAGGGTGAGTGGAGACTCATTGAGTGTTGAGTTGCACTTATTGAGTGTGAGGGGCCACTCATTGAGTGTGAGTGAGCTTTTAGAATACAGGAGTTAGAGCTAAGAGTTAGAGTACAGTACCATTCAATTGAATAGTGTTTAGAGAGTGAGTGTAGTCTCATACTCAGTGAGGGTGAGTGGAGACTCATTGAGTGTTGAGTTGCACTTATCAAGTGTGAGGGACCATTCATTGAGTGTGAGTGAGCTTTTAGAATACAGGAGTTAGAGCTAAGAGTTAGAGTACAGTACCATTCAATTGAATAGTGTTTAGAGAGTGAGTGTAGTCTCATACTCAGTGAGCCTGAGTGGAGACTCATTGAGTGTTGAGTTGCACTTATCAAGTGTGAGGGACCATTCATTGAGTGTGAGTGAGCTTTTAGAATACAGGAGTTAGAGCTAAGAGTTAGAGTACAGTACCATTCAATTGAATAGTGTTTAGAGAGTGAGTGTAGTCTCATACTCAGTGAGCTTGAGTGGAGACTCATTGAGTGTTGAGTTGCACTTATCAAGTGTGAGGGACCATTCATTGAGTGTGAGTGAGCTTTTAGAATACAGGAGTTAGAGCTAAGAGTTAGAGTACAGTACCATTCAATTGAATAGTGTTTAGAGAGTGAGTGTAGTCTCATACTCAGTGAGGGTGAGTGGAGACTCATTGAGTGTTGAGTTGCACTTATCGAGTGTGAGGGGCCACTCATTGAGTGTGAGTGAGCTTTTAGAATACAGGAGATAGAGCTAAGAGTTAGAGTACAGTACCATTCAATTGAATAGTGTTTAGAGAGTGAGTGTAGTCTCATACTCAGTGAGGGTGAGTGGAGACTCATTGAGTGTTGAGTTGCGCTTATTGAGTGTGAGGGGTCACTCATTGAGTGTGAGTGAGCTTTTAGAATACAGGAGTTAGAGCTAAGAGTTAGAGTACAGTACCATTCAATTGAATAGTGTTTAGAGAGTGAGTGTAGTCTCATACTCAGTGAGGGTGAGTGGAGACTCATTGAGTGTTGAGTTGCGCTTATTGAGTGTGAGGGGTCACTCATTGAGTGTGAGTGAGCTTTTAGAATACAGGAGTTAGAGCTAAGAGTTAGAGTACAGTACCATTCAATTGAATAGTGTTTAGAGAGTGAGTGTAGTCTCATACTCAGTGAGGGTGAGTGGAGACTCATTGAGTGTTGAGTTGCACTTATTGAGTGTGAGGGACCACTCATTGAGAGTGAGTGAGCTTTTAGAATACAGGAGTTAGAGCTAAGAGTTAGAGTACAGTACCATTCAATTGAATAGTGTTTAGAGAGTGAGTGTAGTCTCATACTCAGTGAGGGTGAGTGGAGACTCATTGAGTGTTGAGTTGCGCTTATTGAGTGTGAGGGGTCACTCATTGAGTGTGAGTGAGCTTTTAGAATACAGGAGTTAGAGCTAAGAGTTAGAGTACAGTACCATTCAATTGAATAGTGTTTAGAGAGTGAGTGTAGTCTCATACTCAGTGAGGGTGAGTGGAGACTCATTGAGTGTTGAGTTGCACTTATCGAGTGTGAGTGGAGACTCATTGAGTGTTGAGTTGCACTTATTGAGTGTGAGTGAGCTTTTAGAGTACAGACGTAAGTCGAATTAGTTCAATGATTAGAGCGTCTAACCGGTCACTAGAAGGTCACAAGTTCGATCTCTGTCTGGGGCTCAGAAACATTTTCTGAGTATCTGAGCTTGACATGCTTTGCAAGGTTTTAATATTTATGACAAGCTTATAGTTGTCGCTATATGCGTTCGGTACAAGTGTTTTTATAGGGAGACTTTCTCCAATAAACGCTACCCACATCCAAAAAGAAACTTTCGCCTTTCCAGCACCGTCGAAGGTCTGTATGTGTTCGTTTTTAGGCTCTCGTTATTTAGGCTAGATTTTATAAAAAAGTTGCGTTTGTTGGTATATACCGTGTGGTGAATTTTGCTATCCTCATACACAACCACGTCCCCAGGGCGTTGGTGAGAAGATGCGGCAAGGCAAGAGAACGCCCTAAGATCACGTGACATTTGGAAAATTTTCCCGCCAGTTGAAAAATCCAGTCTTTGCCAGTTCTCTCGGCTCGCCGGATCTTCTCACGAACGACCTGGGATCGAAGTTGATCCTGAATCCTGATATTCTCTCTGCCAGTCATGCCTACCGTAGTTTTATAAGAGCACCAGCTCAAAACTGTATATCTTCTCAGAACCTAGCCGGTTTTGGTTGGATGTTTCGTTTTTTCATGTATTCCAGGAATTGATCTGGTAGCTCTTCTAGAACATCCTTGGCGAGTCTCGATCCACTCAAGACATCTCCTCTTTGATTGTGACCGCCAAGATAGTCACGAAATGGTACGAACTACACGGCAGAGAAATACAGTCAGTACCCAGAATTTCGATGCTGTTAGCAGCGCTCTATATTCTCCCGGAAGTTGTCACGGGATTCGGGAAACCAAAGATTTTCATTGCTATTGGACGCAATAGACGGCACGACAACAACTGTTGGAGCAACCTTGCTGTGGTCCAGTGTAGTAGACGACAGCTCTTCATTGTAACTATCGATAATTCCGAATCGTATTTACAATCATTAGTTATAAATTGAGTAGTAAGAAATGTCCTTTCGACTATCAGGATTGCTGAAAGTTCACAATTAGTGTTAATTCGCTTCAGTCCTAGTCAATGCGCCACTCCGATCTGCGCCATAGCTGGTATCAGGGAGGCCAGAAAAAACCTTCCACCGAGGTGGGCAGGAAATCTGGGCGGGACCAAGATAACCAGCTCACTGCCCGCTCAGCAAATAGTAAATCAAAACGTGATTCCTAGTTTCAGTGTTCAAATTTGAGATGCCTACTGACTGACCGAGATGCTTCATCTGGAAAAACGACTTCTTTTATACACTTGTTTCTGACACGCCCTCCTCCTGGGAATACTGCTACTTGACGTAATGAATATACTTTCCTACTATACTTCGTGCCGTAGGAAACTACGTATTATTGTGACTAAACCGAAAAAGTTTGTAGTATAGAGGTAGAAATTAATAGTGATACCAACATGACAGTTTGTTGCGAGCTCTCACCACTAACTATTTTTTTTAAGTTGGACGGACGTGTCTCGCTTATTTTCAAGTACCAAGCCGTTATTAAAAATATGGCGTAATGACCACAACATTGGCAGTGATAGTTCACTCTATTCAAACAAGATGCACTGCAGAAACTTAGTGTTGAAATTAAAAATAATGATTTTTGTTGTACCTGGACTATGTCTCTCTCAGCTTGTTTTCCGCGAGAGGAAAGACGAATGACATCTCCATCGAGAACTTCCATGGCTGTAACGACGTAAAGGAGAAGAGAAAATGGTTGGAACAATAAGAAACAAGGATCAGAGGGACGGGGAATGAAGCGTGGAAGACAGGAGTACTGTAGAAGAGAGAATTAAGATAAAATGAAGTAAAAGCCAGATAGCAACATTTACCTTCGAAATCTGCTGGACCAATTCCGACTATAATGATGGACAACGGTAAAGAAGCAGCCTTAGAAATCAAAACAGACCATAATAAAGATTTAACCAAACTAACAATAAATAGTTATGGCATTAAGTAAAAGTTATAGCTATAAGTAATCATACATTCACAATAGCTTCCTTTGTTTGCGCCATATCAGAAATAATACCATCTGTTAGGATAAGGAGGACGAAATAACTAAAAAAATAAGAACGAATTATGTTAACTGTAGCAAGCAAGCAAGCAAGCAAGCAAGCAAGCAAGCAAGCAAGCAAGCAAGCAAGCAAGCAAGCAAGCAAGCAAGCAAGCAAGCAAGCAAGCAAGCAAGCAAGCAAGCAAGCAAGCAAGCAAGCAAGCAAGCAAGCAAGCAAGCAAGCAAGCAAGCAAGCAAGCAAGCAAGCAACCAAGCAAAGCACTCTTATCCATCCATCCATGCATCATTCATCCTAACCACCCACTTATATAAACTTCAACCAATTCTATAAAATCTTTTCTGAACCTACTTGTCTCCGTGATTCTGTCTTATGTTTTGACTTGCAATCCTACAAAGAAAATAAAAATCACTAAAACCTTTTTCAAATACAACAAAAACAACAACAACATCATCATCAAAAAACACCACCAATATCATCACCATCACCACCACCACCATCATCATCATCACCACCACCACCATCATCACTACCATCATCATCACACCTACCTCGCACAACTGTTGATAACTGGAGCAAAATTAGTAGGCCCTATTAAGAATAAAAATCAATTAAACACGTGCTAAAATTTCATTATATATCAAATGGTAATCAGTTGCATTTAACTGGTCTATAAAATTTTTGACTACGTCTTACCATACAGCTTGACTCTTTGAATGCATTCATGATAGCTGTGAATGACTCCACCTACTCCATCACAATTGGGGTTAGTGGGATTCCAGTTCTACAAACAAAATAGACAGACTAAATTTCTGAGTATACAAAAGTCTTATATTTCCCGTTCATTACCGTGATCACGGGTGCCGTGATCAACTAGAGTACTCTACGTTTCTTACCAGAGCAAATTCGTGAGACACTTGCCAGTTTGGAGGAAGTCTGGCGCCAAAGCCAAACGCGGGAAACTGTTTGTCACTGATGGAAAAAATTAAGACGAGGAATAAGACAGAGAGAAACACCACACAACGATACACCACACTACGACACAAAACACCACGACACGACACACCACATCACACAACACATTACATAACACGACACAACACTACCCCACACCACCACTGATCACACGACAACACACCGCCATCACACAACACAACACACCACAACAGCCCACCCCACCCCACCCATCACACCACACTACCACAACACACCAGCCCACCTCACCCCACCCCACCCCACACCACAACACATGACCCCACCCCACCAACTTACGAGTCGTAATCTTCACATATTCTCCCCACAGCAGACAATGCTTTAACGTACAAATTGGGTTCGTAAGGATTTAAATAATGCAACGAATTAGGATTGTTTTGATCACCTAAAAAATAAACATTTTACAAACCCGCATCAGAAAAGAAGAGAGAAACGTCCAAACTAGAGTTTCTCAACTCTTTTTTTACAAAAGCCCCTAGCGCTAACCCCAAAAAGAAAACTGTCGAATTATATTTTGAAAGTACATTCACCATTGCTGTTATTAAAAGTATATATGATGAAGACCGTTGGTTAAAACAACTGAAATCTTACTTACCATTTGATGCGGTGAAATCAACAGCTACGAAGAAGTTTATTTGCGTTCTGGAAACGAAAAAAACAACTACAGTTTAGAGCTTAGATATTTATACGTACGTGTTTTATCTAAAACACTGCTGCTCGTGGTTTTCATATTAAGGCCTGGCCAAACGCTTTCAACATTTCATTCAACATCGTTCCACATTGTTGAATTCAACTGAGATTCAACATGTTGAGAGCGTTTGGCCACATTGTGGAATGATGTTGAACGTTGTTGAATGGTGTTGAATGATGTTGAACGAAATTTGAACATGTTCGAATTTTCGTTCAACATGCGTTCAACAATGTTAAACTATGTTGCATGAAATGTTGAAAGCGTTTGGTCAGGCCTTTACATAGCACCAAAGACTTGATAGAGTAAAATGTCTGTACAGCCTACAGGGAAGTATTTGTCCGAGGTTTTCGTACAGACTGAACGACGAAGGGAAGTCTATGGGAAAATTCTCCAAAGACAAATATACTTTCCTGTAGAAACCAAGCAAACAAGAAATTTATATGACCGTTGGTTCATTTTCCAAATTTTTAACTCCACTTTCGTCTTCGGAATTTGCTGTTACCTTACCTGTTAGCTTTTTCGTATCGCTTCTTGTTTAAACCAGTTCGACTTTCATTTGTCGTGTTTTTAGATAAACGGCTTTTATGAAAACCAGCATTAATACTCCAGCATATTTTATTGTTCAGAATATTTCAATAAAGATACCTCCTTCTCTTTTATTTGTATTCAAATCAACTCAGAGATTTTCCCGCCAAAACTTACCAGTCCGAGAAACAGGTGTATTGCCCGGGGGATCAAAATCGTAGAATCCCGACCGCAGACCTTAAGCCCTAATCAAACGAGAACGCAAGTCATCGCAAGTTGGCAGTCAGAATTTCTGTGGCGGTCGTTCGGACACCCAAATTAACAAAATAAAGGTTTCATGAGTGTTTTAAACAAGTTTTAACTTTGTCACGGTACATGATATTTTCGGGAAACTATTCAGAGCGGCTGGCTGAGATAGCGTGACTGCCAACTTGCGATGACTTGCGTTCTCGTTTGATTAGGGCTGTAGATCTTTACGTCTACTTATATTACATATCTCTTTATTTTACTCACCCGCCTCGAATAAAATCAAGAAACGTTGGTTGTTGTTCAACTTTGCATTGTAAAAGACTAACCTGAGAATAAACGTAAAAGTCTGACTTCATTGCTCATGCCCAATCGAGGATTCAAAATTGAAACTCACAAAATTTGTACTTATAGAGAAATATGACGTTCAGTACAAGAGAGAGAGTAGCCCTGTAGCCTCACTTACAATTCCGGAATTTTCATATACTTTCTTTTTCTTTTTTGCTTGTTTCTTTGGGTTGATAACCTAAGATAAAAGTACGGAGCAATGGAAATAAATCACAATGAAAAGAGCAAAGAGCAAGGAGGAAAATACCCTGCGAGCAGAGCCTTCTTTTCCTTATTTCTTCGCTGAGAGAGAGAGGAAGAAAAGTAGGCTCTGCTGTATTAACAAAATAAGAACCGGTTAAACGGGTCTTAAACGGGTTACTTCGTCCTAAATCTTGGACGAAGCCAAACACGAATACAGCCTACTTTTCTTCCTCTCTCTCAGCGAAGAAATAAGGAAAAGAAGGCTCTGCTCGCAGGGTAGGAGGAAAAAGCAAGGAAAATCAAACACAAAGCCACAGAAGACAGAAATTAGAAATTATGAGTCCTTGTCGTCATTTAACCTTCCGTTTATTTAATTAAGTCAACGTTTATTTAGTTTGAATAATAAGTATATTAAATTTAGAACATTAAACTAACTTCAAAAAAACATTCATCTGATAATTTTTTAAACCACTGGAAAGGGCAACACGATTCAGCCTCCTCATCGTTCACAACCTGTTAAATGTATTTTGAAATTTAAGTTTAAAGTCGGTTTCAGGTTACTTTTGACGGAAATGTTTAAAATTCATTCCGAAGTTTGCAAGTTCGTTTTGAACTTCGCATTTGATTGGATACCAGCAACTAAGTAGCCAATCAAATGCGAAGTTCAAAATGAACTTGCGAACTTCGTAACGAACTTCGAACATTTCCGTCAAAAGCAACGTGAAACCGACTGTAATTTTAAGGAATAATTACGGCATTAGCTTTAAGAATTTATTTTGTGTTTTATTTTAAGCTTTTAGTTTTAGCATTAGGTAATTTGTTTAGCTTGGGTTCTTTACTTTTTACGCTGATTATATATGATAATGATTTAATATTTCTATTGCGCAAATTAACATGTGGATATGGTCAAATGCGCATTACAATGTTATGGGTGGCTTATCAGGCAATTTAGAAATTTTCACCGTGGCCGTGTTGAGGCATATCAAAGGCGCTTTATGCTGCCGCCAACAACACAGTTCAGACCACGGATTGGTAGCCTACAGACCTACATATTGGTATGTAGTTGGTTAAAAATTTCTTATCATCATCATTATCATCATCACCATCACCACAACCATCACCATCACTAACCAAATTGAAATTTACACACAAACCTCCCACGTGAAGGATTTATCTCTGTTGTCATTCATTTCACGAAGAGTGGTGGAGAATTGACCAATAAAGTCATGGCTAGAAATATCAAAACAAAAAAATATATAATACACTGCACATTTCTTGAAGAAAAAAAGGACGATAGGAAGGAAGGAAGGAAGGAAGGAAGGAAGGAAGGAAGGAAGGAAGGAAGGAAGGAAGGAAGGAAGGAAGGAAGGAAAGAAGGAAGGAAGGAAGGAAGGAAGGAAGGAAGGAAGGAAGGAAGGAAGGAAGGAAAGAAAGAAGGAAGGAAGGAAAGAAGGAAGGAAGGAAGGAAGGAAAGAAGGAAGGAAAGAAAGAAGGAAGGAAAGAATGAAGGAAGGAAGGAAAGAAGAAAGAAAGAAAGAAAGAAAGAAAGAAAGAAAGAAAGAAAGAAAGAAAGAAAGAAAGAAAGAAAGAAAGAAAGAAGAAAGAAAGAAAGAAAAGAAAGAAAGGAAGGAAGGACAGAGGAAGGAAGGAAGGAAGGAAGGAAGGAAGGAAGGAAGGAAGGAAGGAAGGAAGGAAGGAAGGAAGGAAGGAAGGAAGGAAGGAAAGAAGGAAGGAGGGAGGGAGGGAGGGAGGGAGGGAGGGAGGGAGGGAGGGAGGGAGGGAGGGAGGGAGGGAGGGAGGGAGGGAGGGAGGGAGGGAGGAAGGAAGGAAGGAAGGAAGGAAGGAAGGAAGGAAGGAAGGAAGGAAGGAAGGAAGGAAGGAAGGAAGGAAGGAAGGAAGGAAGGAAGGAAGGAAGGAAGGAAAGAAGAAAAGAAAGAAAAAAGAACAGATGGACAAACGGAAGGAAGGAAGGGAAGAACAAAAGGAGAAAGAAAAGAAAGTAAGAATAGAACGGAAAAGAATGAAAAAACCCAACTCGTTTACGATTGCTTCTCACCCTCCGTTTCTATCCCAGTCATAACATTCAACGCGGATTGACCTGCAATTAAAAGAAAATTATCGCAGATAAGCAGCACGCCTTTGTAGTGTCTATAGTTTGTGGTACCTCTTATTCAACGCAGAAATACTGTAAACGTACCTATCGTAATCTCCATTACACAAAGCTCGAGCTAATATCGAAAAAGGTTGCCACGTTGGGTTTAACGTTTTCTTTATAACCTCCGTCCTATGTACAGCAGTGAAACTGAAACAAAAAGGATTTGTTTAACGAAGTGGCTCAAAGATGAGAGTGTCCGGTTGGCATTCGGAAGGTTGTGGTCTTTGGGTTCGAGTACACGCGTAAAAACGCACAACTTGTTCACGGTTGTCAACAGGCGTGAACAATGTTGTGCTGCTCGCCGTGAACAAGTTGTCAACAAGTTGTTCACTTATGGTTCGAACAACTTGTTCACGGATAAATCAACAGTCATGAACAAGTTGTTCCAACAGCACATTTTTATAGCCAACAACGTTGTTCGCACATGATACAACATGTTGTAACAGCATGAGGAAAGAACAACGATGAACAACAATGTTACAACAATGGTGAACATGGTTGATGTATCAACACGTTCTTCGGTTGTTACAACATGCGTGAACAACGGTTGTTGTTTCATCAAGCTGTAACAACTTGTTGAAACAATGATGAACAATGTTGTTAATTCATCAAGGTTGTTCACATATGTCAACAAGTTGTAATGCTGTAACAACTTGCGAGATTTTTACGCGTGTACTGCCTGGAGCTCAGAATGTTTCTCTGAGGTTAGCTTACGACACTGCTTGTACAGCAAAAACAAACGAAAAAACTTTACCAACTTCAAGCTGAAAACACTACTAACATACAGTTTGGTATTGACTGGCATATTAACTTTCAAACCATTCCAGATACCCGAGACTTGAGAAATGAAGGCCTATTTCAACTTCTCAAACTCATTAATAATTCAAACGAAATAACTATTTATTACAGTATTTGGAAATCAGAGAACGATTACGGTCAAATTTAGCAAACTTTTAAGCCAGGCAATCATCTAACAGCAGTTTATTAGAGAAGGAAACTTATGCAGAAAGAAAAGGGAGGATAAAAGAAATTTATAGTAAATGCATGTCGCCACATGCATTGTTTTACATGTAGATATACCTGGAATCTTCATTGCATCGGTAAAACACAAGGAAAGGGTCGGATTTACCAAAGAAATCTTTTTTGTCGAGTTTGTTTGCTTTGAAGTGAAGAAAAACAACATCCTAGAATGAAAAATGCTAAGAATTACTGTTGAGTGGAAGAAACGTAGAAATCAGTTTTTTGGTACCACAAGCATCTTTAACTAACATTTTCTTTGGGAAACACTAGGCCATGGTTAAAACTACAGACTACAACATCCACTTCAGTAGGACCAACTGTTATTTTTCATTCGGCATACAGACATGAAAATACAATATCCTGCCCAGGATCTAGATACAATAATTCGCCAATACTGTACATCACAGTATTACAAAAAAAAACACAAAGTAAAAGACAGTATAGTTACCCTGCAATCGCTGACTTCTTCAACTGTAACTAAAAATGAAACAAATAATATTTATATATAACTTGGTTAAAAGTCTATCAAAACAAACTCTGTCCAAAAAATAGTGTTTAAAATAATTCATTCATTCATTCAGTGTTCAAATTACAAGAACCTTGACATGGCCATTTAAGTTCTTACTTATTATTGATCCACAATGAGGAAGTTCTTTATTTCTAAAGAAATAAAATAAAGATGAGTCAATTGAAATTAGAGTAGAGTAGAGTAGAGTAGAGTGGAGTGGAGTGGAGTGGAGTGGAGTGGAGTGGAGTGGAGTGGAGTGGAGTGGAGTGGAGTGGAGTGGAGTGGAGTGGAGTGGAGTAGAGTAGAGTAGAGTAGAGTAGAGTAGAGTAGCATGGAGTAGAGTAGAGTAGCATGGAGTGGAAGTAGAGTAGAGTAGCATGGAGTGGAGTAGAGTAGAGTAGAGTAGAGTAGAGTAGAGTAGAGTAGAGTAGAGTAGAGTAGAGTAGAGTAGAGTAGAGTAGAGTAGAGTAGAGTAGAGTAGAGTAGAGTAGAGTAGAGTAGAGTAGAGTAGAGTAGAGTAGAGTAGAGTAGAGAAGCATGGAGTGGAGTGGAGTAGAGTAGAGTAGAGTAGAGTAGAGTAGAGTAGAGTAGAGTAGAGTAGAGTAGAGTAGAGTAGAGTAGAGTAGAGTAGAGTAGAGTAGAGTAGAGTAGAGTAGAGTAGAGTAGAGTAGAGTAGAGTAGAGTAGAGTAGAGTGGAGTGGAGTAAAGTGAAGTGGAGTGGAGTGGAGTGGAGAGGAGTGGAGTAGAGTAGTGCGAGTGCTGATTAGTAAACAGTCTAAAACATTTACTCTAGTTTTCCTTCATAACGACCTCCATGTTCACCAATTATAGAGCCCAAGGTAATGTCAAGCCTGCCAATGAAATCCTGAAAAATCATAAGGTGCAAATTATTATACAGCTATATGCATGCTATATTCAGTATAAAATAAAGGTAAAGAAGTGAACTTACATGATCTGACAAACTTGCCGAACTTGAATCCACATCATAACTAATCAAAAGCATACAATTAATAACACATAAAAATACAATTAAAATATTCTGACTATTAAACACTACCAGTTTGTCCTCTTCATCATCGTCATCCTCACCATCATCACCACCACCATCATCACCATTGTCACCACCATCATCATCATCATCACCACCACGATTATCATCATGATCACCATCACCATTACCACCATCATCACCACCACCACCATTATCAGCATGATCACCATCACCACACCACCACCATCATCATTATCACCACCATCATCATTATCACCACCATCATCACCACCACCAGCATGATCACCATCACCACCACCACCATCATTATCACCACCACCATCATTATCACCACCATCATCACCACCACCATCATTATCACCACCACCATCATCACCACCACCATGCATTAAATAACTAAAAACAACTTACACTTGAAATCTTAGATGTTGTATTTCTTCAAAAAAATAATCAATTACAAACTTCTTCACAAAAACTGGATTCAAGGTGTTCATTATTTTTTCTGTTCGGCCAAACTATATACAACATAGAAAAATTTTACTTCCATATAAATTTTTTTAAAAAAAAAAGGATGATACATGTACATTGATAATGTACAGTATGTAAGGTGATTACATATCATAATAATATAAGTTTAAATAAGACACAGCTTTGATGTGAATTTACCTCTCTCCATTCACTTCCATCAAGAGCTTTTATAAATAGAACCACAACTACAATGAAGTTAATTTAAATAAAGTTAATTAAAATAAACTTAATTAAAAGTACTGTAATTTACCTTATTTATAAATTTACATTGAGTATTTGGATTTAGATTTCTTCACCCATTGCTGCCTAGGATGTCCGAGAGTTCTCCCTTTGACAAGTAAAATTGTCTGGTGTAAAAAGGAGGGTTAAAGGGTATTGGCAATAAAAATTAAATTTGTCCCATTTGAAAGAACTCGTCAAATGGTATAAGAAGACCTTTTGTAATTTTTCTGTATCTTTCTTGTGTTTTGAAATATTTCGACCAAAGACAGTGTGCTGTCCACCATCTTCTTGTAATATTGGGTCTAATTAATCAGGAAATTGGTGATGTCACAAGCAGGGTAAACCTGTTGAAACTACTCCGTGGGTGACCACATTTCCACTTTTTAATTAATGTTGTGGGTCAATTTAAAATGGAAATAGCACAACAAAATCCAGTTTCTAGCTCATAAGGTTGGCAAGATAAAAATTTCACTTTATCCTGCTTATGATGTCACATGCATATCAAAAACAATTCCAAGATGGTGGACAGCACGCTGTCTTTGGTCGAAATATTTCCAAAACCAAAACAGATACGGAAAAATTGTAAAAGGTCTTCTTATACCATTTGACGAGTTCTTTCAAATGAGACAAACTTAATTTTTATTGCCAATACCCTTTAAACAATAAAGGTGCTGTTTTTGGCCAGCTCAGGTAGGAGTGGGTTAAGAGGAAAAATATCTTCTTGTAGATCATTAAAAAATCCACGCATTTACACACATAAAAGATTTGTAATTCTCATCAATCCTTTAAAACAATGTCAAACGACTTCTGGATTTTTTTATAAATTCTGCAAACATTCCCTCTACTTATAAACTGTATAAATGTGGTGCTGGAAACAGCAACAATGTGGCTCTAATAAATTCTAATAAAAACAAATGTCTATACGCCAGTCTTCTAATTTAGGGCTCAGCAGTGACTTTTTCTTGGGCTTTTCCATAATTTATTATAATTACATTAAGCCAACTAAGGTTAACTTGAATACAAAAATCTAATTAGGCCATGAAAGTTTTTGGTAAACCAAGATAAAAAACCCAAAATAGCCATAGATAAGAAGTAAGCAATATCTAGATTAAGTAATGACTACAATTATTACAAAAAACTTAACAGCTAAATTATTTAGATATGATAGATCCTCATTCATTTGCTAAGATTGTTTACCAAACTACAGTAAACAGAATCTACTTTTAATATTATTGTCTTTTTAAATTGCAAGGATTGTGTTATTTATAGCTTGTTGTTGTCAACCTTGTAGCAAGTTGTTGCAAACAATGTCACAGCAAGTTGTTGGAACACTCTGTGACATGCTTGTTGATCACAATAACTTATAATGTCACAGCAAGTTAATTGAAACAACCTGTGACAGGCTTGTTGGTCACAACAACTCAATGTTACAAACAATGCTGCAGCAAGTTGTTGGAACAACCTGTGACAGACTTGTTGATCACAATAACTTGTTACAAACTTCAGCAAACAACTAGCTACAGGCTGGATTAGTCTACAAAACAGAGCAAGCAATGCAAATACATTCTAATATCAGTCAGATGACAAACTGTATACAAGCTGAGCACTTGCAAAGCATATTACAATCTTATCAATTATCTCACTTTTTTTCTGTTTGTAATGCAATGTATAATCTATCATAATAATTATTATTGCAGTATTAAAGCTTTCTGTGCATTTTTATGTGTTTGAAATGAGAGAAGAATTTAATCCATTGCTGCCCGGGATGTCTGTGTGTTCTCTCTTGGATGAGTAAAATCATCTGGTTTTAATCAGAGTAAAAAAATAAAGCGGACATTTTTAAAATAGCTCAGTAGCCAATGTAATTCATTCAGAAACCTAATACGTTTGATTCTCGATTGGGGGCAGTCAGATTTTTCAATATATTTCTATGTGTGTACTCTCAACATTTATATTCATACTTGGATCTGATTTGGAAAAAACATCCATATCTGCCAAATTTCTAGAAAAAAGTAAACAAAATGTTAATTTGCAACAAAAAACTGTTTAATTTGCCACATTTTAACATTTACTAAAAGATCTACCACAATTTTGTGATTTTTAATTAAGGACAATTCACTTTATCACTTATTTCTAATTAACTGATAATTTCAAACAAAAAACGTTGTTAATTTATGGAAGTATTTTTCTAGTCACCATAATTAACAAAAATCTTTGTTGACCTCAAGGGCACGACCAACGACTTTTTTTTTTTTTTTTTTAGTTTATATGTTATATGTATGTATCTTATATACCAAATCTGGTATTTATGTTGTTGTTTGAATAAATATAAATATATATGTTTTCAGTTCCGTGTTTTAAATATTTGTGTTGAAGCCAAGTTACGCTTCATGGGCAATAATTTCGGTCTTAAATCGAGAAGTGAAGATTTTATTAAAATATCCTTGGGAGGCAAGAAAAGGGGATTAATATTTTAGGAATATAATATCTAATCCGTAACACAACATTTTTGCTCCAACTGTGAGCATTCATTGTTAAAGCATTCAATACTATAAAATGCTTTAATAAGACTGTAGTTATTCCAGATTTTATACAAGAAAGAAACTACAAGGCATTTATATACAAACTCGAGAGTCCATTCACCTTGTATTTCAAACAATTTCCAATCTCTTTCATCAATAGGGTCCTCAAATAATTAGTTTTGAAAAAAAGTCTGTTTTAAAATATTAATTAACAGTAGAGTTGAAATCTCGTGAACTCAGTTGGACATCTCAAAATAGGAGCGAAGATTGCATTGCAATACGTTTTTAAATGAGTTTGAGATGTTTTAATAAACATATAGTTAGTAGTTTAATTATAAAATGTCATAGAATATCAGAAATTTCTCTCTATCAGCGAGACGTTCGTCGAATATCGCGAAGACCGTGTGACATTGTATGACATCTACACGCGTTTAACTACAGCTATTTAGATAATCTAGAAGGCATCGTTAATTGTGGTATTTTCGCTTCTATTTCGAAGCATTTATTGTACCTGCAACTAATGCTTATTTCCACTTTAGTCGCGGGAATAGCGGACTGTATTCGTCCTCCTTGATTCGGATCGTCGACCACTTCGTTGTAGTTAGGAGGTGCTGTCGGATAGCCCGCCGTCGCCATCATCATCAAGAATACTAGTTGAACATCTAAACTGTCATTCCAAATGGTTGGCCGCAAAAACACTTTGCCTTTCCTTTGAATAGCTTTGAAATAGACTCCCTCAACTCTTTTATATATTTTTAAAAATATCAAGTGCACTTCACATTTTAATACCGCTAGTGCCAGTCTCTTTGTTGTCACAGTTTAACTAGGGCTAATATACATTCTATGAATTATTTTTGCAATTCATTTATTATATATGCGCAAGCAAAATTAGATTCTGCCTCAAATTACCCGAGTCCGGCGTAATATAAGGGTAGTATATGTGGCTCCGTCTGGCGCGAGCTCCGAACCTTAGCTCGGATTGGTTCAAATTTGGCGCGAAATATTTCTTCTTTCGTGTTTAATACCACTTCCGGTCAAGTCGTCAAGTCAACACCGGAAGTCTGATTTTGTTGGGGATCTGGTTTCAAATATTTCACGCCTTGACAAGTTTCGTGGACTTTCAGCGAAGAAATATGGGTTAAGTATGGACCATGTTCACGAAATAAAATAGTTTTTACTTCTATCAGACATCAAGGGAGATTTCGGAGATGAAAAGCCTCTTTTTTATGACGAAACACGTCCAATGGACATAGAGTAAGTTGGAAGACAGTTTTGACTTATTTAATAGCTAAACATTGAAAAGGCTACCTGTATATTTTTACGCGTTCTACTAAACGTTTTTATGATAACCAAGCTCCCAAGAAGTCAGAACATCGTGCAACTTTTTACCAATTCTTGTCACTTTGTGGTTTTTGTCTGCTTTAACGTTCGTTTGTGTTTCTTCCTGTTGCTTGCTCCAGAATACCGGAGTACTTTCACTTTCGACCAGTGACGTACGCAGCTGAGACGCTTCAAAATGACTTTCGATGACCGAACAGGATGTGGTCATTTCAAAGAGATGCTTTGGCAAAAAATCGGGGCGAAAAAATTTTTTCTTTAACTGGTGGATTTGTATTGTGAATTCTTAAAATATGTAAACATAAATCTTAGAAAAAAATAGAGCTATTTCTTGCAGTATAAAAACCTTGCATGCAAGTTTACAAATATGAATTTTGGGAGAGTCCACAATAGGCTTCTTAAATCCCGAATCGCGCTCGATATTTGCTACCCTTACCGTATCTCGACAAGTTTGGTTAGCTGATCCAATCCCAATCAACGTCTTCGTTATTTACGGAAATCCAAATCCCGTTGTTCAATTCTCCTTATATCTCGAATCACGAACAGCAAAAATTTCTAGATCTCGTTTCCCGTCATTTTTCGAAATCGCGAATTTGTCCAATTTTTTTCTGCCAGAACAGTCAAACGTTTTGCCTTCAAATGCTTGATTAAAGAAAACTCCCAATATAAACTTGTGATATTGGAGTGAACTTTGCTGATAGTTGTCTTTTGCCACAACATATATATTACCACAAGTCTACTGGTCTAGGGGCTTTTCGAATGTTGTGGTCAACAAATGCACCAAACTGAAAACAACACGACGGCTTACTACTGTTTGTCATCACAGATGATCCCGTATTCTCGCTACATATATCAACCAAAATCACCACTAATCTTCTTCTAAACTCTAGATATATTTAATCGAATGGAACGGTCGATATAAACATCTAAATTTGGTACGTCCGAAAACGTCGTCATGCGTTCTGATTCACGAACGATTCCATATGATATTTTGAAGTAAAAATACAATTATTCAACGCAAGTAATGAATTTTATCCTGACACTAATCAGCCACAAAAAAGTTTCATTATTCTGGTCATAAGTCGATTACACAAATCGCAAATCGATATACAATCTCAGCACGACAATCTAAGACAGCTGTCACAGTGAAATGTGTTACCCACGGAACAAAGTTCCTACCGGCTACCTGGTAGTTTAACCGTACAACTTCAAAAGAACGTCTGGGTCGGGTGGTTATTTTGAAAATTTGTTGCGGAGGAGACTAGAAATGTCTCAATACCAGAATTAATGTGTAATTTTCTCTGTAGCAACGCGCGCTTTTGCCAGAAATTTAAATAAATTTCGGGTGGGCTTAACTGAATACAACGAGTTGTTAAGATCACGATAAATGTGTTCTTTTAAAAAAGTCAATGTTGACAAGCAAAAGATACACGGCGACTCCTTGGCAAGTTGCTAAAAATTCGCATTTTAAATATCGAACTTCACATAACACGAAGTTTACTTAAAGTTAGTTGTTCTGACTTTCAATAGAAGCGATTTTTTACCACGTGCAATGTTGCTATCAATATTGCAATGTTGCTATCAATATTGCAAGGTCGCGCGGAAAAGAACATCCGGTTTGACCGTAATGTAACTCTCTGAAGACGGTCCGAGGTCATTGACCAAAAGCTCAGAACTTTTTAAATAAAACATGTTGTTATAAACCCACAAATATTAATTAATTTTAATAGATCACGATAGTTCTTTTTTTTTCATTGCATGTATATCAGCAAAAGGAAATAATGGAATAATGATTGAAAGACTGGAGTCTATAGGAGATTACACCCAGGGAGCATGTCCGGGTAACAGATTTCACGGGGTAAACACATTTCACTGTGACACCGCCACACTGGTTTTCCACTTGCGAATTTTTTCGCGCGAATCGACATTTCTATGTAAATATTGAATAGATTTCTAATTTATAGTCCAACCGAGAGCTCAGAAGACAAAAAAAAAATGTCGGTTCGCGCGAAAAAAATCGCAAGTGAAAAACCGGCTTTAGCCATTTTTCGAAGATTTAGCGCACGAAAAACACATCTTATGAGTATCGCCTTATATATTTTTTGTTTTATATCTAAAAACAGAGAGATTCTTAGAAGAAAAACGCGGTCCAGTTACCGGAATTTGAAGAACATTAACATTTCTCGTTTCCATCGCTCACATGGCGAGTACCTGGTTTCTTCATTGTCGGAAGTGCAAATGTCGAATAGTTGGATTATGTGATTTAAAACTCACGCTGCTAGGATCAGCTGGAGTTCATGTTAGGCTAAACGAAATCGCGGATGCCGAATTCGAGGAGACGATTATTGAAAAAGTTCAGAATCCCAAGCCAAAACAGAGAGACCGCACACCGTTCAAGGCCCTTTGTCGCGGGCGCGCTGCTGGCTCGCGCGAGGCGTGCCGAACCAGCTTGGGTGCGTACACCAACGGAGCTCTTTGCTTTAGCGCGACTGCCGTATATTTCTGTACCAGCTTGTCACAACAGAGCGAGCAGAAATGGAAGAAGTGGTCAGAGGCGAAGGAGACATTGCAAGCAATGGGAATGTCCGTTGAGACAGTGAGTTCAGTCGCGAGAGACCCCTCCTTGGCCAGCCATTCGTCCACTGCAGCAAAAAAAGAATCATTGCCTTTGGTCTACTGTGACGTGACGCTGACCAGTGATAATACAATCAACAGGCTCACCCAGGATAAACCACGTGACTACCAGCGTCAGTTGTTCAAGAATGCCATGGAGGGGAATTCCCTGGTGTATTTGCCTACTGGGTGTGGAAAAACGCTAGTAGCAGCAATGGCGGTGGCGTGTATGACGCACCTTAACCCGCGTAAAGTAGCCGTTTTCTTGGCTCCCAAGACCCCACTCGTTCACCAGCAGTACGCCTATTTAAAGCGGCAATTGCCAGGCCTTCGGATCCAGTCCCTCACCGGAGATAGCGGAAGTGAACCGGGGGATAAAACGGCCTGGATCCAACTCATGAAGTCCTTGGTAAACCACAGCGTGGACGCTGCAGTGTTATCGCCTCAGATTTTCTTGAATTTCCTGGAAGACGAGGGGATGTTACTCCGGATGAGCGACGTGTCTTTGGTCGTGTTCGATGAAGCGCACAATTGCTCAGGTAATCATCCTTACGCGAAGATCATGGAGCTGTTCTACGCGCATGTCCCTGACAAGTATAAGCCGCTGATCCTCGCCCTGACCGCGTCGCCTGCTAGTGGACTGGAAACTGTGAAAATCGAAGGCCAGCTCACGAAACTGCTCGAAAGCCTGCATTGTCGGGCGGTTGTCCCCCGTTCTGGCTCAGGAGACTTGAAGACGTATTGGAATCGTCCTAAGATGACCTACCTCTTAAAAGAACTCAACCAGTTCCAGAAATACTTGGAAACAAATCTCGAAGAGTATCTCAGATCCTTGGACCCGTTATTGACAAGGCTATTGGAGGTTTCCGATTTGCAGTCCCACGTGGTCCAGTCGTGTAACTACAAAGGAATTTTGAGAAATGCTATCACTGATTCTCAGAATAAGCCGGAGCGCGTTCGTGGCCTGGCACTAGCTGAGCACGCCATGAGTGTTCTGAGCACGATAGAAGCGAACAGTGTGTTGGGCTGTGTTCACGCATGCGCGTCTCTCGTTAATATCTTCTCGTCCATTGAAACAGCGGCGAATCCAATGGACCGACTCCGAAGAGACATTGTCAGCAATCTTCCATGCTACCGGCGTCTAGGAAGAGCGGTTCTCCACATCACCCACATGAACACATCGGATCCTTGCGCGGGCTCGAGAAACGAGCCATCTTGCTTCTCTCAATCGCGGCTCCCTCAAGACCGGACACCTGCTACGCGGGCTACGTCGGATCGATTTCAAGTACTCGTTGCCGAACTACGAAAGTTCGCCGAGAAGGTACGACGGGGTGACGAGAGCTGCCGAGGGATTGTGTTCGTCAAGATGCGAAAAACGTGTGCCAAATTGTGCGAAGAATTGAACAAGGATCCGCTTGTCGGTGAATATTTAAAGCCAAAGAAGTTCGTCGGTCATGGAAAGGGAACGTACGGGATGGAGTGGAAAGAAGAACAAGAGCCCGCTTTGAGGGAGTTCCACTCAGGCGCGTGCAAACTCCTGGTGTCCACGAGTGTGTTAGAAGAAGGCCTTGATGTGCCCGCGTGCAACTTGGTCGTCCGTTTCGACAGCGTCATGAGCATGCGCGCCTTGGTGCAGAGTCGAGGACGGGCAGCGCGGCGATCCGACAGTCGGTTCATTATTATGTGCAACGATGAGAAGGAGATGGCGACGTTTCAAGAGCTAGAAACGAAAGAGAGGAATATTGAAAGCGCAGTTGATTTGATGGCCACAGTGGGCATTCTGATGGTCCAGGGAGCGTCAGAACGGGGTTGTGAAGTGCGTAAACTCGATATTAAGCATCAAAAGATGTCAGACAACAATCCCACATCGGAGAGCAAGAAAAGAGGGAGACGATATAAAGCACCTTCACGTGTATCGGTTACCGTTCATGTCGAAATAAAGAACGAAATGGTTTTTCAAGAAACCGCGGTGCAGTCGTTAAGACCGGGTAATCGAACTTCAGCGCCAACCCAAACCCGCGGAAGCCCGTCGAGAGCACAAAGCCTTCAAGGCCAAACTTCAGCATTCACACAAGCCCGTGGAAACACCTTGAGAGCACAAGCCCGCGGAAATACCTTAGCATCCACACAAGCCCGCGGAAAGCCGTTGAGAGCGCAAAGCCTCCAAGGTCAAACTTCAGTACCCACACAGGCCCACTCAGCGAAACCGATGTCCACGGTTGAAAGCCGTGCACTCAAAGCTATCGAATTGTTCGAGAAACGTTTTAAAGTAATTTCCCACAGCACTGAAATTTCCCCAGCTTCCCAATCCCCTGGAAACACAAGCGGACAAGCTCACTTCCGTTTAGAAGCTCAGCGTGAACAATCGCGCCGAAGTACCGACGACTTGTTCCACGACGTCTTACGAGTATGGTGCGAGGACGGCCACGCGGGTTCTTGGCTCGAACGAAGCGACAGGAGGTTCCAGACACGCAAAATGGTATTCCACATTCTGCCTATCGAGATTCTCGCCGGAGGCGATTTTAAAAACCGAGGAACGTTCTCGGAATTGTGGGAGCATGATTGTCGGCACAGAGCGGAGATTATCTTCCTACACGATCTGAAGACTGTCACTATTGTATTTTTCAACTCGTCGGAAACTCTTCATAAGATTGAGTTCAGATACGACCAACTACGCGAGTTCATTCTTTTAGATGTGCCCCATTCAGCTGAAGAATCTGCCAATATGTTCCTGTGTCTTCGTCATGTCCCCCAGTTGAGCGCTGGAGAGTCATTCGTAAGTATACTTGACGATGAATACGCCGAGTGTTCCTTCAGCGAGTACTACCTTCGTGGAGACGAGTCTGACGACGAATTGCCCCAAAACGTTCAAGGTAAGAAACGTTAAACTTGTTTTCAGAGGTCATTACGCTAAATGGCGCACGTTGATTGGTTCCTGATAGGTCCGAATAAAGCGATAATGCCCTCCCGGCATTGTGGGAAGGCATTAACGCTTTTTTAATGACCTGTCAGTTTTGGCGGGAAAATTTGTGAGTTGATTTAAATGAAAATAAAAGAGAATTAGACATTCTCGTTGGAAAATTTTAAAAAGTAATACATCTTGGAATATTAGTGTTTCTTTTTTATAAAAACTACTTATTTAAAAGCGCGGAAAATTAATGCTTAACAGGTGTAATTGTAAACATGAAACGCAACGAACAAGCTCAAAAGTAAGGCCAACGTAAAATACTCTGGCGTTAGCAAGAGTAAAATAAAGGGTATGAATGAATACGGTTCTAGGTGAGTGATACCATGGATAGTAAAATGAGTGGATTGGAAACTAATAGTCACGTGAGGTGTTTCCAGGCCACCGATTGGCTGAAAAGCGTTTTTCTTTGCTCGAGAGATGTTGAAACCTAGTTGCAAATTGTGATGTCACGAATGGCGTGAGTACGCTTGTTTTACTGAGGTTTTTAGTGAACTTTTCTTCAAATTCTTCATATCCTCACATTCAGATGACTATGTTGACGTTTCAAATGATTTTATCGCCTTACAAACCTGCCTAAGCCACAATCGAGCGTTCGGGGTAAGCGTTGTTGATCTTTGTTTTGATGATTCCTGGTTGTTTTGAAGAAACTGGCGTCCCCAAATTGTGCTTTGTTTTGCTCGGAATTTGGGATGCATATTTTAACTAGTAAACCTTGATATCTTCTTTTAAAATGAGTAAGAATAGACGGGCATTTTGTCGTATTGTGGCTTTGTCGTATTTACAGACAATTCGATTATCATTTTAGGCTGTATTAATCCCAAACTTTGAATATACTCGGGTTTTTTAAGCTTGTCAATTGCAACCAGGTTGTTATGCTCACGCCATCAAGTTTGCAATCCAATCTTTTTACTATCCATGGTGAAACCAAGATAACATAATCGTGACATCATCGTTTTCCACTCTGGATGGCGTTTTCGTTTGAAAACGGATTAATGTGGGCATGGCCTTACAGTAAAAATATCTTTTATAAGACATTACTCTGATGGCGTTGCGCTATGCCAAGAAACAGTGTAATCGATGTAAGTTGAGCACTTATTTCTTTTTAAAGTTGAAGATCAAGCTTCAGCGCAACCTGACGAGAGTTCGGACGAAAATTCAGAAGAAGACACCATTGACTCGGTATACTTCGAGCCCCCTGTCCACGACCATGTGCACCCAGAGCCAGACGAGTTTGACGTTGAAAGCGACGCCGAGGTTGATCCAGAGGGAATGTCTACTTCTGATGACGAATCTTTGTCATTTTTCGGAGAAGAAACGCGTGCTGTTGACCAAATGGTGCAGGTCAAAGTTTGGCGCCGCCGTTGCGCGATCGATGATAATATTTCCCCTTTTGGAGCTTTTTTGGCTCTCAGAATCAAAATACCGTACAGCCTTGATCTGATCGATGCTCTCGAAGTTATGAAGAGTTTTGGAAAGAAGATCTATTACGCGCCGGTAAAGATCGAAAGTCAGCCTTCGGAATTGAATCGTATCACTCCCTTTACGCACGAGGCCAGATATGCCCACGACTGCCTTACTGGTCTCCACCCGAACGTCAGGCCTCGCCTCTCACCATCATTCTACGAGCTTCTACGAGTTCTGGCCGACAGGAGACCGAGCGATGGGGTCAACGCAATTTATCAAATTTCGTCCATTCTCGAGCATGACTACTTCGCCGATCCAGAGAGCGAACTCAGGGGACTAATGACGAGCAATCACATACAACACGCGTGTATCTCGAGGAGTTCAGTGCCTGGAAACTGCACGCTTGTAAAGAGACTGGTACTCAGTCCAACCCGGCTCATACCGTTTCCGCCGGAAGTGATGGAACAGAATCGTGTCGTACGCCATTTTGGTTCGGATAACTTTTTGTGCGTGAATATTCGTGAAGAAGATTATTCCAAACTAAGGGGCCATAAAGCGAAGTTAGATGAAGTACTCGAGCGGATCAAAGCCTACATGGACCATGGGCTGTGGGTTGGTGGGCTGTTGTACCAGTTTGTTGGTTGCTCAAATAGCCAAATGCGTAGTCATGGTTGCTGGTTTGTCCATCCAACGATAATGGATGATGCAGACAGTATACGAGAGTGGATGGGGGATTTTAGCAACATAAGGTAAGTTATGCAATGTGTAATACTTCGAGATACTGTGACTTGACTTTAAGATACTGTGACTTGACTTAAAGATGCTGTGACTTGACTTCAAGATACTGTGACTTGACTTTAAGATGCTGTGACTTGACTTCAAGATACTGTGACTTGACTTTAAGATACTGTGACTTGACTTCAAGATACTGTGACTTGACTTTAAGATACTGTGACTTGACTTTAAGATACTGTGACTTGACTTTAAGATACTGTGACTTGACTTTAAGATATTGTGACTTGACTTTAAGATACTGTGACTTGACTTTAAGATACTGTGACTTGACTTTAAGATGCTGTGACTTGACTTTAAGATACTGTGACTTGACTTCAAGATACTGTGACTTGACTTTAAGATGCTGTGACTTGACTTTAAGATACTGTGACTTGACTTCAAGATACTGTGACTTGACTTTAAGATGCTGTGACTTGACTTCAAGATACTGTGACTTCAAGATACTGTGACTTGACTTTAAGATACTGTGACTTTACTTCAAGATACTGTGACTTGACTTTAAGATACTGTGACTTGACTTTAAGATACTGTGACTTGACTTCAAGATACTGTGACTTGACTTTAAGATACTCTGACTTGACTTTAAGATACTCTGACTTGACTTTAAGATACTGTGACTTGACTTTAAGATACTGTGACTTGACTTCAAGATACTGTGACTTGACTTTAAGATGATGTGACTTGATTTCAAGACACTCTGACTTGACTAAATAGCGATGTGCGTGGATTTACAATATAAAGAAGAATATCTACTTTTAGTAATTCAACTTACTGACGTGTTTTCATATTCAAAATGACTTAATTTCACGTTCCTTTGTAGGTGCGTTGCCTCCTATATGTCTCGTCTAGGCCAATGTTTCTCCACGTCCTTGGATGCCATTGGGATTACACTGGAAGAAGGAGTACGATGCGCGCAGATTCAGGACGTGAAATGGAACGGGTACTGTTTTTCAGACGGCATTGGGACAATATCACCACAATTAGCAAGAAAGGTGCGTTGCACAGTGCGCTCTATGTAGCGTTCAGTGTTTGAACAAAAATGCAATGTTTAGGCAACGTTTACATAATATCGGATAGGGTATCGTCGCGTCTCCAAGAGTGTATCAGATAAGCGTATTGTTTATATATGGCAGTGAGTTCCGTATCAACTTTTGCCGTGTACGCAGTGATGCGGGCTTCTGCTGTTGGAAGTGATACGTCATATGGTGTCATCAGCCTGGTTCCCAGGCCTCTCTTTTTAACGTCGAGCGGCAGACCGCATTTGTGAGAGGCCTTGGAACTGTTTTGCTTGGCCCCAAATCTGGCCCCAAATTATACAGGCACCAAACGGCCGTTTGGCGAAAAACCATGGCAGATAACACTCA
>JAWNZC010000220.1:562500-570000 GCA_035771165.1 Paragorgia papillata
TTTTCTCTCGTCTAGGGGTCATTGATAATACTCACAAAGTGTGGGCAGATCTCGAAGAGGATGGTGTAGAGTCTGGCAAATGTATCAAATTAGCCGAAGCGCATTCCTTAGCTGTCGACGCTCCTAAAACTGGTCTGTGGATTACCTTACCAGTCGGGTGCAGTGTCCAGCAGAATCCTGACTTTATGATGAACCCCACTAAACCTTCGTACGTCTCCCAGAAATTGCTTGGAAGACTTTTTCGAGAATGTCGCGATTTTGAAGAAACCATGAACCACATGCTGCCCGTTTCCGGTGTCCAACTAGACGTCAGGCTCCTTCACCCCGGGTACGAAGCGTACCTCGAGTCAGCGGCAACCACGTATGGCGAGTATGCGTCGCAGGTGAAGACGCTGATGACTCTGTACGGGATAAAAAGCGAAGGGGAAGTGATGAGTGGCTGTTTCCACAAGCTCAAAGGAGACTTCGGTCGAGAACGGTCGCAGATTGCCGTCGTTGTTCGGAAAATGCTGCAGCAAGTGAGAACGAACTTCCGCTGTTTATTTTTTAGAGAGTTCGAGAAGGGAGGAGAACGGTTGACCCCCCGGCAGGTCACGGCATCCATGAAACGCAAGGCCTCCGCCTGGTACCACCACGCCTACAAACCAATTCGAGAACCGACGTCGGCATCGGAACGCGACGGCGTAGCATCGGCCAAGTTCGTAAGCTTCCCGTGGGTCGTCGACGACGTGTTGGTGACCGTGTTGCGTGGCGGGGAACAGCCCAGCAGTGTTCCCGCACCACTAAATGTCACGAGCAACATCGCGCGGAGTGTTCACGAGATTTTCACGAATGACGCGAGCGCCTTGGTGAGTGGTTACCAAGCAAGGATAGAGCTTCATGACGTAGTTGCGCGCGCATTAAACACGCACGACTCACGTATACGCCTGGTCATGTTCGGCTCATCGGCGAGCCTTTTGTTTCGCCCACACTCCGACCTGGATCTATGTGCCCTGACGTCATCAGCCGTGCGGACGGGAGTTGAATTACTGCAGAGTTTGAAGCCAGTCCTTAGGAGAGCATTCGGTAGAGTGAAATTAATAGAAAACGCAAGAGTTCCCGTCATTCGACTTGGAAAGCTCAAAAACCCTCGCCGATCGTCGACGGGATTAAAACTTTCTTGCGATATATCCGCTGACCCGAATGGCTTTATGAAGACACGGGTGCTTCTCTCTTATTTCAACTACTACCCATGGCTACTGCCGCTGCTTCGTGTCATTATTCTGTGGGCGCACAACGCTGGTCTCACCAAGAAGATCGAAGGCGTACGAATCAACAGCAACGTGCTCGTGTTCATGCTGTTGTCATTTTGTGTTCAAGCTGGATATATCTTGCCCTTCCCTCGCAGCAGTATTGATGAAATATGTCGGGATCTTAGAACATGTCAGAACACTGATGTCGAATTCTGGAAACGTCTTATCAAATTGATTGGTAATAATAATTATTGTTGTTCACCCTCACCCTCATCACCATCACCCTCCTCATCACCACCACCATCGCCCTCATCACCATTAATTACATCATCACCATCACCCCTATCATCATCACCGTCATCACCTTCGTCACCATAACCATTGCCAGCGGTCACCATCACCTTCATCACAGTCATCACCACCACCCTCGTCATTTTCATCACCATCACCTTCATCACCATCACCTTCATCACTATCACCATCACCCTCATCATTTTCATCACCATCACCTTCATCATCATCACAATCACCATCATCACCATCATCATCATCACAATCACCATCATCACCATCACCTTCATCATCATTACAATCACCCTCATCACCATCACCCTCATCATTTTCATCACCATCACCTTCATCACCATCACAATCACCCTCACCACCATCACCCTCATCATTTTCATCACCATCACCTTCATCACCATCACCATCACAATCACCATCAGCCTCATCATTTTCATCACCATCACCTTCATCACCATCACCCTCACCTTCATCCTCATCACCTTCATCACCATCACCCTCACCTTCATCCTCATCACCTTCATCGCAATCACCCTCATCACCATCACCCTATTGTTATTACCTATTGTTCACGGTTCGAGTATCCACATTGGAAAGAGAATTGGTCCAGTATAAGATAATTTAGATTTCCCTAATTCCAATTTTATAGACGGTAACGATGGTGAAGGACCAGACGAAAGATTAGGAACAATTGACATGTCATGCGTTGGGTGTATTTTACTGGAGTTCTACGAGAAACGCCAAGAGATTCTTTATGGTTCGATACAAGAATCTTTTCGACTGCTTCTTGGCGCAACGACGTTCACAGAACTTCTAAATCTAGAGGACATCCAGATTTTGCGCGAACAAATGCAGAAAGCCTACCACGTGCTCGCAATTCACGGCAGTGGCCATACCCTTCTTGATGTCAGCGCCTCGGAAATTCAGCGCACATTCACCCTGTCTGGCGTACAATCCTTGGTTATCGCGGGCTCAGAGCGATCCCACTCCAGGGATCTATCGAGGAAAAGTGGCGCGGAGGTCACCATTCGGCGCCAGATTCCAGGTTCTGGACGCGGACTTCTCCTCGAAGCGCGTGGAACTATCGGGTCAATTCGCGCACTCGAGGTCATCCTTAGCGCGCAGAAGAACGAATACGCAAAAAATAAACTCTCGGTTATGTCGAAATGTTTTGTGCGCGGGGCTAGTATGATTACCTTTGAAGGTTGCCATAGCGATGACGATAACGTCACGTTGGTCCCGTACTGGGGGGACCATCACCAGACCCACGACCAAAGAATACGTCATGTACCACTGTTAGAGAGTCAGGCCCAGTCCCCGACCACCTCGGAGGAATCTCACGCCTTTCAAAGCTTTCGTAACAAGTTTCTAAACCAAATCAAAGTAATTATGTATTTACGTATTTCTGTATTTATTTCTGTATTTATTTATCTATTTATCTATCTAGCTATCTATCTATTTATCTAGCTATCTACTTAGTTAGTTAGTTAGTTAGTTAGTTAGTTAGTTAGTTAGTTAGTTAGTTAGTTAGTTAGTTAGTTAGTTAGTTATGATCTATTTATCTATTTATCTAGTTAGTGAGTGAGTGAGTGAGTGAGTGAGTGAGTGAGTGAGTGAGTGAGTGAGTGAGTGAGTGAGTGAGTGAGTGAGTGAGTGAGTGAGTGAGTTAGTTATACTATAATTACTGTATTTTTGCTAAAAATATCTCAGATCCAAAAATCCAATGAGAAATTCTAAGGATTTTTTAGAACGACCAAAAATCTCGTACATTTTCAGGGAATCATTTGCCGCTCGAATAAGGCCCAAAAAGTCACTCTATTTTTTTTTTATGTTGTGGATATGTCTGTTTCACGTTTCACTTTTAAATATTCATTCATTAGTTTGTGTTTCATCTTCTGCAGGTTGTAATTCGAGATTACGATTCCACAATTCACGGTGAATTGGAATTCGTTGTCCATTTTGGTCGTATTTATGCATTCGACATTCCCAACGCCTTGTCCGAAGACAGCGAACCAATCACTATCAAGGATCTCCAATACTCCTCGGTCAAAGGACTGAGCACTAGAGCCCAGGGAATTCTACCAGCGCGAATGCGGTTCAGAAAACCCGGTGCGTCAGGGAGAGCGAAAGTCAAAGCGGTCCGTCGACACAGAACGAAAGAGACAAAACGCGACGTTGACAAATCAGCGAATCATTCATTGTTTACCGTAGTTGATGGCGAGTGCCTACGGGATATCCAGGACTATCTGGAACGCAAGGGATACGAGGAACAACTAGAAAATGGCAAGGAGACCTACACAGCGACGGTTCGCTTGGGAATGAAGGATTTTTACGTCTGTTACGATAACGACTTAGTTCCGACTACGTTGAAACTGCCGAGGCTCAGATGGTTCATGGCTGACATCAAACGACCGTGGAAGGCACGCGTGCTGTCACCTGGGACCGAGAATCTTGATGGTTCCGAGTGTGACGTCAGACTGATGTTGGGAACTTCACGCGAGTTCACGCGGGACGAAGTGTGCGCTGGCGATTACGAGAAGTACATGGGCATCTTGGAAGCGAATACCACAACCTCGGTTCCATACCCTTTCAAAATCCAAGAAGAGCTACGGAAGAAATTGCAGTTGGTACGTCATAAAGAGACTGGCGTATTTCACCAAACAGCCAGTGGGACCACTGTGTACCTTAGTAAGGTGACAGAATACTCCAGGCTTAAGTCGACGGGAATATTTAAGAAGGTGTTTCATCGTTATGAGATGGTAGTTAAGCCCGCACTGCCCGCTAGTTGGGAGAACGCTAATGAAGTGGAGAGATTTCTGCAAAGGACATGGAAACTAGCTTTTCGTTTGGCTAAGAAAGCATCTACGTAAATACAGGCGTTGTATTGGATCTTTGAAAACAACAGCAGCAACAACAACAACACCCACATCATCATCAGCAGCAGCGGCAACAGCGGCAGCAACAACAATAGCAGCAGCAGCAACAATAACACCCACATCATCAGCAGCTACAGCAACAACAGTAACAGCTACAGCAGCAACAGCATACAGCAACAACAGCAACAACAACAACAGCAGCAACATCACCACCACCACCAACAACAACAACAGCTACAGCAACAACAGCAACAGCAACAGCAGCAACAACAACAACAGCAGCAACAACAACAACAGCAACAATAGCAGCAACAGCAACAACAACAACAACAGCAGCAGCAGCAACGACAGCAGCAGCAGCAACAACAACAATAACACCCACATCTTCAGCAACAATAGCAGCAACAGTAACAGCTACAGCAACAACAGCAACAACAACAGCAGCAGCAACAACAACAACAACAGCAACAGCAACAACAACAGCAACAACAACAGCAGCAATAACAGCAGCAGCAACAACAACAGCAGCAGCAACAACAGCAGCAGCAGCAACAACCGTAACTAAACCCGGCCCAAGCAGGTTGTTTGTGCTGAATATGAAAAGACTCAAATACATAATTCTTGGATCATTAACACGTAAGAAACACGTATAAGGAACACGTGAGAAACACGTAAGCAACACATGTTATTCGAATTTTAATAAGAGTAAATTTTGCAATTAAAAAAGTCATACAACGAATGTATGCGTTTAGCTACCGCTGTTGTTCGTATTTTTGTTTGTAAGATTGTGTTTGTTTATAATATATTCAACCTACGTTCAAATCAGATATGAGTCCAAGTAGCTCAATGATTAGAGCATCTCACTGGAGATCAGAAGGTTGTGGGTTGTACACATATTCAACCTACGTTCAAATCATCTGAGTCCCAGTAGCTCAATGGTTAGAGCATCTCACTGGCGATCAGAAGGTTGTGGGTTGCACATCCACGTTTAACAAATTAGATGCCAGCTGTAGTTCAATGGTTAGAGGGTATCATTCGTGATCAGAAGGTTGTGGCTTTGACTCCCACTCGGAAACACAGAAAACTTCAGCAAGACCTTCACAAGAATTCTTATATCCGAGCTCGTGTATATATATATATATATACACGCACACACAATGTCTCAGTCACTAACGCATGCGCAGTACGTGACACAAGAATGCAACGGGGAATCAAATAATGCAAATTACGTCGTAAGCAAGGAAGCGTATCAAATAATCTGATTCTTAGAACTACATTATCAGTTCCTAGTACGTACATAATTACACTTCATTGTGGTTCTGAAACTTAGCAGTGTGTGATTTAAGAGCTTATTCAACCGAAAAAGACGCCAATGTGTTAGGTAAGTCAGTAGTGGATATTAAGTTAAATTAGTGTAAATTCTATACATTCAAGGCTGTTTTGTTGATCTCTGTAAAATGAAAGTAAAATTAGCAGCGGGTCACAATGAAGCCAATAGACCAAATCATCTTTTCAAAAGAACTATATTCAAAGAAAGAATAAAAGGCAACAGGAAAGCAAGAAATATACATTCGGGCGTTCGTTTAGAGCAATTCTTGGATAGGAATAGCCAGAATAACGCACGCGAACGCTCGTCGAGGAGCTCTTCTTAATCTCGAATACTGGCGTAACACTATTCTTTAAGCTCTCTAGTATCGTTTGAAAAACGAGGGATCAGGCTATTCTGGAATATTCAAAAATTGTTCTTACTCCGGAATAACCGAAACGAACGCAACATTTATTTTATCAAAGAATTCGTTCATTTCTGCTCGAAAATCTTTGAATTGAAACGTGAACAATGGATGTCAGAGTTCGTTCTTAATTGCGAGCTATAATTTGTGTCAATACATTTCTCGTACACTGACAAAGTCAAGAAAAAGCAAGGGCTTGAATTGATGAGTGACTCCGCTCGTAACGTCGGTATTTCGTTGCTAAAAATCCCCTCAGTTCACCAGCGTTTCGCTTTGCTCTATCCAAAACACTGCCTACGCAGCACTCTATAGCTACTTTTTTATAGACCTGTACGGAATCTGAGAATGATATACGTTGTAGTTACGATACGGTTAGGACTTTCGTTCACACTAATCCGGCCACCTAAAAACGAAGCTTTTCAAAAACGCTCTTCAGGGTGAAGACATTCAAAGACGAAATGTTTTGATTCTTTCCCAGCACCAGTTCGCTCCGGCTCTCTAAACAAATTATTCATGTTTTTTTCTAGACTAAAATCTTGGCCAATCAGCAGGGAGGGAAGAAGTCACTTGAAAAGCAATGGCGAGTGGTCAGCAGTCACCCTGGTGGCTGGAGTGCCTTCAATGCGCACGCCGTGTGCGTAATGCCACAGACTTGAAATTAGCTAAGGTTGGCCTCGACGGCTTTCATCTCGCTCTCCGACCGGAACTCGAGTCCCAGATCGACACCATCGTTGAGAAGAAGCAGCATCCAAAACCCGACCGGAGAAAGGAGGCCCCGTTCAAGATGTACTGTCACGGCGCTAACTGTTCCAATGACTTGGGCGTCTATCAACTGCTCGAAGAGCGATTCTTCTACGTTTTCAGTTCGAAGTCGGTACGGTTTCGGTCAATCAGCGGTGAAGTCAAGAAAATAAAGCGATGGAAGCAAAGTAAAGTGGATCTTGAAGCAATGGGAGTTCAGGTACAGTAAACACCTTGATGTTTTATGCATTGGTCACCAAATGATCAGTGTTAAGGGTGGAGTGTGGGGTTAGGGCGATGCCTCTCACCACTTCAGTCCCGGTTGGATAGGGTTAGTACTTGGATGGGTGACCGCTTTGGGAATGACCCCGTTGTCGAGCTTGGAACTCGTGTGAGTAGAGTTGTAGTTGATCTCTCCTGTGCTTCGAGGGTTTTTCGCCGAGTTCTCCGATTTTCCTCCCGCCGTAAAATCAACACCTAACATCTTAGCTGTGATTCGTGGTCTGAACTGTGTCGTACGGCGGCTGCCTGGAGCGCCTTTGATATGCCTCGACACGGCCACGTTGATCTGCGTCCTTCGCAATTCAGCCACTGGCTGCGAGTAAGGATGATTAG
>JAWNZC010000220.1:572500-645000 GCA_035771165.1 Paragorgia papillata
CACCAACACCAACACTACCACCACCAACAACAACACACAACAACACACACCACCTCCACCACCACCACCACCACCTCCACCAGCACCACCAACAACAACACTACCATCAACACCCCCACTAACAACAACAACAATAACAACAACAACACCACCACCTACACCACCACAAACACCACCTCCACCACCAAGAACAACCAAAATGTCAAATGTTGTTATCATTATGAATTTAAAGGTTTCACGAAGGTGAATGCAAGCTCTTGGTGTCTACTAATGTCCTGGAAGAAGGTCTTGACGTGCCCGCGTGCAATTTGGTCATCCGATACGACAGTCGCGGGACTTGTCTTCGGGCACTGGTGCAGAGTAGAGGACGTGCAGCGCGTCGAGCTGACAGTAGGTTTGTCATCATGTGCAACGATGAAGAAGAACGCAACCGCTATAAAGAACTTGCTGTAAAAGAATCTAATATCGAACGAGCTGTTCGCGAGAAGGTGAAAGTTTAACTAAAAGATCATCATCATTGTTCTAATTGCTGTTTACTATGCATCATCGATAATCATGATCGATATCATCATCATAATATTATGACCAACATCATTATCATGATCATTATCATCATCATCACCTCTTAACCATCGTTATCATCATCATCATCACTAATATCGTCATCAACATGATCATCATTATCATCACCACCCTCTTAAAATCATCATGATCATTGTCATCATCATCATCATCATCATCACATCTTAACCATCATTACCATCATCATGATCATCATCATCACCAATACCATCATCGTCAACATGATCATCATTATCATCACCACCCTCTTAATATCATCATGATCATTATCATCATCACCTTTTAACCATCACTATCATCATCACCTTTTAACCATCATTATCATCATCATCACCAATACCATCATCATCAGCAGCAGCTCTTAATCATCGTCATCAATACCGTCATCGTCGTCCTCATCATCATCATCATCAATAATAATAATAATAATAATATTAATGATCATATTAATCATTGTAAAATAAGCATTATTACAGGATTATTATCGTTAATAGAATTTCCTTTTTAATTTTTTAGATGTGTCTTTAGTATAATTATTTGTAAATTATAGTGCTATTTACTATTTATATTATTTTGCAGATGTATCTGAGTTTTTTAGTGAATAAAGTATTATTATAATATTAAAAAAAATAATATTATTATTACAGGTGTCAACCAACAGCACAACCTCACAAGCAACACGGTTTGGCTGCCAAAAGCACGCTTTGGGTCCTGAAATCCAAGCCGCTGACAAAAGAAAAGCACCAGAAGAAGAAACGACAAAGATTGCCAAAAAGCAACGAACACAAAAACCTCGTCCGAAGCCACGTGTTACAATAACCCTCCATATTAGTCCAAACGCCTCGTCAGCAATTTCCGAGGCCACAGAATTGCTAGAAAACTATTTTGACATCACATCGTTTCGACCCGAGAAGGCCCCGCCACAAGACCGCACCACGGTTGAGCAACTCAACGCAATGCAAAGAGCGTATTTGGAAGTCATGGACGCCGCGCAGATTGCACACGGAGAGGAAGCGAGCGCGAAAGCTAAATCGACGGACGAGATTTTTCAAGAGATCGCCAGAAAATGGTGCGAAGAAGTTCCGGGGGAAATCTGGCTTGAGAGAAGAAGGCAGCGAAAGAAGAACCGAGGCGCAAGCGTACATGCACAATTCATGACAAAGATCGGCGTCGGAAACTTCAAAAACAGGACAACGTTTATCGAAGAGTGGGACTACGCATGTCATCCGGGGGGTATGGCCATCTTCGAGCACGACCTGAAGAACATCACGCTGGCCTTTCAAGACCACGCCGAAGGAAGTATCTTTAAAGTAGAGTTCCAATATAAAGAAATTCAGGATTCCATTCTAGTCGACACGGCCAAACCTGGTGCGAGCACGTGCACTATGTTCATCGCATTACGTAGTGTACCACGTGTTTCTGAAGCTGAGAGTTCCCATGGTAACAATATCGATGACGAGGACGACAACGGATTACTGAACTTGCTCGAACAGGGCGAGATCTACTCGGACTCCGACGAAGATTCCCTCATGGGCGACGACGACGACGACGCGATGGACGAAATGCAAGGAAACGATCCCAGCAGCGGACAGCCTGGTGACGAATCATCCGCGGAGCCTGGTACTGAAATAATCGGGAAATTAAAAATGGCGACGAAGTGGAAACGACTGAATCGAATTCGAAGTAGCAGGTATGGGTCAGCGGTTGGCGTTTTTGGGAACTCTCTTGTGCTAAAAATAGTTTTGCCGTTGAATGAAGCATTCTGGGATATGCTGAAAACCTTGAGGTACTACGACAGACGAGTTTGCTACGCAGGAGTGACCATTAAGAAACAACCCCGAGCGAATCCATTCCAAGAAGCGCGATCCCTGGACCCGAAGGTTCAGTACGCCTGCGAGTGCCTGACGAGTCGTCATCCCGCAGTCACGCAAAGGGTCACGGATACATTTTTCCAGCAATTAGCCCGCGGCAACCCGGAAAAGTGCGTGGACGCGTTGGAAAGAATCGCAGTGTTCCTCGACGAGAATTATTTCGTGGATCCGGAAGCCACTCTGGCAAGCCTATTACAGCACTGCAAATCCCTTGGGCGCCGAAAACTTGTCGTTCCCGAAAACTGCGCGCTTATCCCGAGAATGGTGTTTACCCCAACCAGACTGATCTTTTTCCCGCCAGAAATCATGGAAAAGAACCGGGTCCTGCGCCACTTCCAAGAACACCGCTTTCTCTGTCTTCAAATGAGAGACGAAGATTTCTCACGGATGGCTACGAACACCGGAAATATCGGGGAGATTTTGACGCGACTAAAAGGACTGCTGGAAAACCGGGTGTCCGCCGGGGGGAGGAAGTACGAGTTTCTTGGGTGTTCGAATAGTCAGTTGCGCAGTCATAGCTGTTGGTTCGTCGCACCAGGAGTCGATCATGACGCTGATTCTATTCGAGAATGGATGGGAGATTTCAGCAAGATCAGGTAAAATAGTCTGGTGTTACAGAGAGTAAAATAGTCTGGTGTTAGACAGAGTAAAATAGTCTGGCGTTAGACAGAGTAAAATAGTCTGGTGTTAAACAGAGTAAAATAGTCTGGTGTTAGACAGAGTAAAATAGTCTGGTATTAGCCAGGGTAAAATAGTCTGGTGTTAGACAGAGTAAAATAGTCTGGTGTTAAACAGAGTAAAATAAATAAGATTTGATAGTCGTTTTAGCCTTCGTAGATATCGTCTTGAATTTCTCTAAACTCATTTAGATGTGTTGCCACATTCATGGCTCGGATGGGTCAGTGCTTCTCAACCTCGACCGACACAATAGCAATTATCCCAGAGGTGACTGGTATCGAGTTTGAAGATATCGAAGACGTCACGATTCATGCCGATGACCAAACGTACACATTTTCGGACGGAGTCGGGAGAATTTCGTTGAATGTCGCAAAAAAGGTAAAAATAATGCCGAAAATAGTTACGAAATGTTTGTCAACTGTCTAATTCGACATCTTTCGGCAATTTTTTCCGAATTACATAAAAAACATACATTACTTTTATAAAATTATACATGAAAAGAAATGTTCAACTCAACTGTACTTTAAGGCATTATAGTGCCCACTCTTCGTTGTAAAAACGCTTCGCTTTCTTTCACCAATACTTGAAAAAGTTTACTCAAAGACTTGACAATATTAAAGAATAATTAGCTTCAAATTTGAACGGACTGTCCTCCACGACTCCAAAACTTGGCCGCCATCTTTGTTTATGTTGTGCAGAAAAATACCATCCGTCAAACGTTGTCATTGTTTTAGATTGGTTCATCGCACTGCATTTTCTAGATTGTTTCATGTATATTATTAGAGAGCTTAAGCAAGGCTAGGACGACGAATCAAGCTAGAAACCACGAATCATTTACGTAGTGTTGAATACTTAAAGTATGTATTTTCGACATTCAAACGCTTTAGAGTTCTAAAAGGATTTTGTCTCATAGTTTTGAAGTCAAACTCATCCCTCGTTCCCAGCGCCTCCTTGGTACACTGGGAAATCGGAGGCCCTGGCTGGACGAAGGCTATTGTCGAAAACAGGAAGTGGGCAAATACATTTTCAACTGTCAAACAACGGTGTGAATAGAGTGAAGAGTATCGCTCAGATAACACCGAAAAAGTCTACAAATAAAGCCAACAAAGTAGGATTCCTAAAGCGAGTCGAAACTGCGATGAGTTTCATCATTTAACTCTCATAATCGAATGATTTTAGACATAGCGTGACTCGGTGACTCATTCGTCGGCGACGGCAAATTATGTTCGTAAACAACCTACCTTTGAATAGCATTTCGGTAAGCGAAATTGTGCTATTTTGTCCAGCGGGAAGAACAGTAAACACCAAACCTTTCGGACGTCATAATAAAGCAGCTTTTCTTCAAATATCTGAGTGTATCTCGTTTGTTTCGTTATATCACGCGCACGCTCGCACCCAGGGCGATGTGATATATTCAATGACTCAATGCCCTTAGAATCTAGGACATCCGGTGTACCGAGGAGGCGCTGGGAACGAGGATGAAGTCAAACTCAACTAACAGGTTTCGCCGTTTCACGAGTTAACGTCCGTCCATGTAGAACGAGGACGGCGTTAGGATTACTCTTGGGACTAAAAATTATTCGTTTTCTTTGTTGTGAGGAAAATTCTGTTGTATTAAGGACGTCGTCGACGTCGTTGATGTTCGCGCTGTATTTGCTTAAGTTCCCTACCTCTCCTTCATCCAGGTATCTTTATTCATCAACAAACCAGTCCCTCCGAGTGCCTTGCAGATTCGTTTCGCTGGCTACAAAGGCGTCCTGACCACAGATCCCCGCATGGAAGACAACCGAATACATCTTAGACCGAGCATGCGCAAATTCGAGTCCAACCACAGACGGTTGGAAGTGCTTCAAACATCTCGTCCCCAGGCTGTTTACCTCAATCATCAGATCATAATGCTTCTTTCAAACCTCGGTGTACCAAATGACGCTTTTATTGGCCACCAACAGAAGATGCTCGATGGATTGGCATGTACGTTTGTTTGTTTGTTTGTTTGTTTGTTTGTTTGTTTGTTTGCTTGTTTGTTTGTTTGTTTGTTTTCTTGCTTGCCTGTTTGCTTGCCTGTTTTCTTGATTGCCCGTTTGTTTGTTTGTTTGTTTGTTTGTTTGTTGGTTTGTTTGTTTGTTTTCTTGCTTGCCTGTTTGCATGTTTGTTTTCTTGATTGCCTGTTTGTTTGTTTGTTTGTTTGTTTGTTTGTTTGTTTGTTTGTTTGTTTGTTGTTTGTTTGTTTGTTTGTTTGTTTGCTTGTTTGTTTGTTTGTTTGCTTATTTGTTTGTGTTTGTTTAATTGAAACCATTCATCAGATAAACTTTAGAGTAATATAAAAGTAGTGTCGGTTACAATGTATAGAAAATCTTAAATGTGGTGAACTTGCCAAGATTTTAGCTTTCTTTTTATCCCGTGCGCTAGTTATGATGACCGATGAAGACGAAGCAAACCAGAGACTCTCGGGCGCCATTCGCACTGGCATCAATTACCAAGCGCTGGTCAACGTGGGTGTTTCCTTGACAACCGAGCCTTACTTCAAGTCGCTTTTATGCGCACTGTACCGAGAGAAGATCTACGGGCTTCTTTCCAAGGCGAGGATCTTACTTCCAGTGAACGAAGCTCGGCTCATGATGGGCGTAATGGACGAGACCGGGGTCCTGGGGCCTGGGCAGGTGTTTGTGCAGTATACGCAACTGAAGTCGTACGGCGAAGGTGAGGACAACGATGTCGTCGTGAAGAATCGGAAGACCGTCGTGACAGGTCGTGTGGCGGTCACGAGGAATCCTTGCCTTCATCCCGGTGATGTGCGACAGCTCGAAGCCGTGGATTTCCCGCAGTTTCGACATCTGGTGGACTGCGTCGTCTTTCCAAGAAGGGGACCTAGACCACACCCCAACGAGATGGCGGGTAAGGCTGGGAAGATTAATTAAGGTGGTTCCTCTAGCCTGCGGGCAGGCATTCTTTCTGAGAGATTCCCTTGGTCAATATTGAAATTTTACAACTGGACTGCGGATGCTCCTATATCAATGACTGGCAATGAGTGACCAATCCAAGATAGCAGTTCATGGGTCCTTGCTCCCATAGTAGTAACCGCTGACATTTTTCTCATAAATGTATTTATAACCGAATTGGTCGGCCTACAGACATCTGAGCCCACAGTCAAGTAATAATAGGGATCTATTAGAGCACATAAACCCTTCACAGTTTTTAGTTCCCTGTTTAGAGGGCGGAAAAACAGTTGTAAAGTTATTTTACAGTTTTTGATTTGGTCGTTTTGTTTCCGAGATATATCTCCTTGAACATTGGCAAAAAGTCCTATTCGCTGGAAATTGCCGCAAAGCTATTTGGTCAATATTGGGACTGGAACTACTTAATGTGACGTCATTTTCTCATTAATTCCGGCAGCAATCTTAACGTTACACTTTTTGAATGATGTTTTTTAGGCGGTGATCTGGATGGAGACCTGTATTTCGTGTGCTGGGGTAAAGAGATGTTGCCTAGGAAACCAGATTTCGCGCCAATGAACTACAAGTCACCGGAAAAGAAGAAAGTCGCCGCTTCAATTACTTTGGATCACATGACGGATTTTATCACAGAGTACATTACCCACGATCAGCTAGGTCAGTCAGTGGTAGTTCGTTTCAATTGTTTGTTTGTTTGTTTTTTCGTGTTTGTGTTTGTTCGTTCGTTTGAACGTAGGTTGAATAAGTGTACAACCCACAACCTTCTGATCACCAGTGAGATGCTCTAACCATTGAACTACTGAGACTCAGATGATTTGAACGTAGGTTGAGTTCGATGTATGACATTATGTACTGCTAAGTGCGAAACACTAATATTTTCCTTCGCTTGCTTATCAACACAGGTGTGATCGACAATACCCACAAAGCACAAGCCGACACACAAGGGACTGGGGTGGAATCACCGCTGTGCCTGCAACTTGCCGAGCTCCACTCCCTGGCGGTCGACGCCCCCAAAACAGGCCTATGGCAGGAAGTACCCTATAGTGCAAGGCTCCGAGAGTACCCGGACTTTATGATGAAACCAGACAAGCCGTCGTATCCTTCTCAAAAAGTACTGGGCAAACTCTACCGAGAGTGTCGCAATTTCCAAGACTCCATGAATTTCAGGCCCCTGCAACGAGCTGGCCACGTCGACCCACGCTTCCTGA
This sequence comes from Paragorgia papillata, assembly GCA_035771165.1. Taxonomy (NCBI): domain Eukaryota; kingdom Metazoa; phylum Cnidaria; class Anthozoa; order Scleralcyonacea; family Coralliidae; genus Paragorgia; species Paragorgia papillata. Next base: position 579,791 of record JAWNZC010000220.1, read on the forward strand.
TCACAGGTTTCGACGAGTACGTGGAGTCCGCGCGGGAAACCCTCGTGGAGTACACGGAACATATCGAAACCGTTCTAAACCTGTACGGAATCCAGAGCGAGGAGGAGTTGATGAGTGGATGTTTCTACAAACTCCAAAAGAAGCTTGGCAGGGAGAAGCAACAGATAGCCGACGTCGTGCGCCGATTGCTAGTCGAGCTGAGGACGATCTTTCGCCGAACATTCTTCCGACAATTCCAAAGGGACCACACGCCGTTGACCACGAGCGAGGTGACGCCAGACATGCAAAAGAAAGCGTCCGCTTGGTATTACGTATCCTATCAAAGTAACGCCCTGCCGACAACCGATCGTGAACCGGGAGATCCCGAGCATCGCCTAAAACGTGTCATCGGATTTCCGTGGATTGTCGACGATGTTCTAGTTACCATTCCTCCGCAAAACAAACGCACGCCAAAACAGGCCTCGTCGAAGAAGAATGTCCACTCCACCATCGGGAACAGTATGGGGGAGTTCTTCGCAAGACAGTCGAATGATCTAATGAAAGGTTATGAAGAACGCTTTCGAGTCAAGACTGCCATATTTGAAGCCATCCAAGGACATTCCCGTAAGCTTGGCCTCGTGGTTTTTGGCTCATCAGCAACTCTATTCTTTGAAGAAGAATCCGACATTGATCTGTGCGTGTTGCGTAACGACAGCCTGCAATCGGGTAAGAAAATCGAGAAGCCTGAGCAGCTAGCCTTGCTCAGAAAGCTCGAGCCTTCCCTAAGGAAGCTCTACAACGGTGTCCACCTGGTCACTAGGGCAAGGATTCCTATATTTCGTTTAGCTGGCATGAAGTATCAGGAAACACTCAGTTCCAAGCTCTGCGTCGATTTGTGTGCCAACCCAGACGGGTTCTTAAAAGCCATGATCATTACGTCATACATCCATCGTTATCCTACCCTGCTGCCGTTACTGCGCATGCTCCTACAATGGGGACGTGATTCTGGTCTGATCAGAAAAGTGGATGGGTCGCGAATCAACACAAACATCCTGGTCTTCATGTTGCTTGCTTTCTGTGTTCGCGCGGGTTGGATTTCCGAGCTGGGCGTAGACGACATCAAAGAGCACGTGGAGGGCGTGGTCGCTCACAGGATCAACGACGCCGAGCTGATTGACACGTGGGAGAAGACGCTGGCGCAACTGCTGAACGATATCACCGGAGGCGCATCTGATCAAGTCTCGCCAGACGACGAAGAGATGGAAGATGTCTCTCTAGAGCAATACCACAATTGCCACCTTAACCTAGGTTCCAGGAACACTCCACTTGGCTACATTTTGCTCCAGTTCTTCCGTCGTCACCAGTCCCTCCTCGACAGCTCCCCGATTCCGAAATGCTTTGTGAGATTGCTCGGAGCGGACGAGTTCCAGTCCCTTCTCGGCGAGGGCGACGCGCTACTGCTCCACGAGCAAATGCAACGGGCCTATCACATCCTGGCATTGCACTGTGACGTCACAGTCCTTCTCGAGGTGTGCGCGTCGAAAATCCAACACTCGTGTCACCTCACCGATCAACTGTCCGCGTGGATCGCGGGCTCGGAGGGATATCACTCGAAGATGTTTTCGGACAAGAGTGGAGCCAAGGTCCGTATTCGACCACGATTGCCGGGACTCGGTCCCAACCTCCTGTTGGAGGCCTCGGGGACGGGCGTTGCTCTACGTCTTCTTGAGAACCTTCTCGATGACAAGTCAGCCAGTCTGATCGCGCAGCCATTCTCCTGTATCGGTTTATGTTTCGTCGGCGGAGCTAACGTCATGATCTTCGAAGGTAGCCAAAGCGATAGTGACGCCGTCAATCTGGTCCCATACTACGGTCAGCGCCACCCCCCACACGACTACCTCATCCTGCACGTGCCGTTGCTAGCCAACCCACCGCTGACGACAAACATCACCAGCCCGGAAGAACGATCATTCAGGGTGTTCCTCGAGAGATTACTGCAACAGTTTGAGGTCATTTCACGTGACTATACACCAGTAATGCACGGAGTGACCTTGGAGTTCAACGTCCATTTCGGTCGGCTGTACACACTACACGTGCCCAGGTCCCTGACCGAGGACACGGACCCCATCACGGTCAAGTCACTGCAGATCTCGTTAAAGAAAGGATTCGAGAGTAAAGCGGCAACACTAATGTCTCTTAACACAGGTAACAGTAATGTATTGCACTACACTGTGCTGTTCTGTACTGTACCGCACCCTACTGTACTGTACCGCACTATACTGTACTGTACTGTACCGCACCCCACTGTACTGTACCGCACCCTACTGTGCTGTACCGCACCCTACTGTGCTGTACCGCACCCTACTGTGCTGTACCGCACCCTACTGTGCTGTACCGCACCCTACTGTGCTGTACCGCACCCCACTATACTGTACTGTACCGCACCCTACTGTGCTGTACCGCACCCCACTATACTGTACTGTACCGCACCCTACTGTGCTGTACCGCACCCTACTGTCCTGTACCGCACCCGACTGTGCTGTACTGTACCCCACTGTACTGTACTGTACTGTACTGTACCCCACTGTACTGTACTGTACTGCACCTCACTGTACCCACTGTACTGTACCGTACCCTACTATACCTTACTGTACTGTATTGTACCCTACTGTACTGTACCCCACTTCACTGTACTGTACCCCACTGTACTGTACAGCACTGGACTGGACTAAACTGTACTGTACTATCTGTACCACCGAATACTTTAATTTTTATTTTACTATACTATACAAGCATCAAGAATTTCAGTTTCCGGCCCAATTATGATGCACTATGGGATAGAATCAAAGGTCAAGTGAGCACCAATTAAATCAGTGCCATTGTTGTGGCTCATGAATATTCTTTGTTAACAATGGCACTGACTTAATTGGTGCTCACTTGACCTTTGATTATATCCCATAGTGCATCATAATTGGGCCGGAAACTAAAATTATTGATGCTTGTATACTATATTCTATTGTATTCTATTGTAGTAAATAGTCCTTAATAGAAGCTTTATGTACCGTTGTAGACTCAGCTAACTCCGGCAGCAAACTCTTCCGCCGTCCGTTCAGTCACCGAAAGAAGCCGAAAAAAGCCGAAGCAAAAAAGAGCGAAGAAACCCCAGGGAAAAAAGCCGGGAAAAAACGTTCTCCAAAGCACTCCTTCTTTACCAATGTTCCTGACGAGAGCATCCCTACATTGATGCAATTCCTGGAGAAGAAAGGATTTCGTGAAAAACCCGAGTTAGGCTGGCCCTATATCTTGGTCACGGTCAACACCGATAACGGAACGGAATGCGACATAACGTACGATTCCGACATCCGTCCGACGTGGGTCCGATCGCCTAAATTACGCTGGTTTGTTGCCGATGTTAAACGACCGTGGATGCCGAGGTCAACCGCTGCCGACCAAGCATTCGCGCCTGACATGCTAAACGGGCTGGAATGCGACTTTCGGTTCATAGTGAGATCCTACCAGAACTTTACCCCGGATGTACTCGTGAACCAACCGCAAAATAAATACCTGGATATACTCAGGCCTCGAGCTGGAACGACCGCGAGGTCTCCTTGCCCGTTTCAAATCAACCTGGAGCTGAAAAACAACCTGAGTCTTGTTCGTCATCATGTGCAACAACGGGTGTTTGCCCACGAGGTTTCCGACTCAGGCGCCGCCCAAGAGTTTTTAAGTTCAACCAAGATAAGTCTGGATGAAGTCAATGAGTACTCGAGGCTCAAGGTCAATGGGACGTTTGCCAGCATTTTCAAGAGATTTGAGATGACGTTACAACCGCAGATACCAGCCAATTGGACCTCGCGCGACGTGATGGAGAAGTTTGCGTGGAATGTGTGGTCTCTGGCGTACGAGATGGCCAATGAAGCTTGTCAGTGAAACAGCTGGAAGCTTGCATGCTTATGATTTCAAATTTAAATAGGATGTCAAGTTTTGTGGATATTATTTTTTGTCAGTTACCACAAACTGATCTTTCAATTGAATCTCAGTTATATATCATTATACGAAGCCACCAAATCGGTTTGTAATTACTTTTAATACACGTCTTTTTAATCCTAATTATCTAAGTCACAATTATAAACGTCTACAGCTCAGGTTCACCAAAAAAATCGCGTAAAAAGGTTGCCAATGTATGTTAATAAACGAATGTGTATTGTATTGAGTAAATCTTACAGTATGTGATGTAAATTATGCAGTTCCTGAACAGTCAATAAACAAGCATTTATTTTCCCTTATGTTGATGAACTACGGTACTGATGACGTTTTTAAAAATGTCTAGTGCTGAAAGTAGTTACTAACCAAAAGCGAATTGAGGGAAAGTTCCTGAGAAAAAAAGAAAAGAAAGCAAAGAGGGAAGCAAAGAGGGAAGGAAGCAAAGAGGGAAGGAAGAAAGGAAGGAAGCAAAGAGGGAAGGAAGCAAAGAGGGAAGAAAGAAAGGAAGGAAGCAAGAAAGGGAGGAAGGAAAGAAGGAAGGAAGCAAGGAAGGAAGCAAGGAAGGAAGGAAGCAAGAAAGGGAGGAAGGAAAGAAGGAAGGAAGCAAGGAAGGAAGCAAGGAAGGAAGCAAGGAAAGAAGGAAAGAAGGAAGGAAGGAAGGAAGGAAGGAAGGAAGGAAGGAAGGAAGGAAGGAAGGAAGGAAGGAAGGAAGGAAGGAAGGAAGGAAGGAAGGAAGGAAGGAAGGAAGGAAGGAAGGAAGGAAGGAAGGAAGGAAGGAAAGAAGGAAAGAAGGAAAGAAAGAAAGAAAGAAAGAAGGGAGCAAGGAAGGAAAGAAGGGAAGGAAGGGAAGGAAGGAAGGAAGGGAGCAAGGAAGGAAAGAAGGAAGGAAAGAAGGAAGGAAAGAAGGAAGGAAAGAAGGAAGGAAGGAAAGAAGGAAGGAAAGAAGGAAGGAAGGAAGGAAAGAGGGAAAAGATAGAAGAAAAGAAAGATGAAGAAAAGAAAAGGATGGAGGAAGAAAGAAAATGAAATAAACAAAAAACGTGGAAAGAGACAGAAATAGGTGGAGAAACAGAGGAAAGGGAAAGAGAGAGAAACAAAGACACACACACATGGTTAGACAAACAAACAGATGCACAGACAGAGCCACATATAAACCAAAGTAGATACTAACAACTGCATATCAATTTCTAAAATTCCTCTAATGCATGCTATTTTATTTAAGATCTAACTCAAATGTTTGAATCCGACAGTCTATTAGGTGACACTCCTTAATATTGCAACATGTCACTACCACATAAACCGTTGCACATTCTTTGAATTCCGCCAATAGAAAGGCTTCTTGAGAAACACCCACATGGTAAAGAAATTAACAGCAGCATAGAGCATGAACTCAATGCCTAGATTCCAGGCCTCTGATCGTCGGAGGTGAATCCGGAACATTAGATAGGGCAAGATAAAGTAACGGAATTCGAGCAACCCTTGGGGAATAAGTACTACTGACACACAAATTGCGTAGACGATTTTCCACAAGCGCGAGCGATCTATGGAGAGAAATATGGCCATGGTTGCGACTAAGTAAATAGGAATCAAATAAACTTTAATCTGAGGGTGTGCTTGGTAGATGTTTTTCCAAACGTAGAAAGGGTAGTGGCGGTTGTCCGATAGAAGGTACGTGTGAACGTAGGTGAAATTTTGGATTAGATAGTAAATGGCGAACAGGCCAATGACCAAACGAGAGTAGTAGCGACGATGAGCGAAGCTTGTCATGTATACACAGATATCGTAAATCACTTTGGGAGACGACAAATGCGAGATGCTGAAGGCGGCGGCGAAACAAGCGAAGTAGAAAATCTGTGGGAAGTTAAAACAGAGCTGATGGTGGGTCTTATCACCAACCGCGATGCCACCATTGAGGAACACGAACGCTACGAACATAACCAATACAAGAGCGTACGGCCAGAGTGTACGTACAACTGCTTTGATATTCAGGAAGATCTGTCGGACAAATTCCGCGAGTAGGTTCAAGGTGTTCTTCGAGTTTCGACCAAGGGTGGCGACTACTTTGGGCTCGAGCATTCGAACAGCGGTCACTCCAGCGGTGAACACCACCCAAACAATATTAGTCTGCCGGAAAAAGATCGCGTAGATGCCGACAATGGCTGCCAATAAATGTCGATCACCCAGACTCAGGTAGTACATAAGGAGAACAAAAAACGTGGCACCGTTGTCTGTATAGTAAAGAAACATAAAGAAGAACTGAAGGGGGAATATACCTAGGGTAAGGGCGGTTGATGACAAGTAGAACTTTTCACTACCAGAAAGTGAACCATCGTTATTCCTCGAAGTGGTTGTTGGTTTTTCAGTCTGTATTAAGAAAAATCAAAGACGTGGCATAAGTTCTTAAAAGAACTGTTTATGAACAGTAATTTTTAAGCTACGTTCAAAAAACTTTTCAGCCAGAGTAGCGTTAAACCAGTGCTGGAAAATGTCCAGCAGCGCCGCTGCCAGGAAATTTTTTGTAAAAGTTGTTTGCAGGAAATTTTTTGTATCTTGCAGGAAATATTTGTCAGTTTTTTTAATCCAAGTCAAAGTTTAAAGGTAAATTTCCTATTCCTTAAAAAATCGAAAAGCGTCACGGTCACACAATTTTGATGGCCAATCACTTTTGATCGAATATCAAGTTTTATATTCGATGACTCATCTTTCTATATTCTTGCCAAACTCAGCGGCGATTTGTAAACAATTCGAAAGTGTTTTGAAGGTTTATTACATGACCTTAACCTGTCTAAGTTTCGTATATCCTTGCGAAAATGACGCAACGATTTGTTCTGTGTATAGTGTTGCTGTTGCAGGCTGCAGCTGTCATTGTGCATTTGCAAGAATGCAAGCTGCTTTTATCTTATTCAACTGTTTCAGCATTCCGATTTTTGACGCTAGTACTTGTATTATGTAGTATTCAATTGAAAAAGTTCACTATTTCAAAGTATGTATAGATACCACATTCAGATAAATTATGGTTTTGAGATACAAACTTGCAAGTCTGGTGGTATCACAAGTTATAAAATTGAAAAATTCTATCAGGCAGGAAATCATTAATTTAGTTTAGCAGGAAATATTTATTTTTGGATTTTGCTGCCAGGAAGAAAAATGCTTTATCTAGGACTGCGTTAAACTATGTTGGAACTGTTTATCTCCTGTCCATGCATAAAAATTTTGCAATTATGATTGCTTGACGGGTGCGCGGGGCATCACGCGTTAAGTAAGACGCGTAATGACAAACTAGGTGTTAATATCAGATTAAGATTTAAGAGTTAAGACAAGGCGTTCTACTAGCCGGCTATATAGACAGCAGAAACTAGTAAGAATTATTATATCAACAGTTTCCAATCTTTTTTAATCAATGCACTGCTGTATGCCCCATTCAACACTTTTGCCATGAAAAATGCAAAATTTATTTTTCTTTTGAAAATAAAATAAGTCTTAATTAGTAAATTATTTCAACAGTAAGAGTTTTGGTTCAGTATTTGGAAAATGTAGAACAACTGTATTTATAAAATAGGTTTCGTCTTACGCACACTGTGATTGGTAAATTATAGAGGTGAGCCGATGTTAAAAAAAAGCCGATTGCCGATACCGATTGTTAAGAGCCGATGTTTAGTCACAATCGGCCGATTAATCGGCAAAAACCGATGTTTGCGAACGGTTGCTCAGTGCTTCCGTTTTGCGGTCGTTTTATAATTTTATTAACCAAACAACTAAACAAGGTAAAGAATTAAAGATTAATGAAAAAATGTAAAACCAAAATGCAAAATTACATTTACAGGCCTGTCAGGCCTTAATACTAATAGTCAAACTGTAATCTCGGCAAATTATGATGTAAAAATAATAAATTGTCTGCTTTGTGTGGAGCAAGCGAACTTCTCTTCTCTGTATATATGTTGCCTTGTTCACTGAACAGACGCTCCGAGTCGACGCTAGAGCTGGGAGCACTCAAATATTTTGAAGCAACTCGGAAGAGGTTTGGGTATGCCAGACGATTTTTACACCACCATGCGTATGGGCAGGAGACTCGTGGTTGTAATGGAAGTGCCAGGAAAGCGGAAATTTCACTAGTGACATCGTCGTGAAGTGGCTCCTCAGTTTCGTTGTTGTCGTTGACAATCTCGTCAAAACAAGCCCAGAGGTCATCGTGGTTTTGTGCTTGCGATGTATTTTGAACCTCTGGCTCTGGTATAGCGGGCGTTTCTTCGTTTTCTGCTGGCTTTAAAACGATTGGTTTCGCGGATCATGACTGCTTGCGATGCACTGGGTAGAAACTTAAATTTAAATCTTGGGTCAACAGCAGTGGCCAGCAAGAAGTTTTTGTCCGTCGCGTTGGATTCGAATCGAGTTGTTAAGGCTTTTAACAGTTCTGCTCTTAGAGTTTTTACGCCACTGCTTGCTTCTCCGTCGTCCCTGTTAAGAAATCGTTGAAGCACGCAAACCGTTGGAATGACTTCGGAGATGCACGCATTTGGCTTGCTCATAATCTTAGTGCACTCTTCAAACATTTGCAGTACGCGAAGAAGCCGTTTCATAATGTCCCACTCGTTTGAAGTAAGACACGGGATCGTTTTCTCAGCCGAGTACAAAGCCACGGCACGTTTCATTTCCAACAATCTTTCCAACATATAATATGTGGAGTTCCATCTGGAATAATAAATCATACGAAAACATATTTAGTCACAACTTACAAGCAAAATATAAACTGTTTAGTGTTAGATGTCAACTTGCGTCACAGAATATGCAAACAAATACAAGGGTATATGCAGTGCCAAAACTCGCATGCTCTTTTACAGCCGTCAAAAACAAAACTTTCCCACTTCCGCTTCTGTAATCTGTTGCGCATTTAAAAAAAATAATTGACTTGATTGATTGAATGACTGACTGTCAATCAGACTGTTTAAAATTATTTTAATCTTACCTCGTTGATACATCTTGCAACAATTTTTTCTTTGGCAAACCCAATTCTGCTTGAATTTCGAAAAGTCTCGTACATCCAAGAGCAGAGTGGTGAAAGTGGCCAACGATTTTGCGACTCTTGGCTATCATGTCAGTGACAGATCGCTGGGAAGTAATGGCATCTTTAATGGCCAGTTGTAAAGTATGTATAAAGCAGGGAGCCTGCTTCATGCCACAAATTGATACGCCATTTGCAATATTCGAAGCGTTGTCGGTGACTACAAGGTGACACACTGATGGATCCAGTTTCCATTTTTCCAACATTAAATTAAACTTTTCGGCAATCCGTTCACCGGTATGCGAGCCAGGAAAGTAGCTGGATTGCAGGACAAACGATTGTCTAGCCGCTTGTTTTTCCCAGTCAACCCAGTGGGCAGTTAACGAGATAAATGAGTTGTTGTTGTGGGAACATGTCCAGATGTCCGAAGTGAAGGAAATGTCGGTAACATTCTCGAGAAATGTTCCAACAGCTGTTTCAGCGCGTTTCACCAGCTCAGGTATGACAGTATCGCTGAAATAATGACGGCTGGGCACTTTGTATTTTGGGCAGACATTGTTTATTAGGCGCAAGAAACCCAAATCTTCTACCAACATGAAAGGCTGATTGTCTATAGCAATCATCTCACCAATGAGCTTGCTAACACGCTTGGCAGGGGCGCTATCGAAATCCCAGCCAGCTTGCGCGTTAAAGCTTTCTTTGAGACTCATCTGACTTTTTAGCTTTTTCCTCATGGTTGCGGTAGTATTTTCTTCTGCACTGTCATCTTTTCTTTTCGCTGATCGAGCCGTCTCATTGCTTGTCATTTCAATGTACTTGCTGGGATGTAGCGAGTGTAGATGATTTCTCAAATTGGTTGTTGTGAAACTCTTTTTCTGCTTTCCACCTCGTGACAACAAAGAACGAACACCACTGCTTTTACAAATCAGACATTCTGCCTTCGTTTCGTCATTTTCGCAAATTTTAAAATACTCCCAAACGATACTTTTAGAATTAGAAGAGCTTGCCATTACACAACTCTGACGACTGAGTGTAATGCTATTGCTGGAATCTCAGGATATATGATATCCGATACTGCAATTGTGAATTGTCACAAATACATTCTATTTATAATTTCTCACACCAAACCTTGCGGACTTGATTATTTCTCAATAATAAATCGCGCCTGAAAATTGAAAACGGTTAATCGGTTTTAGGCTTTTAGCGTTGGCGACTTGGCGCAATACCTGAAGAACCGATATAAAAAAGAGTATAAATAGTAGTGCGAGGATGAGAAAGCAGAAATACAAAAACGATAGTTAAATACAAAGACAATCGGCAGCCGTTGGGCCGATGGTGAAAGACAATCGGCCGATGGCCGATTGTGAGAAAATTAGCCGATTAATCGGCTCTGCCGATGTTTTGCCGATGTTCGGCTCACCTCTAGTAAATTACCGTGTTTATATCAGGCTATGTAAATACGGTTGTGATGTCACAGCACATTTTTTAGCCTTATTTCATACAAGAAATAGAAAATGGATGCCCTGTGTTTATACAACCGATGTAAACACTCAATTGAGTTTGGGAGAATTTGAAAGCCTCACCTACATTTGGGCTCACAGACTTTCAAATTCTCCCAACTCACTCTCATGTTTGCATCAGCCTATATAAACACGGGTGGCCATTTTCTATTTCTTAATTAAATAATATTTAAGAAATAGAAAATGGCCGCCCGTGTTTATATAGCCTGATGCAAACACGAGAGTGAGTTGGGAGAATTTGAAAGTTTATGTGAACCCGAGCCGTAGGCGAGGGTTTATATAAGTACTTTCGAATTCTCCCAACTCACTCGAGTGTTTGCATCAGGTTATATAAACACAGGGCATCCATTTTCTATTTCTTTTATGAAATAAGGCTAAAAAATGTGCTGTGACATCACAACCGTGTTTACATAGCCTGATATAAACACGGTAATTGACCAATCACAGCGTGCGTAAGACGCAACCTATTTTATAAATATGTTTACAAGGGCTATAAATATGTTTACAAGGGCTATAATTTATCTATGGTTTTTTACCAGAAAGTTTCAAAAACTTTTCTGAAATTGTGTTTCATAAACTTGTTTCACTGTATGCATGGCGAGCGTATAAACATGGAGTTGCTGCTCTGTAATTTAACACTTTGTCTTACCTTCTCTGTGCGTTTGGCTTCTTTCATTTCGTTCAATTTTCTTAAAATGCGGTATATCACCCAGATATTTCCTACGTTAAACAGCACATTGGTAATTCTGAGAAACAAAGGCATACATATTGTCTTGACTTCTTGATTTAAGAACACAGCAAGAGCTTCCATGAACAACCACGAACAGAAATACAATCCTGGCAATGTCGTGATCATCGGATCCCATTCATTGAAGCGATGTTGACAGTATTTCTGAACTTGTGGTACATGAAATACTTCGTCCATGTACGGCTGAGGTTGCTTGCCAAAAATTAGGATCACCAACGCAAAGCAAAGCGAGAAAAGCGAGGTAAAAAACGGACCCAACATATTCATGTTGTCGAAGAACGCCATCTTGGTTGGCACATGTACACTACATCAATGCGTGTACTTCGTGTAGACGCAATATAGTGACCCCCGCTTCAAGGAGCGAGACGGTAAATATGGGCGTGGCTAATTATTTTGAGAATTTTCGCCTTATTCTGGAAACATTAATTATGAAATATTACTAGAAGTTACTATTACAAGTTAAGTGCTGCCTCAAATGTGATGAAAACATTTAGCCTACACTACAGGCAACTCTGTGCAGTCTGTGGCCCATGTAGTTGTGACACCCCCTTGCCCACACCACCCCCAACCGAATTTGCCCACTCCACCCGAGTTTGCCCACTCCACCCGAGTTTGCCAAATCCACCTGAGTTCGCCCCACTCCACACAAGTACCCACCTGAATTTGTCCACTCCACCCGAGTTTGCCCACTCCACCCAAGTTTGCCCACTCCACCCGAGTTTGCCCACTCCACCCGAGTTGGTGAGTTTGCCCACTCCTAAATCCCATAGTTCAGTTGCCCACACTGTGTACAGTAGTTACTAAATTTATGCGTACTGTACATAAATATAAGTTTAAAAAAATTCATTTTAAAACATTACCACATAAAACAATTTGGTCATTATTTTTAATCTGAAGCTTTTTTTATTACTAGTAATACACTTAAAAGTACAATAAAGTAAATCACAACACATTGATTAAGGAACAAAACAATACAGAGGTCGGCATCCAGGATTGCTTTTTTTAAAAAGGGAAATTGGAACACCAAAGGCATAAGAAATTTTTAACAGAAATTTGACACCCAACAATTTTTTTTAATTTTTCAAGTGCCTGAGCTATCTTATTGCATGCATTTCAAGAGAAGTTTTATATTAATTTAAAAAAATGAATCAAATAAATTTTTTTGTTAAAATATGTTTGCAAAAGAGGGGTGTAGCAACCGTCAACCTGGATCCACAACTGTGATAAATTGTTTTTCAAAAATAGTGAAGGGAATGAGTTGCATTTATATAATTATCTAATAATCACACTGGCCTACACAAAAGAATTAATAGAAATTATAATATTGTACACCACACACTGTAGAACACCAAATTTCTATAGTAATATAGATAACTTAATAATAGTAAAAGTCGACTTTCTGTTGTTCAATAAGTCAGATAGCTCAAATACAGTATAATAAAAACACCCCAGTGAGAAAAATCCTCAAGGAATTGGATAATCACTGAATCGATTCTTCTGGAACTTGCTGACGAGGAATTTCAGCACTCGGTTGTTCAGCTGTGGTGGTAGCACCAGGTTCTCTATGCCAGTGTGTTTCTTTGTAAACAAACCACACATTTGCACACCAGAGGAAACAGCTCAAAAAGCCAAAAAGCTGAAAAGAAAGAAAAAGTTGAAGAACAAAACAAAAGCAACTTGCTATGCAAAAGTAAAAGCATTTACTTGAAAGTGAGTTACTAATTTATTAAAGGGAATTAACTTAAATGACAGTACACAGTACCATAGATACTGATATAACCCACTGGCCAGTTCATCACTTGATCCCATGCCTCAGACCCCTTCTCCCCAATTTAAAAAAAAAAAAGTGAAATTCCTGAATAATTAATGAGGTTAAGAAGCAATCAAAACGTAGCATATATTCAAGTCACATGTATATACGTCTGTAAATCCCAATAAAGATCATCTTTTGGACAAAGTGATCTGTATCAAAAGTTAAGAATACTAATTAGCTTCATTCTATATATTGTTTCATTTCACAAGTACGATAAAGCGTTCGCGTCCGATCTGTATGAGGATTTACTTCGGCTCACCTGCAGCTCGCCTTGTCAATCCCCATACAGATAAATTGGCCACTCATGCTTTATCTATTACTTAAAAATCTCCTGGCAAATTTTGATTTTCAGTGATGCTAGGCATTTGACTTGCAGCATATTCAATTATATCTCACAATTTTTTAAAACACTTTTACCAGCCAAGACAATTAGCCACTTAATGTCAGACAATCATACTTATCAAGCGTGGACCTCTTGTATTACCAGAAAGTTAATTAACAAGCTGTATGTGAGCTTTTTACATGGGCACCTACCACTGATATTGTTAAACCAGCATAACCAGCTTTCTTCAAAACATCACAGCTTAAAGATGTTGGTTTACATCTAAATACATAATCATTCTCTAAAAACTTGTCAGCATCAGTATGATCTTTGAAATCAGGGAGCCCAGCTGTCCAAGCTACAGATCCAGCAAACCAAAACAAAGCCAAAATCATGGTTACCAAAAAGTCCTGAAGTAAAGAAAGTAATTAACAATGTCAAATAAAAACAATTAGTATTAACAATGTCAAATAAAAACAATTAGTATTAACAATGTCAAATAAAAACAGACATTTTGAGTACTGAGCCCTTTACCACTTTCTCCAAGTATTCAGTCTAACACCAGATAATTCATTTTGCTTGTGTCAGGGAGAACCTCCAGTATAAGTCAAACAGTTACAGTAATATTTGTAACTCACTTTTCACCAAAATGTTCAGAAATTCATTCTGAAGTTTGTTTTGAACTACACATCTGATTGGCTAGGAACCAAGCAGTCAATCAAATATATAGTTTAAAACAAACTTTGAACTTCCCAATGAACTTGCAAACTTTGGAACAAACTTACAAACATTTTGGTGAAAAGCGAGTTGCAAGTGACTGTAATATATACAATAAATATATAAATACAGTAAATAAATCAATAAATTACTGAATTTTAGTCTTACCAAAGAGGCAAATGATATAAGTGTCCTCCCAACACCACCAGGGCCATACTTTGCAGGATCTTCCAAAGCGACATAGTACACCATAGCCACAATGCAATACAAAAATGAAATCACCCCAACAAAGACAAAAAATTGAGATTCACTTTTATACTTAGAGTCCAAACCCATTTGTTTGTCAGTTGTGTTAATGCTGTTACCCTGACGAACAGTAGAGTACACTTTAGCATCATCAAATGGATAACTAAACTTGAAGAGTACTGTTGTTGTTGTTGTTGTATTGATAGGCACTGAATTGGAAATTTCAACCTTGAATTCACTATAGTAACCAGCTGTGGTTGCAAATGCAAATATTGCAACAAACTAAAAACAAATGCAAGAATAATTCAAAATACTGTACTACAATGCTATAATTACTACATGAGGGTAAATACTACAGTTTATCAAGCTCTCACAAACAACCACCATGAGAACTTCATAAAGTAGTTAATTATCAAACTGTAGAGCTAGTAGTCATATACCAAAGCTTAACTCATTCCTACCAGAGTCAGCCAAAAACAGTTACTTTTACTTTAGCATTTTACTCTCTTTAAATGCCAGGTGATTTTACCCATCCAAGGGAGAAACCCCAGTCCTCAGATATATATCCTAGGCAGCAAAGGGTTAACACTTAGCAAATGATTAACCATTCTTGCATGAGCCAACCTAGACTTGCTACAAGTCCACCTCTTAGTGCTAGGTTTTGCAGGTGGGTGGAAAGGAGGGAGAGAGGAAAAGCAGGAGGAAAGAGACGGACTTGTTTCGCTTGCAGGTTTTTGAATCTAATTAAATATTCGGGTTGTCGTACATGCAATGGAAAGTGGTTCTACCCCTACTAAAACGTTTTCAAGAGTCTGTTTAACTCCAACTTCCAAAGATAGCACTTGCATAGCAATTTAGGCTGAATATAATTACTTCCCAAATTACGTCACCGGTCGAAAAATTCACCGGTGAATTTTGGCACGCTGCAGGTGGGAAAAGTCCTTTTCAACGAGGAACCGAAAGGTCAAAAATGTTTGAAAAGGACTTTGAGAAAGTCTAGAGCCAACCAAAAACAGCCCCTTTTAGTTAATTGTTTTACTTGGTCTATTATGCCAGACTATTTTACTCTCTAAAGAGAGAACATTCTGACATCCTGTACACGGTTAGACAGCAATGGATTAAAAACAAATCAAATAAAAAACTCAAGTTTGTAGATCTCTGGTTACTAATACAAGAGTGTCGCAAAAGATCTTTAACTGTATACAGCTTCAATGCAATAATTAATATTATCATTACTATATAAATGAGCAACATTAACACGTCATTGATTCATGACTCAGCATTTATTACAAACCTCTGGTCATATTCACTCAATTACCACGGCAAAATTTTTAGGCTATTTTTATTCTAGTCTTTGCTCCCCCCCAACCCCCTCATATATACATACATAGTACATACACACACACATATATATATATACACACACATATACATACATATATACACACATATATATACATATATATATATATATATATATACATATATATATATATATAACAATCGATATATATATATATAACAATCGAAATATAGTAAGGTTAGATATACTATGAAATTCTTCAAGGAATTTTTTAAGTATCGTGCGCCAGGGTAGCTCGCTAAATGTATAAACTTTCAACCACGCTATGTCTATACATGTATTCTAGACCTAAAATAGTAAATTATATCAACAGCTGTTTGACTCTCTGAACATTAATAGCTCTCTTTAGATCTCGCACGTAAAGTCGTCGTTTTGTTTATTAGCTAACTTTGGCCTAGCGGTAGCTACGATCACGTCAAGAACTGTGTGGGTTTCAATACAAAATATTTGAAAACAAAATGTAGCGATTATCATCCCCCCAAAAATCATCGCCTTAATTGCGACATTTAATTATGCCATATCGAATTCCAATTTTGAGTGTTGTTCGGTATGAAATACAGTATTATTCGAAAGATGTGATTTACAGATATGTAGTCTTGTCTATTCGTCAAAAATTAAGACAAACTGCAAGGTTGTACGACAAAATGGGGTATATCTATTCACAACCGGTCAAGCTAAAGTGATTCGGTCATCAGTCCTAAAAATGGCGCGATCTTGAGTCATGATCAGGGCGTTTTTATCTTGATACTTACGAATTGTATGATCTTTATAAAACCACGAGGCTCCTTAAAGCGGTTTAAGTTTCTCTGTAGCGGCATTTTCCAAGCAAAGTACGAGACCAGTATTTAGAACACACCACACAACGACTTTACTATGATCTGAATTCCAAATTGATAATCGCACGAAATAAATTAGCATAAAATTTTTGCATAATAATGCTCGTCAGATCAAGCGGAAGATTAAACCGGGACATATCAAATAATTTTACAAAAAAGCCTTTATTTACGGCAATAAAAATATTTAAGATATTTATTGAAATTGCTATTAATTCACACGAGTTATTTTGTACCCAGTATTTTCACATTGAAATCTGATCAACACTCATTTACTTACTAGTAAGTAAATATTATATATATTGCAAATTTCCGGCATTTTTTTATTAATAATATTCCAAGCGGAAAGCGGAATTTTATTAAAAATATTGCATTCTAGATCAGATAACTTCGAAAACGCACATAATATCAAATGTCATGGAAATATGGAATCAATTCTTTTCTAATAAATTACGTTTAGATAATAAACAATTTCTTTTTATATATCGTATCTTCCACCATTTGAAGATTTTTGCGCTTTTCGGCTAAGCTTGGAGACGAACAGTTTGATCGAAAAGTTTGAACATTGAAACGCATACGTTACCAAGGGCAATTTAGGATGTTGTCAAGGGCAAATTCAAAAGTTTAGGCAACGCCTTAATTTCCATTGGTCAAAATGTTTAAACATTCAAATTTCCCATGGGAACGTGTCAAATCGTGAAACGATCAAACTTTTTAATAAAACTTCCGGTCTCCAAGCTTAACCGAAAATCGCAGTTATAAATTTTACTTTTTTTAATTTAAATGTTTAGGCCAGGCCAACTTTGTTAGACGTACCACAGACCAAGGTCTTTAACTCGTCCCCAGGCCTCCCACTCCCAAATTCAAAGCCGTCGCGATCTACGTTTTTCAGTGCGTTTTTCATACATCCCGTGAGGTTATATTCTTAATAACTTTAGCCAACGTTAGCGCTATTGCCTAAGCAAATTCAGATATGCGAGGAATAAAGAAAAATTTTCGAACCAAGTGGTGAGAAATAAAGGAAAAAACCTCTCCCCGGCGGGGAATCGAACCCCGGTCTCCCGCGTGACAGGCGGGGATACTCACCACTATACTACCGAGGATTCGGTAAGTCTTCAGGTCCAAATTTATGTGGTGACTTGTTCGTAGCTTTTTACTTTTCAAAGCGAATTGAAATCGGATTTTTTTTAATACAATTTTACTTTTAAATTTTCGACGCTTCGAGGACGTACAAGGCCACAAGCGACCGTTTAACGTCTGTAACTGTTCAGTTATTTGTCGTTATGGAAATTTGCAGGGTCCATTTTGGAAAGGACTTCTTGAAACTGCTATGATCTCGTCGTACTGTCCTTTGGTAAGCAAACACGAGGCATTATTTCAGAAACAAGAGTGGGATCTACATTTTTGCAAGCCTTAATACGAGAATGGGTAAATGTCATAACTAAAATAGTTTTGAAATTAGATCTATATGAACTAGCCTGCCAGTGGAGTGGATAATTTTGTTTGGGTATATTTTTCGTAGAAAGTTTAAAATTTCACAGAATCTTGAATGCACTTTTAAACCAGAAAACCATACCTTGTATATAATTATTTGCTTCTTTTCAGTAGCAACTGCCTTGAAATGTTTCACTTCACATAAACCAGTTGACCTTGTTGGTCGCTTATAAAAAAGGAATCTTTACAATTAGTTAAAAAGTCAGTTTAGGCATGGTACCAGTAATCTACAAATTTAAGATTGGCTCATCTGAAGTTCAACATTTGACCATTAGCCAGAACAGAATTAGGGCCTGTTTCCATGAACAAGAGTTGTCCCTCGTAGAAGAGTCACCCTAACCAGTAACCCCCAAAAGCCAACCTGGATGTGGGGTATTTGACACATGTCTCACGTAGTGTATAGGGGGGTGAGGCAACTTTCCCTCATGTAAACAGTTTCACTCAGCTACCCGCAACAACTCCAAAGGAACACTTCAACGCGATTGGTTAAAAGTTGATTTGCCTTTCAGGACAATCCAAGGTCACCCTGCTATCAGGGACAACTTTCTCTGTAAAACTGTAACTCCGGCACCAGGGTGACCCCTTGACAGGGAGAACTAGTTTCATCTATGTAAATACCCCAGCACCGGATTTAGGACTGTGGAGGCCCCTGGGTGGTCACCAACAGAAATCCTTTGAAAATATCCGAGTTCAAGACCTATCAGTATATTTTTCCCTGAATTACGCTTTCGGCGGTAAAGACACAAGACAATTTTGCTTTACTAATACAACTTTGAAGTCACAATTAATCCCACACTGAATCAGGTTTACAATAACTTGTCAACTCCATCCATCAATCTGTCATAATTGTCATAGTAGGTATACACTTTTAGAAGTGACCCTATATATCATCCATATATCTTTTGTCTTGTTTTCGACTCATATTTTGGGCTCTCAAGATATTTTTCATTGCAACACATATTTTTTCAACTTTCAAGACATTTTTGTGGAGGCCCCCCCTTAAACATTATTTTGTGGGGGCCCCATGGGCAACCACCCTATCCTAAATCCAGCGCTGAGTACCCCCTTAGAGGAAGTAGTCCACCAGTTTGCTTATAAAAGACTAAATTTGGGATTACATGTATTTCAAATCCAGTGACAAAATTCTTGTACAGTAGGACACACAAGAATTATAGCCAAGTGTACATGGGGGCAAAGGGTCAAAATTTGTAACTCCTTGTAGCCAATTTTGAAACTCCTTGTTTTCAAAAACTTAACCCATTCCTGCCAAGACAGCCTCACATTTACAAGTTGGCATTTGCCACCGATTAAAATCATCGGAATTTTTTGTGTACGTAACGGTAATAATTATTCTACACCAATGTCATCAATTGAAAACAAAATTGATTATATATAAAGGCCATCTAGGCAGAAATGGGTCAAGTGTAAATAAATTACTCCAACACAACAAATAATTTATTTCAATACTTCAGTAACACAATTACATTGTCCATGTAGTAATAATTAAATGATTAAATATTGCCTCATGAATAAAGCAGTCTTTGATCAATTAATTCAATGCTGATTATTTAGTGATAGAGACATGTACAGTACATAAATATTTTTTACACAATTTTTTTTTCACATTTGCATAACCATTGAAGATCTACTGTCCATTAACATGTACAGACTTTAGAGTTCTGAGTCATTAAATTATTTTTCTTGATTGCGTAGGAACTGATGAAAAAATAAAACAAGAAAATATAAACCACATTAGATAAATTATTACTAAATCAATAATTTTCTATTGCAGTAAAATTGTGTAATTTTATACAATAATGAATAAATATATAAAAAGCACCCCCTGTTAACTCAAATTTTATCTAGAGAAAATGAGAAAAAAAAGAAAAAGTATATATTAGAATGGTTGAGTAAATAAAATATAATATTGATTTCATATCTGAAAAAGTATATTAAACAAATGACATATTAGTATTCATTTCATGAAAGCAAATAATTATTTTTACTCCAATCACAACACATACTAAAGGGGGTTTCTTTATTAATTTAGAAACAAATTAATTACATTACAAGATTAAATATATTTTTACAATGTTTATACATTACAGTAATAATTACTATTCTTGGAAAGAATTCTATTTGACAGACTAAGAATATTGTAATTATAGTGAATAAGATCATTTATAAACCAATTTTTCCAGTTTCATTTTATTATTTAGAACATTAACTAGTACATACAATGTTTTTCATAGATTAGCATAGAAGTTTAAGAATTAAATTATTCATGTAAACCAATGCAAAAAAGTTAATTATTACCAAACTACATCAACCCATTTCAATGATAGTTTTGTAGGATTTTTATTAATAAGAAAATCATCTGTAGACTGTAGCTATTACATAAATATATAATAATACATTTTGTAACTTGGTTACTACAGTAATGTATTTAAGTTTAACCATGAACAACATCACACACAATGCAACTATTTTTTCAGGTCAATTTTATTTTCCAATCTTATAACTAGCGAGTACATAGAAATGTAATGGTCTTAATGCAACATGCAAGGACCAAGGCGAGGCTTTGACAATAAAAACACAAGCAAAGCAGTAATGAGGAATTTTATTGATTTTTTCTTGTCAAAACTGTCTATTAAATTAAAATTAGTACAGAAAAAGAAAGCAAAAATGATTATATTAATTATAATCAATGAGATGCCAAACAATAAGCTAGCTTTAAATGTTTTCAAACTGAATGGACGACACAAGCATGCCACAAGACAAAGAAAAAGTTATTCATGTAGCTTTATTTACTATGTTTTAAAACAAAGTTTATTTATTACACTGTTTTGATGTACACCAATATTTTCAAAATGAATTCAAACTTTGTAGTTGAAAGAAAATGGCAATTCATGATATGTGGTTGAAAACAAGTATATATAAAATTAAAACAAGAAATCAAAACCCTTTTCAGACATACTGGTTGGTTATAGCTTTTATTTATTTAAATCATTACCTATTACAAAACAATCTGATTTGATAACTGTTTTGAAAATGATCATGTACTGTACATGTCACCTGCATCAGAATGAACAGGAGACCACATACTAGATAATTTGGAACGGACAGCTTTTTAATTAGTCACTAATAAGAGTCACTTGCAGACGATATTATGTTGTACATTTATTGGAAAAAAATTAGCTATTACAAACATATTGATCTATTAACCATTTTGTTATGTACAGTAGTGTATGTTAAAATTATGTACTGTGTTTACATGTATTATCAAAAATTGTGAAGTAATAGAAATAAAAAATCACTGGAAACCAAAGTTTGTGGACAGGAGGTCAAGTTTTGTAGGATCTTTATTTTATTATCAATCTTTAGCTATTACAAACACTTGGAGAACAGATAATTAACATTCCAATAAAGCCATGTGGATTTACCTTATATGATATTTCAGATTGAGTATTTCCGAAAGCGGAATTAACATGTTTCCAAAAGCCGAATTTACCTGTTTCCGAAAGCTGAATTTACATGTTTCCAAAAGCTGAATTTACCTGTTTCTGAAAGCCGGATTAACCGGTTTCCAAAAACCAGATAAACCTGTTGCCAACAGTCACAGTACTTGCAAATGTTGGATTTTCTAGTTTCAGAAAACTGGGGACTGATTGAGACACCTCTTTCTGAAGTGGTTTAAATTAGCCACTGAATGGCAAAAGTATAGAAAATACTTCTGTCACCAGATCAGTACTATTTTTTCTCTCAAGTATGAGAATAAAATTAGTACAAGTAATAATCTGTAAATGTAATTAAATACTGTAGATATAAAAATACAAAACTGCTGTGGCAATACAGTTGTTGAGAAATGCTAAACAACCTGGATAGAGTTTCTCTATCCAAATTTAGCTTTCCTCAGCCTAACCTACAGTAAATAATGAAGTAACACTATTGTCTCTATAGACACTGCACAACTTTGGACTAGGTTAATAATTAAATATATCGCACACCATGCAATCCTATTCTGAAGGTCCGCAGTCCGCACTATGAAACATCAAGACCGAATGCCATGCAAATTTACCTGAACCGCAGCGCTACGTACCTTCCAATAGTGGGAGCATCTTCTTGACCTAACTTAAGACATTCATAGAACAGAATGTCCAAGGAAAATCAAAATCAACCATAAACAGATCTGACACTGAAAAATTGTTTGGTCTGCTTATATATTGGTTGGCTTTAACCTGCCTTACCTAGCTAAGTGTTGATCTTTATAAGCCTATGGTGTCCACTCCATTTTGTGGTAACATGAACAGTGTGGTGGAACACAGTAACTCGACAACAGATGCCGTTTTAGAGTTGTGACATTACTGGGTTTAGTGCCACCATTTCCTACCTTGTATGGGCAAGAGGAACATTTAGTAAACATGTGGCACTCTGCTCATAATGTAAGATGTCTAGTCATGCACTGCTGCCACAATTCTAACCTGACCAATTCATATTCTCTCAATTTGCTTGGATGGTCCATATGACTGCAGTACATCCATAACTTTAAAGTACTTGACTTGTTCCTGGACATGGTACTTTTAAATCCTAGTTTCAAGAAAATAATTTATATCTATTTTATTTATTTCTATAATTGTTCAATTAGCAATCAGAACAAAGCATTGATTGATATACTGTATTAATCACTGGAATTTTTTCTGAAATTTGCATATCATATAATATTAATATATTCATAATTACATTCCAGCATGTCATCAACTCACTGGTCAATTTTTTTAAAAAATTTTTTGAAAGAAATACTATAGGAACTGTGGTTGAGACCAAAAAATCCACCCCACCTGACAATTATTTAATACACATTGGCAGCCTCGTTAGGTTTTCCAAATTTAGAAATTCTGGAATTAATAGGCGAAATGTAAGTTTTATTTCAGAAAAATTACAGAAACTTTGAGTTCCTTTTCCAACTGAAATATGGGCAGCCAAGTCCATTTGCGGACGTCGATGGACAAACAAAACATTAAAATTTGACCAAATGAAATACTGACCACCAGATATCACTGCCATAGTACTTCTTGCTTAAACGAATACATTTTCTTTTAATATAAATGTCTCTGCATTATGAGAAATTCCAAAATTAAATCCCCTCGCAGACCTTCGACTGTTCGAATAACCGATAGCGTCAATATAAATTAGATATAAAATGGTTCAAAATGAAACGAAATCACAGACAAAAATAGCTCTCTTGTTGAAATTGTATTAGTTTAGCGAGAAATGGTTTTATCCTGTTCAAACAGAACTGCAAAAGCGAAATAAAACTGTTGTTAAAACGTCAAGACACAGTACAAATATTTGCCAACGCACGTGAGAATAAGTCGCGAGCTTTAAATTCAAAATTTCTCGGCGAAATCTTCACCAAATGAACGCAGAGTTGTTCAAATAGTTCGTAATGTAGCCTACGACTTCTTTCTTGACTTTCTGACCGACGAAAAAAGGCAGAAGTGGAAAAAAGGAGTCAAAAGTCGGTGTCCGAAGCAGTGACCTCGACCATATTCATGCACGTGCCACAATTCAACGCAAGAAATTCAAGGGTAAAATTGAATAGACATGTATACAGACCTCATGAAGGCTTCGATGAACATCTCCAGAGCAAATTGGTTTAATTTCTGGGACATTTGGAGTGATTTTCGCCTTTTTTCGGCTTAGAAATTGAACTCTTGTCTCTCGAAGACTCGAAGTGTAAGCTTGCTTATTCTGGTAAACTAAATCCAGGTTCAATTCTTTCTCAACCGCCACTCGTTTCCCGACTCGTGATTGGTTCCTTTAAATGACTAGGACGTCTCTCATTGGTCACACGTTCATCGTTTTAACTTTTAATTGGTTAATACTACACCAAATGCGATTGGTTCTTTTTGATCCTCTTTGCCAGAAATGGTCCGTTTGTCAAATTATGTGTTAATTTTGTGTTTCTTTTTTCCAAATAATTGAAAAATAGAGGTGGAAAGAGTATTTTTAAAAAGTATTTTATTGCATACAAACGAACATTAGGTACTCCTTCAGTCCTCGAGGTTAAGAAAAAGGATTATTTTTGTAAATATTAATGTCAAAAAATAGCCTGTAAAATTTACAGGAGTAGGTTTCAAAAACATGACAAAAACGGATCATTTAAATTAATGAGAAGTCAGAAAGAAAAAAAAAATAATTGCACCTTACACAATTGTCAATTCGAGTTTTAATGAAACATTGAAACATAAATTAAAAGAATTTCATTGGTTTATCTCCAGACTCCATTTATTAATACCAAAGACCAATTTGGATAGGAAAAACTGGCTAATGCCAGATGATTTTATTCAACTCTGGAGAAACCCTCGAACAGGCATGAGTAACAACTAGGTATCTGTTTAACTATTTTGTGTCCAAATTACTGGGTTGCAATCAATCGCCTGAGACTCAGAGGACTTAGGCAATGCGGTCGCTGAGAGGAGGGCACAGGGGCAAACAAAGGGGCAATCTGTCCCAGGGCCTCACACTATGGGGCCCCAGGGCCTCATATATTATGGGGCCTCAGAGATCAAGGGACCTCACAGAAATCATTTTTAAAATTTTCCAAGAGATCTTTAGTACATATACTGAAAGGCCTGCAATATTTAATATCAAAAAGTAGATTTAGTTGTTTATTTCAAACTTTAATAGTCGCAGCCCTCAAAATGCAGGAAGTACCTTTTCTGAGACCCAAGAATGTAAAGATCTTTCAGAGGGCATGCCTGGATTCCCTGGTAAGGGGGCCTCCACCCAACCATTATGCCTCGGGCCTCCAGTTGTCTCTACGTGCCTGTGCAGTCGTGTTGGTTGGTCAGTACCATATAAATGTATTCTATTGGCATGTAACCAACTAACATGGCCACTGCGATGTCACATGCAACCAAGCAATAGGTTTCACCATTTCAGATGTATTTGTCTTAACAGTACCGGTATATACAAACGAACAGGCAGGTGTAATTTGCAGAATGCAGCGCTTCAGTAATGTATATGAAGGCAGCAGTATTGTCACAGAGTAAATCACTAGGTATGGTAAGGTTAGGATAGGGTTGGGTTTATCAGCTTTACCACAGCCCACAATTTCTCAATTCTGCATATTACCCCTGCCACATGCAAACATTGAATATAATTTACAACAAACATTTACATTACACAAAAATAAACCATATGTAATACCAGCAGCTAAAGTTCTTAAATAAACCAACACATAAAAATAATGTTAATAGTCCGTAACAATATAGACAAATGACCGCTCATGGGAAGAATGTCACTTAGCTTCCAAAGTTACTCCTGGACTGTGTCATCTAAAAAATATTAAAAAATAATTATTGACAAACTATGAAAGTAGTGAGTTAATTCATAGGCATAGTCTGGCATAGACTAGTGTGGAAGTTATGTAATATTTTTACTCCGTTTAAATCCAGAAAAATATACTTGTCAAGGGGAGACTTCTCAGAAAGTCCTGTGACAAAGGGTTAAGCAATAAAAAAAAAATTAATTGCTTTTCATATTAACTGGGGAATTACAGTAAAAACCCGCTAACAAGAACCTACATTTTACCAAATCAGCCTGGGATAGGTTCTTATATTCTTATATAATCTTATATAAATAAATTCTTAATTTCAGCCTGAGGTTCTTAATAGTGGTAGGTTCTTGTTAGTGGGTTTTTACTGTATTCAGAATCTGGCACACAGTGTCTTTGTGGCAGATGTCAATAGGAATTAGAAATGTTGACAATAAGACTGACCATGAAGATTTCCTTGGCTAGGATTGTGCCACGGTGTTTCCTTAAACAAAAACCAAAGGTTTCCGAGCCAAACAAACAGATTAAGAAAACCAAGAATCTAAAAGAAAATGATTAAGAAAGTTATTCTACTCTAATTTTGCTGTATTGACAAACAATAGCAGATATTTAATTTTTTTTATATTTTACTATTTTTTTTAAATTTAATTTTGCCCATCATAAAAGATCTAAAATAATTAGTTTGGTTAATAATTAAAACTACATCATCAAACAGAATGATAGGGGTGCACTTTGATGCCCCCCCCCGGAAATATTAGGCAGTTTTTAGCCCCATCTTCAGAGATATTAGGGGCTATATTAGGGGTATTGGGAAGAGGGGATAGTACCACTGGATAGTATGCATAGCCCCAATGATTTGCAAGGACCAAATCAATTTCCAGACCTGAAAAATGTTCTCCTTAAATTTGAGGACTTTTCACACATTTCAAAGTACCGGTATATGGGAACCTTTTAGTATTGTAATAAAAGATAAACAGCTTTGCTTACAACTGATACTTTTAATGTGGCATAGTTGGGCTCTTTGTCGACTTTACATGATAAAACACCTTGACACAGATGGAACGTATCCGCAAAAGAAGCTGGATCAGTGTCGTCTTTAAAACCAGATAACCCTGATGCCCAAGCCGCTGAACCAGCGAACCAAAAGATAATCAATACAACACTGAACACAAAATCCTTGAAAAGAGAGGAAAATAATATTTAACTCATTGCTGATCCCTAAACTGTATCAAGGTTGACTTTCTTTTATGATTAAAATCATCTGGCAATAGACAGTCAGAGTAAAATAACAAAGGGACTGTTTTAAAGGAATGGGTTAAATATAGCACTGTAAATAATTCATGTTAACCCACTGGTTTCAAGAAATATATTTCTTGCAGTCAAATCCAAATTCTGCCAGTCTTTCATCTTGTTTGTTTTTTTCTTTGACGTCTCCCCAGTTCCCAAAATATTTGTAGAAATTTGTACATAACATATGTATAATGTAATATCTGTCAAACTTGTACATACAGGTATACGCTTTGACTCCTTAGCTGGCCAAAACCAGCCCCTCTGTTAATATTTTACTCTGGCTAACGCTAGAGGATTTTACTCAAGTGAGATGAGTCTGCCTAGCTCTGCTTCTTAATTACCTTTGCTTGCAGATTGGCCAAATTGGGCCTTTTTACAGTATATTTTACTCAACTGTCTAATACCAGGCAATTTTACTCATTAGTTCAAATTTCATGTTGTTTTTTTTTGTTATTTATAAGTCTTTATCTCCCATAAAAACTGAATTGAATTGCTCATTGTAAATGCGTGGTCTTTGTCTGTATGTATAAAGCCCAGGGAAGTATACAGGACAAGTGAAATTTGAACTAAATTAGTTAATTACCTCGAACCTCAGCATTAAGCCTATACTGTACTTCCCTTGGCACTAACACTCCTTGCAAAGTAAGTATGTGGCTTAATGCCTCGGTTCTCAGTAATGAACTCTTACTTAAATGAGAACCTCTGGTAGTCCGAGCCTCAGAGGATTAATTCACCATCAAGATTAAAGTGCCTCTATGGGCTGTGGGATCTTTACATATTTAAATAACTTAGGTTAAAAGAAAATGTTTCCAGAAATTTTTTCTCAAAAATATTAAATCCCCACCCATTAACAGCGCTTCAAAGTTGGTACCTCTATAACTGTGACCGTGCATTAGGGACATGGTGCGAGTTTACTCTGTGACGTCACGGTCGGAACCGAACTTCTGACTATTTAGTGTGTTTTTGGTATTGCGTCTCTTAAACCTTTATTTAAGCAATGAAAACTTTAGATACATTCATCAATATGTTCCAAGATGGTTCATCTGACTCAGACTCGGTGGAAGAAATTTTGGTGTTCCGACTGTGACGCAAATGTGACGAAAATCTATCAATTAGAGCCCAGGCCCAAGAAAACGGTCTAACTTTCAAAATGGCGCGATTTGGGCTGATTTGGCCAACTTCGGAGCGCTGTTAATGGGCGAGCATTTAATATTTTTGAGAAAAAATTTCGGGAAACATTTTCTTTTAACCTAAGTTATTTAAATATGTAAAGATCCCACAGACCATAGAGGCACTTTAAGTGTACTTACAACTTACTATACTGTACAAATTAACAGACAACAATAATGCAGTCAGAACTTACTATGACAACAAATGAACACTTGCCAACATCAGTTGAGTACATATTGCCTTCTGGATCTTCAAACATTGCATAATATAAACATGCCACCAAACAGTAGAGAAACGTCAGCACACCAGTAAATACAAAAAACTGTGATTCACTCTTGTATTTTCCATTGAAACGAGTGTGATGGTCTTTGTCAGTAATGCTGATATTCAAAGGACAATTGTGTGAAACATTACTGATATAATACATCTCCTTGTCGAAAGGATATTCAAATTTTGCCAAAACTTTATAAATTGGTCCATTTGAAGTCAAACCATTGCTACACGTTTCACCAGTTCGAAGAGAAGAGCTAACTCTAAATTCACTATAGTAACCAGCAGTTGTGGAAAAGGCAAATATGGCAATACCCTAGATAAGTATAAAAAAAAACATTAAAGGTGCTCTCTCTTTGACAAGAAAAATCATCTGATATGTTACAGACGTATGAACCTGCCAAAAATGACCCCAGTTTATTGTTTTACTCTGTCTAATGGCAGACAAATTTTTCACCAAAGAGAGAACACTCAGACATCCTGGATAGCAATGGATTAACAAGTGCTTATCCCTGCCTGAGCTGGCCAAAAATGGCCTTTTATTGTTTTGCTCTCAGTTTAAAACCAGACAATTTTACTTGTCAAAGGGAGTGTTTGCAACCCCTGGTAAAACACGATACACAAGTTTATGAAATAGCTTCTCAATCATCAATTAAAGTAGAGAGACTCGGTGATATTGATGCATGTTGGATTAGGCAATGGTTTCACGTTGAATTTATAATTAAGAAATGCAGTAATAAATGGTTCTTTGTTTGTGCCATTTATTATCTGATTTTTCTTAATTATAAATTCAGTTTGCACGACCTTTACTGGGTTTCAAAATTCAATCACTATGGAGGTGATGAGTACTGTCATATGCACATGACCAAATATTTTTCTCTGATTGGCTAATTAGCTCATGAATTATTAATGAGAAATATATATAAAATATAAGATTTAAAGGAAAAATCAGTGTTAGTAATATATATTAAAGTTAAGTCTAAAAGTTAGAATTTTCGTGAATGAAAGATACTTATAGTACTGTATAAGGAGAAATTACATGTAAATTTTCGACTGTTATGTTATGTATATAAAAGTAATAAAACCCACTTTTTTGTTTGCCAATCACTCGCAATGGTTTTAACTTTTAACCGTATTATGAGTTCGAACAATGAGGGTTAAAACATCGCCAAATTCTACAAATCATCACTCAAACTAGCAAAATCTTTTCATGAAATGAACCACGAAATATTTATTCAAATTGTCACCAATATAATCGGTAACCCAGCCTTTTCTTTGTAGTAGTTTGTATTCATAATTTCATATAAAATAAACATCAACGGACACTCACTATTTCCACGATCTTTATAAAGCCTCTCGGCTCCTTGAATATTTCAAAATTCGGGTTTCTTCTCATGATTTTCTCTCAATTTTCCGCCAAATTACTGTACATGTATAAAATCCAGGGAAGAGAAGTCAGAGAAAGCAAAGCGAAAATACTGAATGGGCACCAGTTCCCAAACATTAACACAAAATATTGCATAAATTATGGCGCAATATATTATTTATATTTGTTCCTGAATTAATTATTACTATTCTCGGTTTTCACTCACGTGATCGGTGGCCCCGTTGGGGTGGTGAAACAATACGAATTATTATTTGATTTATTTTTATCTTCTTTTTAATTCGTCGAGGGACCACTACGTCACCTGCAAATAACTGCCTACAAATAACAGTCTGCTCATGTGCATTAGTCGGAGATGTTGTTTTGCAGCAAATAATATTCTACTCATGCGTGTTACACTCAATTTCGGCAAACATAAATCGCTCGTTCAGCCAAGCTGGAAAGAAATTTAATGAATGGTCAATTACAGGCAAACAATGTCAAATAAAAAATAAATCGAATAATAAAACAATTATTGAACTCGGTTTTCACAAAATATTGTGATTTGTCAGTGTCTCACAGTTCAGTTATTTGCCTCTGCCTTCGGCAAATAATTGATCTGCTCACCACTGACAAATCACGATATTTTGCTCAACCTCATCCAATAATTGTTAAATGTTTGAATAAGAATAGAGTTAAATTCCCAAAAGATAAAGGTTGTACACAAATTAAGTGCATTTACTACCCCAAAACAAATTGAAAGAATCACTTAGCACTGTTGTTCATACTCAAATGCACCCCAGATTTTCTCTATTTCCTTAGGGGGTACTCCCATATTATTTGGTATACAAGGATATGTCAATGGTTTGGAATAGCTACACAAATGTTCTCTCTGAATTCTCACCCATATCAACCATGGTCCTCATCCCTATGTGCTGTACTGTATACCCAGTATGCAATATAAAAAAGACGACAGATACACCACATCATTTAAGCTCATTTATTTCATTTCTACATAGCAATCTAGTAGAATGTATTTGGTCTCTTGGCAACAAACTGCGACTTAAATTGAGACTTGACCACCCGATGTGGAAGAGGGAATCGAATCTTTGAGTTCTGAAAAAGAAGTTAGAAATCTTTTCTGAGTATTTTGAGCTAGGCAAACATTTACTAAACATCTGTTTAATACTGTAGTACATAAGGTATTCAATGCCAGTTATTTGTTGGTGTAAATATTTTACCAAAAATTTTACATTGAGATATTTGCAACATATACATATCCCAAGCTTATGATTTCCAAGCAGAGAAGCAGACTTTGTTGCATAATTACTTTAGCAAGTACACAAAATAGGCTGATGCCACTGAATAATCAAGACATGCAGCTCTGCCCTATACTTGCATTGAATAAAAACACTTAGACATACCAAAAGCTGTTTCATGTGAGGTCTTCTGCACTTTGATGAAGAAATCACTTCAACTTTTAAGATTTGGATAACAGTTGATCGAGCACGATGACGAGCAGCCATATCTCGGTCTACAGAGAATTAAATACACATGTACAATCACTGTCAGACTGAGTAGTCAACTTAACCTAAACCTTATTATTTGCCAGTAATTTATTCCCATAATATAGTGGTCAACATAAAAAATGTACCAATATCACTTACAGCAAGATGTCACAGCCTCTGTAACCGTCATACCACGATACTCCCTGTACATGTTGTGTGTTCCACTTCGTGAGTCATATCGCAACCAAATCCCAAAATTCTTAATTTTCATGGGAGACGTATCATAGCACTAGATTAAACAAAATATTTCTTTAACTAATTTGCAAGAATTAATATGGACTCAAACATAACAAAAGCAAATGATTATTGAACAAAGATCTTTACGATGATAATATGAAGCACACAATTACCTCACTGATAGAAACTATTTCACCATTACTTTTTTTAACCTTTTTCAATTTGGCCATAAAATACCAGAATCTCGACTTTGCAGATACTTGTTCAGGAGCAAAGATCCGCATACGAAACAATGGTGGGTTGGGGATCTTTGCCGTTGGGAGATGGCGCCCAACGACTTTGTATTCTTTTAACTAGATACAAGGAACAATATATAAAATCATAGTTTTTGTGTTAGATAATTATCTTTTGAGAGTACACCAACCCTTTTATCTCCACCAAGTGTCAAGAATTGTTTGTAACAAATTGCTACATGGTGTCAAGGTTGACAACACAGCTTCATGAAATAGCACCATTGTTACAACTTGTTCTCAGGGCTATGGAGAGGTATTGTGGGCACAGAATAGAGAACAACCAGAAGTCCAACTCGCGTGAAAACTTGTCCCTTTTTTCTCAATGAGCATTACACCATCCTGGTAAGTTCCACCAGCACTTTTGATGGTCAAATTATCTTGTGGAACCTACCAGGATGGCGTAGAATGACGAGTGATGCTGACACAATGACGATTGAGATGCCAGGAGGGTAAAAAGTGCTGGTGGAACTTACCAGGATGGTGTAGAAAGGTGACATTTGACATGCACAAGAAGACAACATGTGCGAGGACACTTACATTAATGGTGCTGACACAGAGGTGGACTTCTGGTTTATTCTGTGTTGTGGGGCCTGGAGCAAAATATCAATTCAGAGGCCCTGACAGCATTACATGTTAAAACTTGAATCTCAAAAATTTACAGGGGCCCTCTCAAGTTGGGGACCAGGGGCAACTTCCCCCCCCCCCCCCCCCCCCTCTCAGTGGCCCTGCTTGTTCACACTTGTAACAAGCCTGTTGCTAACACACCTTGTTAACAAGCTGTGAGATTTTTTGCAAAGTGAAAAGGTTGTACAACTCCCGAGATTTTTTGGAATGAAATACTGACATTTCGAGGTGAGCCCTTTACATTAGTATTTCGTTCCAAGACAGTTCACAACCTTTTCACTTTGCTCTGACCAAAACACTGCCTACACAGCAATACACTTTTTTACACTGACATTTTTAGGTGTGAAGACATAAAAAACAAGTTAGTTTACAATGCTTTTTGTGTAAGCTTCATTAACAGACATCACTAAAATAATGAACTTGAAGAAGTTTTTAGAAAATTCACGGAATTTATTTTTATAAATTAAGAATTATAAATTTAAAAATATCCATTTTCCTAAATGTTTTATATTCCCAAGATTTATTTCTAATAAATCGTAAACAAAGCAAAATTTCATAAAATTGGTAACAGAAAATTGCTAAATAATTACTTAATAACAAAACAGGACAACACGAAAGGGATCAAAACAGAATTTACGGTTTTATCAATTTAGCCTTTTTCACCAAACGTCCGCCATCTTTGATTTTACCCGGCAAAAAACTCGGGTTTAAACTCCGACTTAAAGGCGAGAAGAGACCATTGAATAAGTTCAGTCTTTAGTTAAGGACATAAACTGACGCTCTACGCTGTTACAGATCAAACTAACGAAAGAAAAGGGCAGAGAGAGGGCATTTTTAGCGTACCTGACCACTAGCCTTCATTGTTCACACGAGGTTAAGAGACGAAGAGAGTTAACCAAACCCGCAAAGCATACTAGTTAACCATTACCCAGAATTCAAACGGCTGCCATAATTCCTCACCCCACTACTCCTGAGGAGAAATTTGTACCGTAATTTAAAATATGCAAATTTTGATATCATATATAGATTATCGTGATAAAAATTCTAGGCTGCCTTTTTTTTGCAGCCTATAAAAATTTTGAATACCTTATTTCCTCCATTGTGCCAGCCCTGAAGGACTTATTTAATTTTAATTTTAGGCCATTATCAGGAGCGGAGGGGAGGGTGGGGTGGAAAGGTGTATCTGTATATTTTTTAAGTTGATTTGACAAACTAACTTAAAATTGTTTACATTGGAAGAGTGAATACAAGGCGAGCTTTAACTGTACATTATTTAGTGTCTCCAACCCTGAGTATGACCATCATCCATTTGTGGTTCCAAAAAGCCCCTAAAACACTTCCCATCAAATGACCACCGTGCCCCGTAACCCAACTGATTGCGGACCTCGAGAATCTTTAAATCATGTGGCAACATATGAATATTAATCCATACAGCATCACCAAGTATCTTTTCAAGAACTCTGTCAGCATGGTCGTTTTTATCACTTTCACTCCCAGTTGAAACACCCCACCACTGGCACGTCGAATCACGGTGACAATGCTTCGACAAGGCCCGAGCCCCACTTGAGAGATTACTTTTCAGTTTATGGTTCTCTTTGAATGATTTCCACAATACAGACACAGGTGGTGGGAAGAGATCGACACTTCCAATTGTTCGTCCCATTCCTAGCAAATCCAAAATACCCCTTAGCTGTAATGTTTCCAAAATTTCTAGAATCAATCCCCTTTTTTCTGGAACTGCAAATGTCTTCCAGGACTCTCGGAGAAGGTTGAGTTTCAAGCCAATTAAATCGCTCATTCCTTTATTTAAACTTTCCTGTTGTAAGCCAAGACTGTTTTTTCTAAGTTCAAGAACAGATTCCCCATTGCTCATGCATTCAGTGAGAGTTCTAGAAATTTTCAAGTAAAGAGGGTATTCTGGATAGCCAGTGGAACTGGAAGTACATGTACCAAAACATAAAATTTGCTGGTTCTCTTTGCAAATAACGCCATCTTCTGTTCTTAAAAGAGCTTCTGTACTTTCCTTTAAAAGAATACGTCCTGAATATGCTTTTAAAACGTCGAAAACCAACTGAGAAACCTCGAATAATCTACTTTGCATTACTTTACTCACTACTGTACTACAGTCACTATAAAAGTTCACTTAGTACCTCACTGTTTCCCATCTACCAAAATTCACAAAAGCAGACGATATTTCCCTTAATATTTTAAATAGAGAATAGAGTTTTATAAATAAGTTAAAACTCAACTATTGTGGTAAATATTATTCCAAAAATTTAATATTAACAAACCTGAAAAGGATTTTTGTTTTAAAATTCAGATTTTGAGTGATGGAAAATAGTTAATACGCAACCGGCCAATATCACGTCACGTAAAAGAGCAACAAAAGTTTGATAGCGTTACGTTTGTGAAAGAACGACTGTTATATTGTCCAAAATGACGTAAAGAGACATCGCAATAGTATGAGAACTGTTAAACTACATTATTTCTATGTAATTGTTGTGCTAGTTGCAACGAAGAGGGAGATTTCGGCCAAGAATTTGGTCGTAGCGTCCTACAACCTTTGGAACGTAATGTTCCAATGGGACGCAAGGAAACACTTCATTGCTGCAATGGTGAGAGAGCTTTCGTGTTAAAATAGTTTCAATTAATTAGATACATTTTAATGTTGCAAATTTATCTTAATATAGTTAATTTGATACATTCAATGTTATGTAATGTTAATAATTTGATACATTGAATGTCGCAATGTAGGTTAATTATTAACTGTGACCTTGGCTTTAATTAGATAAATTTAATGTTGCAAATTTTCTTTAGCTACATGTATTAATCTAGCCAGTACTAGCTAGAATATGAAGACATTGGGTACTTAAATAATATATTATTTGATATTTAAATATTGGTTGATTAAATAATAATTATATTACCAGTTTAATACAGTACTAACCTCATTATCTTGAACTCAGTTTTCTCAAAAATCTTGCTATCTCAAACAAAAGTTATCTGGAACTAGGGTATTTTTGATAGTTTTGTATATATCTTTTATAAATTTCCATTCAGATACGTCAGGCAAAACCAGATATAATTGGTTTTCAAGAAGTCCGTATAGATGCAAATGGCAAAAGAAGTCAACTGAAGGATTTGCAGGAACTCATTCCAGAATATAAATACAGCTCTTTCCATGCAACATCAACAATACAGAATAAGTTTGGTGAACATGCCATCTCCGGTTGGGAGAGGGAAGGCCTTGGTATTCTTAGTAAACATTCCATAGTAATGTCACATCAAATACCTTTATCTAAAGCAAACAAGAAGGACCAAAGCCCAAGAGCATTACTTCATACACAGATAGAATTTGAGTTTCAGGAAGTTTTTTTTATTGTGACTCACTTTTCGACCAATAGAAATCTCCAGTGTCAAAATGCGATGCGGTTGATCAATTTTGTTGCGTCGACTGGGTCAGACAGAACAGTAATTGCTGGGGATTTCAACACGTATGAGGACTTTGATTGGCCAATAGAAGCTGTGAAGAATGGATTCTTTTTACCAAATGGATGTCCATCTCCAGTTGGCTTTGAACCAATAGGAAATGAGCAAGGATACGGTTTTGATGATTCCTGGTCCATCACGAATCATAATAAACCAGGATTCACATTCAGCAATATGGTAGAGTTACATGTATTTAATTTTACTGTTCAAGGTCCTTTTCCTGACTTATACATGTATACATGTAATTACATGTATGCAGACAGCCTTTTATTTGGGCAAAGCACACAAATTATTACTTGTCTTAGATATCTATAGCCTGGCACCCTGGCCCAATCAAAGAATATGGGCCAGGTAACCACTAAAGATTTCTGCTTTCCTATTGGTTGAAACTTTGACGCATTCAAGGCATGCACAGATGTACATGTGGATTTAGCCCTGAATGACACGAGATTGTAATTAGTAGTTACCTACTGTAGCTGGCCCTAAATATTTCTTTTGAAATTGGGCCAGGGTACCAGGCTAAAATATCTGTAAACTTGCTCCCTAATATGTCCGAGAGTATTGTAAATCAACACTTTGATGAGTAAATTAAATAATCTGTCATTAGACAGAGTAAAACAATAAATGGCTCAGGCCAATCTCGTTCCCAGAGTCCACATTCCCCTTACCCAGCGGGTGGGAAACGAGAGACTCTGGGATAATCCGTTTCACATCGATATTTCATTGGCTGATGAACACAGTGAACTCTATATTATAACTCTTCTTCCGGACAACAAGAATCCTGTGATGGCGTGAATGGATTATCCCAGAGTATCTCGTTTCCCGGGTGGGGAACATGGGCTCTGGGAACGAGATTGGGCTCAGGCAGGAATGGGTTAAGGCAATTAGAATCTTAATTAATCCAATTGACTACATAAAAAATACACAATTCTGTTTATTAACAGCTAATTAACAGGCAGAGTAAAATAATCTGCCATTAGACAGCTAGGGTACAAATAATAATGTGTCATTTTTGGCTGGCTCAGCTTGATGTTTTTGCTAGTACCTGTATGTTGTTTTCTTATTAGTAACTATACAATGTCTGTTCATCTTTTTCATAGCCAACACCAGGATTTATAAATCGACCTGACAGAATTATGGTATCACGTGTTGGTTTAGATCCAGTTAAAACAGTCTTGTTTGGCAAGGGAAATACGTACAAAGAAACATACAGTACCCGGAGCTATGTGAGCCGCATGAAAACAATAATCAATATGGCAAAAGAACAATGGAATGGCAATAATATAGCATATTCATGTCACCTGGACTGTGGACCTCATGGGTCATGTCGCTGTGGTGTATGTGTTGGAGGTGGAAACAATCTAAGCTGTGATCTACCCTCTTGTTTGGAATGCAGAGCTGGCCTTTATAATATCATATTATTGTTGTATTATTCAATGCTGTTATATGTTGTTAGTTTTATTTATTTATTGGTAGGCCTGTGGGCAAAGAACACAAACAGACGAGCACTAAAGAAAATATTCTTATGCACTAGATGGTTTGGGTTTAAATATTTTATAGCATTCGTGATAGCTGGTTTGGTGATCTTTTATACTGTAATGAAGGTGGCTCTTTCAGATATGATAGCTTTAGCACTAAATCGGATACCTGAAGAGATGTTTCCCTCAGATCATTTGATGGTTGTTAGTGAAATTAAGATGACTTATCAATGAGTGTACAGTGACTATGTAATTTAGTATTACAGTACATACCATCAAGGCCACAACCTTTAAGCTTGTACTAGGGATGCGCTGGAAGCAAGTCTTGAAGTTCCAGCCAAAACCATCTGTACACTGGCCAGAAGTGCCAGCACATGTACCAGTAACTAAATACCCCTAGTTTCCACCCAGCCAACCCCCAAGATAGAACCTTGTGATAGTCAGTAGTATTTAATGATAAAGCTAGAAAATTATTACTACTTTGTATTTTTTAGTTCACCAATAGTCATACTGTACAATAAAAGAATGAAGTTTTGTTAGTTGAAAAACTTGAATTGATGTTCAATTGACCGTACTGAAAAAGATGGTGACTTGTACATTTAACTACAATCCTTTGCGTGCAGTACATATTGTTTCTTGCAGAATTATTGGAAGATATGGTTTTAAAATGATCAACTTTGGTAGGAAAGAACTTCTTGCTTACTTAATTCATTTTAGCATGATAAACAATGTTTAGTTGTTATTTGAGCTGATTTGAGGTTGCAAAGCATTGTGGTTAAATGTACTGCCACCATCTTTTTCAGTACCGTTAATTATTAGCCAAAAAGCTCCCCATGTTCATGGGTGTTATTGAGTCATGTGTGAGGTCCTGTACATTACAACTTTACAACCATCACCTTATCAGCACTGTTATAGCCCTCCATTGACCAGACCTTTCTTACAATTGTAGTATTGTACATGTAGCTGCAGCATTCTGCAAAACTGTATTGATTTCCCAAGAAAATGTTTTGTGCATTTCACCAAGGAGTGTACAGTAGTTGACTGATTATAGTTTTTCATACTAACTGTATAATAATCATGTAATCATGTACACCTTTCCAGTTACCATTATTACTGTTTACACAGTTAGACTGCATGATATTCTACACTCTTTGAAGGATCAGCTTCAAACTTCTTTTGACAAAATGTCATCAGTCTTTTCAATGCCTAAAAAACAATGGACAATTCTGGAGCCTCTGAACACTCAGGGCTGCCAAGGGGGTGGGGGCATATACTACGGGGCCTCGGGGATCAAGGGGCCTCACAAAAATTGTCTTAAAAAGAGATCTTTAGCATACTACAAGGGCCAACAATATTAATAGCAAAAAGTAGATTTAGTTGTTAATTTGAAACTTTAATAACCACAGCCCTCAAAATACAGGAACTGCCCTTTCAGAGACCCAAGAATTTAAAAATCTTCCTGGGGGCATGCACTGGACCCCCTAGTAAGGTGGCTTATACCCAACCATTTAGCCCCAGGCCTCCAGTCATCTCTCTGCGGGCCTGCCTCTGAGTATTTTGAAAGTACAGCACCATTTTTAGATTTGTTACCCACCTGAATATATTTTCTTTGAGTCTCATCATTAAGTACATCTAACACCACATTAAGAAAAATTTAATACTGCACAGCATTTTTAATTTTCCCAATATGAAATGGATAAATTTTGGTGATTACTTTATACTGCAAAAGGATACGTGCTACATGTTGTGCAAAGATTTTTTCTCTTCCTGTTCGAGCGTGAATTCCAACCATAGTTACACCAATGGGCCAAGGTGCATTTCCAATTGCCATTTGAAGGTAAGAGCCATTGGCCTTGGGGGAAAAGAAGTTTTGAAGTATTTTATCATTAGAGTTTGCACACTGCCCAACCTTTCAGTTGCATGGTCAGGACATTCACAGGGTAATTAGTTCTCAGAGGGTGGGTCTGCCCAGTCAACTGGGTATGGCCAGTGAGCTCTATAATTATATAACTGGAGTGATATCTACTAGTCATTGACCCGACAAAGATTGAAGCCAAACAATTGGTGGACATGTAGGCCTGAAGTACATTGTACATATAGTTCCAGTCTCCTACACGGTCTTTTGACCAGAACAAACTTGACCAGACTGTGTAGAAGACTGGAACTATAAGTACTTCAGGTCTACATGCTGGCACAATATTATCCGCCACAAAGATATCACTCCAGTTATAGAGCTCACTGGATCTGGCATGCTTCCCTAAGAAAGTTTGGAATTCTCAGCTTCCTATAAATGTTCAAGTTACAGTGCACATCAGATTTCTGTTACCATGGTCCCAGAGGTTCTACACCGCCTGCCCCCCCCCCCCCCCCCCCCCCCCACAATGCTGAAAGCGGTGAGAGAACCCATGAAGTCACTAGGTTCAGATGTTGACCCCATTTTCTGATTGGCTAAGAAATCTGTTAGGGTTTTTTTAGATTACTACAAATGAAAGTGAGATTGGTGGTGTCTTCGACCAGAGGTTCTCTCGCCGTTTTCAGCATCCAGGGGGGGGGGGGGCAGGGGGGAGCAGGTGGTGTAGAACATCTGGGACCAGGGTAGATTTCTGTACAAACCTTGACGTATTCTCTTTCCAACAATGCTCCAACAATTTCAATCAAAAAGTCTAAAATATCTGTTGGAGTAGCCTACAGAGAAATGTGCAATAATAAAAGAGAATAGAGGCACAGCAATGTCAGCAAAAATGGTATCTCATTTTACACTAGAGTACAAGTACCCGAGAGTACATCTCAAACTCATTAATAATTCATGAAGAAAACACAAAGGAAATCAGTACTGTGTCTGTGGTTTGGATATCGTGATCGGAGGAAGAAATTACATAAATTAAGCAAACTTTCATCTTGATTTTCTCTTAAAATACTGATTTGTTTGAGATCCTTGTGTATGATATATTACATAGTGTACCAGTAACTCTGTGTTGATGGCAGTTATATAACTCGCTTTAGTGATTACATTCATCATAATTATATGTATTATACTACCTTGCTTTTAAGCTTGCGGTACAAAGGCTTTAAGTATCGTTCGGTTTGC
Source organism: Paragorgia papillata (assembly GCA_035771165.1). Lineage (NCBI taxonomy): Eukaryota > Metazoa > Cnidaria > Anthozoa > Scleralcyonacea > Coralliidae > Paragorgia > Paragorgia papillata. Next base: position 619,958 of record JAWNZC010000220.1, read on the forward strand.
CGATGAGTTGCCATGGACATTTTACCCTATACAGAAACACAATGTAATTTATATTTTTTTATATTAATTAATTCTTTTTTCTAGAGTAATGTATTTCTAGTAGAGTGTCGGATTAGCAGTATTTTTTACAAAGAGGAAATTTCAAAAGTGATCAACTGCCAAAATTTTAGAGATCTGAAAACTAACATCACATTGCATGCACATGATATAGCCACAATGTGTACAGTACCTCAATACTTTGCTTTACATCTTGTGATCGCTCATTCATATCAGTGGCCCAGAGAGCCATTAAGAACTTCAGAAACTTTAAAATAACTTCTTGGTCAAAATTCTTGTCACCTTTGCCAAAGTTTACTGCCATCTCCTGGGAGTCCAAATGAAAATAATCATTATAATGTCATGAATGTAATTGTACAGTACATGTATATACTACAGCAGAAAATTAAATGTATGTATTAAATTCTGTACCTGAATATTATCATATGTTATTTCATCATCTCGCACTTTGATATTGTTGTCTTGATCATCTTGGCTACTGACACCCTAAAAAGTTACACAATAGTAGTCTTATATTCATTTGGTAAGTTTATACAGTATGGTACAGTATATGTTTCTGTTAAGAAACAAACAAGTACATTATCATAATTTAATATAGTACAGTATTATAATTATAATTCCTTACCTGTTGTTTTAGCATATCATCAAGGTAATCCTGATCAACCTGTTCCATGGCTTCCCGAAAGTCATTTCTCAAACCTTTATTGGTGTCTGGTGCCATCATCTCTAGCAATCTACACCATGTATCAATTACATATGATAATTAATGTAATATTAATACAAAGGGGATATTACACAGTGGTGAGAAGATATGGATTTTATGTTCGAGTGGCAAGGACAACAGTGAGCAACCGTGTAATGTTCTATTTATTATATGGACAATGAAATTATGCGTGGAAGTGATGTTGTTAATTTGGGTTCAACACAAAAACTACAACTGCTTGACCTAAAACTTTTAGAAAATACAAATGAAAAATACAACAGGCTACAGTATTTGAATACGTCATTTTACGTTGAATTAAGAGAAGTTACTGGCTCAAATTTACATGATTTGAAACTTATGGCAAAAGGTGTAAATTTTGACTTGTCGATATGTCACTCGCGAGCATTACATACGATAAATACGCCACTCAGTCTCCGGATGTAGTGAAATATGGATTCTACAAGTGTTTTAGTTGCTAGTAAAATACTCTTCTCCATATAATAAAGTATATTATTAAAATTTCAGATAATATTTCTAAACAATAATTATTTCTAATATAATATTTCTAAATAAATTTTAAAATATTATTAAATTTAATGTAGAGTACTATAAAATTCTCTGCACTTCTTTTTAATGTCATTACTTTAGTCTTTTAGCTGCCTCTTGATCAGATTCAGCAAAAAGTCGAATAGGCTCCCCTCTCTCGCGTAGACGGTGTACAACCTAAATTTTGTGATTACATAATTATATGAATAAGAAATGGTTACAGTGTATTTGTAGAGTAGGGCAGAGTGAGTCAGTGGAGTGAAGTGGAGTGAAGTGGAGTAGAGTGGAGTAGAGTGGAGCAGAGTAGAGTGGAGTGGAGTGGAGTAGAGTGGAGTAAAGTGGAGTAGAGTAGAGTGGAGTAGAGTGGAGTAGAGTGGAGTAGAGTGGAGTAGAGTGGAGTAGAGTGGAGTGGAGTGGAGTGGAATGGAGTAGCGTGGAGTAGAGTGGAGTAGAGTGGAGTAGAGTGGAGTAGAGTGGAGTAGAGTGGAGTAGAGTGGAGTAGAGTAGAGTGGAGTGGAGTGGAGTGGAGTAGAGTGGAGTGGAGTAGAGTGGAGTAAAGTGGAGAAGAGTAGAGTAGAGTGGAGTGGAGTAGAATGGAGTAACGTGGAGTAGAGTAGAGTGGAGTGGAGTGGAGTAGAGTAGAGTAAAATTATTTCTATTACCGTATTTTCTGGGCAATAACCCGCACGGCGTATAACCCGCACAGCAACAAAAATGTCACTTTTGGAAAAATAAATCAGCGTATTACCCGCACCATCGTATAACCCGCAGCTGCTAATAATAGGTTTGGGCAAGGGAGCATGCCAGACTGACTTGTATTTCTTCTTTGTGGGGGCCCCGTAGCCCGCGCCTGCGATACGCTAATGATATATACCGCATTATTCAAAATGGCTGAATATAAATGAAGGAACGCCGAACAAAGAAGAAGAAATACAGGTCAGTCTGACTTGCTCCCTTGGTTTAGGACCACAAAATTATAAAAAAGTACAGTACCAGTAGTTGAAAGATGAAAGTAGAATCCTTGGTCTCAGTCTTCGTGATGGCGTCGTCTTAAGAATTCAACAGATTACCCGCACCACCCTATTACCCGCACTAATTATGTTTCCTAGCAAAATTAACAGATAACCCGCGGGTTATCGCCCAGAAAATACGGTATATGAAATGGCAAAGAATTATTAATTCTTACAGTACCTCATCTTTAGGTAGAAGATTCAATGCTGCTGCCTCTTCTTCACTCTTCTTTCTTCTCTTATCAAAAATATTGTCTGCTTTATCTTCATCATGCTTTAAGCCCTAGACAAGATAAAGTAATATAATTAAGAAAACAATACTAAAAATAAAGTTGCAGGTTTTATATAAATAATTTTGAAAAGCAAACTAATATAAAACAGTATTTACATGTTTTCCAAGCTTGGTGGAAAGTCTTTCCTAAAAAGTGTAAAATTAAGTAGAGTTAAAGGGATTTAAGCCAAAATATAATTGAATGTCTGAGCAGAAATGGGTTCATGCAAAAACAACTAGATAGGAGTTCATCCATTTTGCAGAGGTATCTTTATTTATTTATTTAAATATAATTAACATACATCAATCCTTGAAGGAATGATGAAAGAACTACAACAGATCCCTCTAAGTTAGGTATGTCCTAATATGGTCTATTGTGCTCTAACTACAGTATGCTGTAATGTGTATGTAGCTCTAATTTTTCAAACAGATACATGTAGGTAGATAAAAAGACAGACAGACACTTAGGCCACACCAATTTTATTTTGTGTTTTACGGGCCCGCCGACGCTAAAAATCCGGAGAACAGAATAAAAATAAATTGAAAATTTATCCTTTTATTTTTAAAATAAAAGAATAAATAAGTCAAGAATCCGAAATAATAAAAATCAATGGTTTTGTTCTTGCCGAAGCTCACTTTTTATGGCTGAAATGACTTGTCAAAACACGCTGAATTGCTGAGGTTTTGCACTTTTGGTTTTAATAATCGTGTTTTGAGCAATATTCATGAAAAGGAACCCGGCAAACTTTAGGCAAAACTTTAGGCTCCAGTCCTCTAATATGGAATTATGGGCATGCGCAAAACATGGGCATGCGCAAAACATGGCCGATCCGCAAGACGCTCTCACGTGTGCTTTCAAGCTGCAGCTCGCTCTTTATGTAAATATCTTGGATGTGCCGTGATGGCGGGCCTACTAGATTGTGCGTGGTTCTGTTAGTACATTCACAGATCCTGTAAACACTGCAAAATTTGTCTGAAAAAAGAGCTGTTATATGTGGGTCAGTGGTACACGCCCATCGTGGAAATCAGCTTTTGTTGACGTTGTAAGCATGTTTAAATAAAGTTATCTATCTAATCTATCTATATCTATCTTGTGTCTTATTGATCTGAATCAGTTAGGCAATGGCTAATCTATTATATCAATACATTGTACTATGTTGCTTTATAAATTCTTTCTTGTGATATATAGATTTCTTGTGATAAATTTGCCCGACCACCCAACAGACAGACAGACAGACAGACAAACAAACAGACAAACAAACAAACAAAACAAATAGACAAAGACAGATAGGCAGACAGACAGTCAAACAAACAAACAAACAAACAAACAGGCAGACAGACAGACAGACCGACACACAGACAGACAGACAAACAAACAAACAAACAAAACAAATAGACACAGACAGATAGGCAGACAGACAGTCAAACAAACAAACAAACAAACAAACAAACAAACAAACAAACAGGCAGACAGACAGACAGACAGACAGACACGCAGACCAATACACAGACAGACAGACAAACAAACAGACAAACAAACAAACAAACAAACAAACAAACAAAACAAATAGACACAGACACAGACAGATAGGCAGACAGACAGTCAAACAAACAAACAAACAGCCAGGCAGGCAGACAGACACACATTTCACTCAGATATCAACTAGTGTATAAACCTCTTGTTTTCTTTTGTATTCTTCAGCTTTCTGTTTCTCTAAATCACCACGTCGAAAGTATTTCTTATCCTTTGGGGACAAATAAAAAAAGCTTTTAATTCTAGGCTATTTTTATACAGTAATTCCATTAATTTGCACGTTTGCACTTTATACAGTAGTCACTTACTGCAGTAACTTTGCTTGTCTTTAGTTGTTTGGCTTTTCTTTCTATTTCAGCTTGAAGGAAATCCATGGTGAGCAAATTCAGTACATATTCCAGCTCCAGAAACAAGAAGGCTTCAGCTTACAACCACTGGCTACATACATTCATAAGAAAACAATAACATGACGAATGCCAATAGAACGTCAACTTAATAGTCTACAACTGTGTTAACTATAAAATAAAATAGTTTCCTTCAACAAGAAGGGTATATGTACCTTTTAATTTCTGTAAATATTCAATATTTAAAGTTCTTCTCTGATGGCCGCCATGTTTTTCGCGCAGTTACTTTTTTAAAAAGAGCCTGGGGAGAAACTGAGCCAAAGTCATATTACGTCTCATCCGAAAGTTACTTTAACCGAAATCCGTCCTAAAATAATGGCTAAAACCACCTAACCGCCAAACTATAATAGAAATGTAGTTAGGAGTGAGTTTTATTTTTAAAGGAAATGATAAAACTAATTTGCGCATTCCATATTCAGTTGTACTTTGCAACCAGTTTTCAATTTGTCATCGCGCGATTAAATTTTAAGTGCGCAAATTAGTTTTATAAGGGTTGGGCGGTTAGAATTAGGATTATTTTATGAATTTCGGATAAAACTTCAGCCGAGATCAGTTACACCATTGGGACCTGAAATTAATTTTTCGCCAATTACGGTTGTAATTCCTTGATTTAAAAAAAAAAGGTGACAAATCCCTTTTTTTAGTTCATTTGCGTAAGACCACCTATTCTACTGTCGCAATTAAAATCTCCTTGAAAGGATTAGACAAGGGGCATTTTTTGAGCAGCAAGAGAAATTTGGGCAAAGGGTTTTTTAAAAGTTTCCATTTTTATCAAAAAATAAATATTATTGATAATCAATAAGGTGAGACTCAAACTGCGAGTCGGCATTTTTATAACTCCCGTTTGTTTATGTCTATTAAAACGGAATAAATTACCTTACTGTCAGTTAGTCGATCACTATATAGCTTTATTTTTATCAGAATTTTGAAATTTTTTATTCTCAATGCAGGCTTGAACTGGCCTATGTGCCTTTGTGCCATGGCACATGGGCCCCTTTCGGGGACATCAAAATGGGCCCCTGGCCAGACACATGCACCCATAAATATCAAAGTGGAAGCATTGAAGCAATTACTTCCTTAATAAATATTTGTCAATAGTATAAAGTGACGAAGACAAGCACCAAGTTAACATAGTCGGTTCTGAATTCAGAAATCTCTCTTTATTATATATATATATATATATATATATATATATATATATATATATATATATATATATATATATATATATATATATATATATATATATATATTATATATATATATATATATACTCAAAGTCCTGAACTCTAAGCTTGTCTTTTGTGTAAATTGTGTATTTTATATGACGTTTTATAATCTTCAGAATTCTATAAAATCTTCCCCTTGATATCTTCCCCCAAAACGCAGGAAATGCCATTTCAGAGACTCTAGATCTTCAAAAATTTCCGGGAGAGCATGCCCCCGGATTCCCCCAGAAGCATCTCCCCCCCCCCCACCACCTTCATCACTCTGGTTCCGCCCCTGCGCCCCTTCCCAGCTGAAGTGACAAGGCCCTTAAATTGGGCCCAGTTCAAGCCTGTCTCAATGCCGAGTGGTCTTGTAGAAATTCCATTCATGTCCTTACTGAAACGTGCTTTTTGTCAATTCTGCCGCGTCGGTACGGCGCCAGATTGTCAAATCCCAAAGGACGCAATCACGCATCCCCCCCCCCCCCCCCCCCCCCCACCCTTCCTCTTACGCTGTTGACCAATTGTCATGAATTACAAAGAGTTAGTGTTTGGTGAGTTGAAAATTAAAAGTTTCTAAAACGCAACATGCACAGCACTTAATGAATCTTTTAAAAGTTATTAAATTAAAACTTGTATGAGTTGTATCGAAAAACGACTAAATGTCGCACTGGAGAATAAATTAGTAGATTTGAGTCGCGTGCTGGGCAACACGTTTTTCAGCATGTTAGTGCATCGTTTGAGCATCGTTTGTTTTCGATTGTTTCGTAAAAATTTGGGCAACTTGCGAGATTGTTTTGGGCAAATGGCTCAACGCCCCCCTTGGAAAAAATTGCCCTTACGCCTATGAATTTCGACTGCGCATCAGTTCTCCATCGGGGTGAATCTTATTCAATTTATTCACAATATTTGGCTGAGGATTTGCAAGGCGAAGCCAAGTGTCTGTATCCCGATACAGAACGGACACGAATTCTGTAAATGACATCTAAAACGATCTATTTGGTAAAAACGTTGTCTAAGTCGAGAAAATCAAAGCTAAAGTTTATGAAAATCAAGAGGAATCTACATCACATATATAGACCCTCATTAAACATGGATCTCCTTTGTGTTTTCCTCATGAATTATTAATGAGTTTTAGTATATGCAGTGCGCATGTGGGGTTGGTTAATGCGATGCACGTTCGTCAAGCCAATTAAATCAGTGATCAGCCAAATATTTTTCTCCTGTGGCACAGATCTATAGAAAGATTTTTTGAGCATTTGAGCTTGACGAAGGTCAACCAAACTTCTGTCAAACTTCGCATAAGTCATGAACTATAATAGCGCGTGACACATGTAGTACACATCTGCCTAGGAGATTATAAAGTAGTTATCATTGATTGACTATTGTATGTAGTAATTGCTGGTATTTCTGGCGACAACGTGTAGGGAGAATAGCCGTGACAATGGAAAAGATCATTGTTTTATCTGTCAACGATAAAACACGTCTTGCAGCAACCTGCTAAATTAATTTTGTGGGCCGAGAATTAACTTTAACTATCATAGCCTTGCTGAGAATTAAATGGCATCTAAAAGTTTGGCCATGCAAGCGGATATTTTTAGAAACCACAAATCTACAATTGATTCCAATGATGACTGTACAATTTGGAAAGAGAAAAAATTAAGTGAAGTAATATGAGGTAAAGCGGAAAAAAAAAGAAGTAGAAGAAGAAGAAGAAGAAGAAGAAGAAGAAGAAGAAGAAGAAGAAGAAGAAGAAGAAGAAGAAGAAGAAGAAGAAGAAGAAGAAGAAGAAGAAGAAGAAGAAGAAGAAGAAGAAGAAGAAGGAGGAGAAGAAGAAGAAGAAGAAGAAGAAGAAGAAGAAGAAGAAGAAGAAGAAGAAGAAGAAGAAGAAGAAGAAGAAGAAGAAGGAGGAGGAGGAGGAGGAGGAGGAAGAAGAAGAAGAAGAAGAAGAAGAAGAAGAAGAAGAAGAAGAAGAAGAAGAAGAAGAAGAAGAAGAAGAAGAAGATGAAGAAGAAGAAGAAGAAGAAGAAGAAGAAGAAGAAGAAGAAGAAGAAGAAGAAGAAGAAGAAGAAGAAGAAGAAGAAGAAGAAGAAGAAGAAGAAGAAGAAGAAGAAGAAGAAGAAGAAGAAGAAGAAAGGAAAAGAAGAAAAATATAAAATAAACGTGTGAACGCATTCTGTTGACAAAATAGGAGGAATTAATTTTAAATGCGTTTTCATCTGTGGTCATTGCAGGCCGGTGGGCCCATCGTTTGAGCTTTCAACAAGCCCTTTAAAAATCTCTCAACTATAATATCCGAAAATTCTTAAGATCCACATGTTAAAATCCTTTGGAGTTAATCCGACGGCATGATTCATATTTCAACTGCATGATAACAGGTATAATTCATATAAATAAACGATTTCCTCGCTTGTCTTTCAAACTCTCCTCAACTGCACGCCCAGCGCTTTCAAGTCTTCGTGTCTGTAAACGTCCAAGGGGAAAAACGAAAATGGTTGGACAACGTCTGAAATTTATCTGGTACTTGGTCTACGTTTTTTGTTTCCTACAATATACAACTAGTCAACTGCAGGTGAGATGTTTCGCCAAGTACTTATCTGCATTATCAATAAAAAATTTTATTTGATATTTGGAACTCATTATATTTGATATTTGGAACTCAGTGGTTTTGTGAGTTCAAAGTGCCTTAGTTTTGCTAAAACAATCCGCTTAAATGCTAGCTAGCTGGTTTACACTCAGCCGGAAAATCTTCCGCAGGATAGGAACGGACAGGAAAGCTCCTTTGTGTTAAAGTCATTAGTTTTGACTGAGTGCTCACAAGACAAAGAAAACTTTCCTGTCCGTTCCGGTCCTGCGGGAAAATTTTCCTGAGTGGAAACCAGCCTTGAGTCTGCATGATAAGTCAGTCAACTTCTCATTTTTCAGTCAAAGTTAACGTCGTTTCGAAGACGTGGCCGGCCGCGGTTCAGTGTACAAAGAACAAGAACTGTGTTGCTCTTAAGGATTTGGCAAGAAGAATTCTTAGTTTTTCATTAATTATAGACTATATATAGGTGCAGTTGAGATAAATGGACCAACACTGAGGTTAATATTGCAATTGTTACAGACTCATGCAATTACTGAATAAAGTGGAAGCATTCTTCTAAAAGCTGAGGCCGGTTTAATACAAATAGATTCGACGTTGGAGCGGCTCTGAAGCGGCGTCGATTCAAACGTCGAACTTAATTCGTCGAACCTTATTCCTCAAACTATTAAAAACTGGCAAAAACCTTCCGCATGCGATAATACATTAAAATAATTTATGCATTAGGTTCGGCACATGAGAAGTTCGACGTTTGAATCAGAGTGGCTCCAACGCGTGCGGCATAATGCGACAAGCCTTGCCTCTCCTAATACAATCTGTCGCTCTTAATTGATTCAAACGTCGTTCTTCTGCCGCACTTAATGCTTGTATTAGGTTCGACGCATGAGAAGTTCGCGACGTTTGAATCAGAGTCACTCCAACGTTGCATAATGCGACAGGCCTTGCCGCTACAAATACAATCTGCCGCTCCAAATACAATCTGCCGCTCTTGATTAGGTTCGGCGCATGAGAAGTTCGACGTTTGAATCAGAGTCGCTCCAACGTTGCATAATGCGACAGGCCTTGTCGCTCCAAATACAATCTGCCGCTCTTAATTAGGTTCGGCGCATGAGAAGAACGACGTTTAAAAATAGCCTAAAATGCGTACCAAGGGGAAGACGCGCGCAGCGTATAACTATTTGAATACAAACTTGATTGATGTGAAACATTGCTAACATGAAATTAGTCATCCTATATTATAATAAGAGATGCGTCATGTATAATTTAATCATGGGACAAATTAAACCCTCAACCTTCATGCTTCCACATTCATTTTGGTTTCTTCAGGAACCATGTAGGGTAATAGCTTTAGAAAATTGAAGAATAAGACTAAAAAATTGTATAGCCATAAAATTGTGCGTTTATATCACAGCTTCTGTTTGTTCTGCTCCTTCTCTAGACTGAAAGCCAGACGCCGATCTCATCTCGTTGCGGTTGGCTTTCAGTCTACTCCTTCCCATACGCCTTTTCCAAAAAATAAACACAACAAATACGCTCCAGCCAAAAAAAAAGAAAAGCCAGTAGGCTAGTACAGATTTTTAAACTTTTTCAGTACATATATATATAATGAGGTTAGGATAGGAGGAAGAACAAGGCTTACCCAAGTTCCGGAAATATTATCCATTCAGAGCTTACTGCTGAGTATTATCGCTGCTTCAGTGTTCCGGCTTTGACGAAAGATTACTATAGCATACTGCTGTGTAAAGAAAGATTATTTAAGTATTATTATATGGCACGGATTACTTCCGGTAAAATCACGCGCTGTGATTGGTCGCTGACGGGGCGAGATTTCTCCGCAATGCCCACGGGCATTATGAAAATTGTTAATGCCCTACGATTGGAAACAAACAAAAAATCCTAATAAGAAACTTTTATTGCCGAAAAACGGCGAAAATAGATGAAATAGACGACGATGAACATTATAAAAGTAAATTCTAGTATCCAGACGAGAAAGAAACAGAAGAAAATAGCGCTAGTTCGGTGTTTTGACGAAGTTAAAGGAAGCGAAGACCAAGAAATACAAGATTGATTTTGAAATAAAAAGTGCAATAAACTACTTAATAACCTCGACTGTTCGGTCTTTACGGTAAAATATTAAACCTTGGTCTTGAGCGTATTAACCTCAACACAGCAAGACCTCGGTTTAATATTTTACCGTAAATACCTCACTCTCGGTTATTAAGTAGTTAATAATATTTTAATGTGAATTCCACTATACTTGGTTAATGATCACAAGCAATAATTATTTACCAGCAACACCTTTTACAAACATAATATTTAAATATTTTTATCGAACTTACGTCAGTAAACCAGTAACATGCATCTAATTCGTTTCAAAACGTCAGCCTTAATTTTTTTTTAAATATTATATCTTCATGCATCTGATAGTTTTGTTGAAAGTTATTTCCCGGCCTATTATTTTACAATTAAAAAATGCTCTGTTCTGTCTTTGTGTTCTATTTATTGTTAGCAGAATGCAGATAAAATTAAGAATGGCAGAACGGAAGGAAACTGTATTGTAAGAGATGGCAGAGACGGTATGTAAACCGGACTACATTGAACATGTACTACAATGTACTACACTGTACTGTACTGCACTGCACTGTACTGTACTGTACTGTACTGTACTGTACTGTACTGCAATGCACTGTACTGTATTGCAATGTACTGTACTGTACTGCACTGCACTGCACTGCACTGCACTGCACTGCACTGCACTGCACTGCACTGCACTGCACTGCACTGTACTGCACTGTACTGCACTGCACTGCACTGCAATGTCCTGCAATGTACTGTACTGTACTGTACTGTACTGTACTGTACTGTACTGTACTGTACTGTACTGTACTGTACTGTACTGTACTGTACTGTACTGTACTCCTCTACTCCCGTGTGCTATGCTCTACTTTGTCTATGCTCTCTTCTCCTATGTTCTGCTCTGTTCTGTTCTGCTCTACATTTTGTGTACTCTTTTGTACTAAATTCACTACTCTCTTATCTAGGCCTTGCTGGTCCACCTGGGTTGCCAGGTCGACCGGGAAGTCCAGGACGAAATGGTCGTAATTGCTACATGAGCTTGCTTTTGACCCGGGTAAGTAAGAACCAACTCACTTACCTACCTCACTCGTCCCAGGGGGCCCCTTCCCCTTACCCCCTCCCCTCCACGCCGCTACTGCCTTTACTGTAAGAATCACAATTTTTTTCCTAGGTATTTGAACTGGAAAAACAACTTGTACAGTTGAGTATGGAGTTCCAGAAGATAAAAAATGAAGGCGAAAAAATGAAAGAAGATGTTGCGACTTGTCGACATCAAACTCAGAAATTATTTGAGATCCTGGCAGCAAAGCAGACCGTTGATGAAGGTATTATTTTTATATTTTATAAATTTATGCATGCATGGTCGGAGCGGAGTAAGTAAACAACGCGTTATAGCATTATAGAAGCCCGTTTATAAAGTATATCCCTTCCTTCCTTCATTCCTTCCTCCTTTCCTTCCTTCCTTCCTTCCTTCCTTCCTTCCCTCCTTCCTTCCTTTTCCTTCCTTCCTTCCTTCCTTCCTTCCTTCCTTCCTTCCTTCCTTCCTTCCTTCCTTCCTTCCTTCCTTCCTTCCTTCCTTCCTTCCATCCATCCATCCATCCTTCCTTCCTTCCTTCCTTCCTTCCTTCCTTCCTTCCTTCCTTCCTTCCTTCCTTCCTTCCTTCATCTATCCATTCATTCGATTCATCCATCCATCCATCCATCCATCCATCCATCCATCCATCCATCCATCCATGTATGTATTTATTTATTTACTTGTCGTTTTATTATTTATTTATTTATTTACTTATCTATTTATCTATTTATATATTTATTTATTTATTCATCTATCTATTTTAAGATGTCCTTGGAGAGGCGGCGCGTTTAAGAACATCAATTAACCAAAAATCAACACAATCAGCGGAACCGACAAAGAAAACAACCGCAGACATCTTATCTAGTAAGAAAAAAACTGAGCAGACAAAACCCGTTGGGAAAATAATAACCTATTCCGCAATCGTTATGCACATTCGCAGACAACGACCGACCTTGAGAGTTCCCACCGAAACCATTACGACCCCCACCGATCCTAGTCCGGGTGTCGAGAGCACGAAAAGGGTCTGCGCGAAACAGTTCCATGTCGAGCAAGAGGTGAACACCAAGGGTGCGGTCGATGCGAATGTGTTTGCGATTGCCAACGTCACCTATCTTGCCGTCGCAAATTATCACCTGAAAAACGAGCAGGGTTATAACACGAAATCATCTATCTACAGAATGAACCCGGAGACGGACCGTTTTGAAATGTTTCAGGAAATACCCACAACCGGCTGCCACGCCTTGGTCTCGTTCAATACAGAAGAAGAGTCTTTTCTTTTTGCAGCCAACCACTACAATGGTGTCACGTATGATTTAAACTCGGTCATATTTAAATGGAATGGTACGCGGTTCCAAAACTTCCGAGAGCTACAAACCTCCGGGGCTTCGGCTGCCCAGTTTTTCACCATAGAAAATGAAAATTATTTGGTGATCGCGAATTTTCGCAACGAAACGACCGTGTCGGTGTCTTCGGTGATTTACAAATGGCGACAAGGCGGTCTGGAGGTGTTGCAGAATATACAAACGCACGGCGGTGTCGATTGTAAATTTTACCAAAGTAGCACCTCGGGTTTGTTTCTGGGTTTCGCAAATTACTACACCAGCGACAGTGGCTTCAACGTCGAGTCCGAAATCTTCAAATGGAACGGAAAGCGATTCGTCCCCCTGCAAGCCATTTTAACATCGGCTGCTATTAGTATAGACATCTTCGAAGAGAACAACTCCCTACAGTTATTTCTGGTAATTGCAAGTCATCGTACCGTCGATTCCTGGCATTCTCATACCAAGGTCTTTCTCTGGAATGGCACCTCTTTTGTGACTTTTCAAAATATCTCAACCACAGCGGCGGCAAAGGTTCGTCACTTCTACGACGAAAAAGGCGCGCTTTTCCTCACCATTGCGAATTATTATGACGAAATCACCAACTTCGACGCGCATTCGATGGTCTACAAGTACGATGGTGCCCGCTTCGTGAAATTCCAAGGAATTCTCACCACTGGTGCGTACGCTCTACAGCCATTTTCCTACAAGGGGGTCCCTTATTTGGCGTCCGCTCTTCGATTCAATGGTACCCATAGTAATCTTCATAGCAAGATTTACAAAATGACGACGTCGTGTGAAACAAGCGACGAACTGCTACCCTGAAAGGAAGGGGTTGACGTTTGGCGTTGCATGTATAGATACATATTTGATAGTTTGCCGTGATTCATACTGATAGAGTTATATATATATGAATGTGTTTCAAAAGTTAGCTATAAGCCTTGAGCTTCTTTTTGATGAGTTTTTGCCGGTATACTCTCCCATACTTCCCGCGTTCATTCATGACACAATCACTGATCTGAAAAATAGGACTGGACCGAGTTTCTATTACTGAAAATGAAGTCAACGGCGGCCATGTTGGAGTGACCACCTAACAACTACTGTGACGTTGCAGACATGTTGGAGGGCATTCTGACATTTTCTTTTTAATGTTAGTGAAGGGACATATTGGTTGGACAGTTATTTGATGTCGGTTAGCTTTGCTTTTCCTCTCAGATTAGCCATTGAATTTGTACCATTACAAATTCAATGGCTAATCTAAAATGTCACTCCAATATGGCCGCCGTTGGCTCTAATTATCTGGTGAAAAAAGCCAACTGTGAAGCGTCAAATTAAGTTCAGGTTTTTGTGCATTTATGGTTAGCAAAGTAAATATATTGGCCAGACTCTAAACCCATTTCGCAAGTGTCTCAGTTTGATTTGCTTGCACAATCGCAGTTTTTAATGATCTCAATGCAAATATGCTGGCTTCAAAATCAGCTCAACTCGATCCAGTCCTATTTTTTCAGATTAGTGGACACAATCAATGAAACACCACAAACCTTGAACCATTTCTTAAATAGTTGTATACTGTAATCTTTAAGTTTTTCTGTATTTAGTATATGTTTTAGCTAGCAACATATCTATGAAAACCAGAATTTTATTTGGACTGTTTGATGTAACCACATATAGCATAATATAATGCATGCTGATCAGACTACCTAGTATATAAAAATGATTAAAAAATTATTCAAAAATTTTTGGAAAAACACATTAATTCATAAAGGAAAAACGAAAGAAATCCAAGTTTAAAGTGGTTCTCTGATGAAAATATATTGTTGGCAATGTTTTTGCATAATCCTATTAATCATAATACTATTGGTAGTTAGTAATCGTGCAAAGTTTCATTTCAAAATTCGTTGAAGAAAAGGTGATATTTTACGTGTGAAGTTTGTGTTTTGGAGCGCCGCCATTAAAGTGGCCGAGCTTGAGGAGAATGAGACGAGGAAGCTTATGACGTCATAGACTCAATAACAACAATGACCCTTTTGTTGACAACAACAATGATCTTTTGTTTTTGTTGAGTCTATGACGTCATAAGTTCTCCTCAACTCATTCTTCTCAAACACGGCCAATTTAATGGAGGCGCTCCAAAATACAAACTTCACACGTAAAATACAACTTTGTTTTTGAGAATTTCGAAATGAAACTTTGCACAATTATCAAGTACCATAATATCTTTAGGATTATGCAGAAACATTACCGACAATATTTTCACCAGAGAACCACTTTAAGTCTCTTTGGTTATATATAATAAAGACAAGCTTGCCGTTTTATGATAAATCTCGGGCTAGATTTTACAGTTCACACAATGTCAATCTTTAAATCGATCTGTCAAATAGATTTATTTCTTTTTTTATTTAACTTCGCTCGGGGTTTTTTTGGTGTTTTTTTTTGCTTTAATTTCCGTAAGACAACACACATGCATATGTGGTAAAAATACTTCTTTTTAAATACGCTTGTATATCGTTGTTGTAGATTGCAAAAATAAACAAAAAAACGCTTTGTTTAACTCATTCCTGTCCGAGGGCTTCTCCAGAGGTGAATAAAATCGTCTGGCGTTAGCCAGAATAAAATACTAAAGACCAATTCGGACAGGAAAGAGTTAATGTTTGTAATTCTCAATCAAAACTGTCAACTTATATTCTGAATATATTCTCTTTTTCTGATAATTCAAACTAGTAATTTTCCCGAAAAGGCTTCCGTTCACGGCCGCCATCTTGGATTTGCTCGCGGCTTGGGCGGCCATTTTTATATCTATGAATGCTGAATTAACCAATGAAAAAGCTTAAAGTAGCCCACGTGACTATTTATAATACTGTATATAAATATAAATATTATATATCAGACCTTCAGCTTCTTATTAATAACAACATATCAATAATTCTCAAATCTTGGTTTTCTTCCAAACTTTCTTAACCCATCCATTCCTACTTAAACCAGGCCTCGTGGTTTTCTATTATTTTACCCCATATCTATATCGCTAGACGATTGGCTTGGCTTGGCTTGTCAAAGGGAGAACCAGAGTTGGAAAAAAGCTGCAGGTATGCGGGGTAGCACCCGGAGGAAGGTTTACTTTAGTGAGGAAGGTTTAAAGTGAAAACACGTGAAACAACACATTCGGTAATCTGAGAAAGTTACAATTGATCAAGCAAGGTGTCGAGAAGAAATGCGATTTGCAGCAAAACATTGGCTAACCAACAATTATGCAGCACTGGCAGTGGCAGCAGTTGCATGTGTGAGACATGTACGCTGATGTCTGCTGTGATGTCAGTATCTTCGCAGCAGTCGAGGGTATAGTTGGCAGGCTATCAGTCAGCAGCGGTCAGTTATTAGTAGCTATTGTAGTATGCCAAAGCTTACCTATAGGAAAACCTAGAAAACCAAGGTACTGTAAAAGTCACGCAGTATTTATGAACTTTGCAAAACACAAAATTCTCGCTATGTATTTTGAGGAAGGTTATCTAAACTTAAAAACCCATCCGGAGGAAGGTTGAATACTTTTTCCAACTCTGGGGAGAATCCTCAGCCAGCTTAGGCAGCAATGGGTTAATGATGAATATTGCATGCTAAAACAAAAAGAAGTTAATTAATTGCATGCATATGAGGAGACATTTCAGTCGTAAACTTGACAGGTTTAAAATTGTGCGGTGGCGGTAGTGTGTGCATGATGAACAAAAACCACTTAGTCACCATAGAGACATGTTGGCTAACAAACGAAGTGCCCCTCAAAACACGAAAAGAGTCAGTGAGTGACTTCTTCAATATTCAAAGTCTTCAAATAGCATTTAAATAATGAAAACAGCTGTTAGCAAACTGTATAGCTGGTTTAAATCATTGCGTTAGCCAGAATAAAATACTAAAGACCAATTCGGACAGGAAAGAGTTAGAGAGATACTAAGATAGTTTATAACTCATTCCTGTCCGAGGGCTTCCCCAGAGGTGAATAAAATCGTCTGGCGTTAGCCAGAATAAAATACTAAAGACCGATTCGGACAGGAAAGAGTTAGAGAGATAGTTTATAACTCATTCCTGTCCGAGGGCTTCCCGCCCAAAGGTGAATAATATCGTCTGGCGTTAGCCAGAATAAAATACTAAAGCTAGGCTCGCCGTTAAAGGATTTAAAACTTGTTCTTAACGTGACGAATAAAATCGCCTGGTGTTAGGGGCCGATTACATGAGCTGGGCTAGCCCGGCTAACCGGGCTGACTCGTGTCACGAAATTCTTTCCTCGACCACAAAAGGAGATTTTAATCAACGTTAGGGTTCGTTTACATCTAAACTAAACCAATTCTTCTTTGTACATTTAGTTTATGCGAGTTTGAAAACCACAGTGAGATCCTAATCAATCGCGTGAGCCAAGTTAACCGGGCTAGCCTGGCTCATGTAATCAGCACCTTAGTCAGAGTAGAATTAATACATATAAGATTCGAGAATCGGATGTTGCATGGCTAGACAGTAAGCAAGATCTACGACGGCAACTTCGAGGACGACGTTCTTCAAACAAAAACATTCTTCTTGCAAAACAAAGATAATGAATAATTTCTAGTCCCAAGAGTAATCTTAACACCGTCCTCGCTCTGTATACAACGCCACTTGAACCATTTTCACGTCTTCAGGACGACGTTGACTCTTGGTGATGAGAACTGTTGTCTGAGATTGCCTTAACACAGACACTGCAACCCGTTTCAACACTTTGAAAATTATAAAACAAGCTTCAAGTATTGAATACAGTAGTCAGTTAACCGTGACTTCTTTTTAATGCTAAAATTTGAATTGGTTTTTAACCGCCGTCGTCGTCCTAGCATCTTAAGGTCCCTAATATATTAAAGACGCTGTCAATGAAACACTATACATTTAAATTACTGTTGAGTAAATGTTTAAACTATAAGTTCTAGATAGTCGCTGATCACGCAACCACGTCAATATATCAACGGTAAAGTAGTACATTAATGACACATAAAGCGATTTTTCATCTCACGCTTGTTCCTGCATGCTGGGTGTAAGGGCAAATAAAAAATATAGTAGTTTATCGTCCCAGCTGCGCGCATCCCTTTTTCGGGGCCTTTTGCTCCACCTTTCGGCCCTTTTTGTGCCTTTCGAAACTTTTGGGGCTTTTCGGTTCATTTCGGGGTTTACACGCAACATTCGATGCCTGTAGATGTTCGGTTTGGCGCCATCTTTTATGAAAGTATACTAGAAATCCATTCGATTTTGGAGAAGCCATCTTGAAAAAAGCCATCTTGGCTGTATGTGATGCATGTGTTTTGCTGCATGATCGTTAATCAAAAAACTACATCCAGCCGACAGTTTGAAAAAATACAAGACAAAGCATAAACCGAAAATAAACATCTTGAAAGTCAAAATATGAGAGACAACAAATGAAACGGTGAGATATTTCGATTTTATTACAAAGTCATCATCAGACCAAATGACTAGAATCAAATATCTATACGTTCTATATATACACAAGGATGGTGAAATATAGGATTAAAATTGAATAACTAGTGTTATATTTACAGCGGTCAACGGTGAGATTAGAAAATTAAAAAATTTTAAATTTTAAATTACAAACGGAAAATAAGCTAAGTATATATAAGGTTTTTAAGGCCTGGCCCAACGCTTTCAACATTTCATTCAACATCGTTCAACATTGTTGAATTCAACCGTGATTCAACATGTTGAAAGCGTTTGGCCACCCCTGTTGAATGATGTTGAACGTTGTTGAATGGTGTTGAATGAAATTTGAACATGTTAAAATTTTCGTTCAACATGCGTTCAACAATGTTGAACGATGTTGCATGAAATGTTGAAAGCGTTTCGCCAGGCCTTTAACACTAGTTATTTTAATCCTATTTCATGCACCCAGCTTGTGCATATGAGAACGTATAGATATTTGATTCTAGTCACTTGGCCTGATGATGCCTTTGTAATAAAGTTTCATTTGTTTTCTTGTTTTAGCTCATATTTTGAGTTTCAAGATGTTTATTTTTCGGTTTATGCTTTGTCTTGTATGATTGTTAATGATGTTCAATTCTCCTTATTTCCCGAATCACGACAGCAAAAATTTCTAGATCTCGCTTCCCGTCATTTTTTGAAATCCCGAATTTTGTCCATTTTCCTCCCTTGTATTCCGTTTCCCGTTATCGAAATAATCGTTATCTCGCATCCCGATAAACCAATTATGAACCATCTTTTTATACTCTGTCTAACACCAGACGTCTAGGAAAGTCATGTTGCAAAAAGTCAAACACATCTTTGATTAATTATTCAGTCGTTTTATAATACAGAGTAAACAATATATTAAATTGCACTATATTATTCATTTTATTTGCAATTTTACTATTTTCACTCCATACATCTCATACAAACAACCGTTACCTTCAAAAAGTCAAAACATTTATTTAGATACATATATTTTTACCTAGGTAAGCTATTAATTTCAGTTTAGAAACAATATGTTTGAGTAAATTAAAACAGAAAGCCCGAGTATTCAAATGTGTTATAAGGATACTTAAAAAACCATGTTGTTTAGTCGGTTGCTATATATACCCGCGTTGATATATTCATTCACTAAAGCTGCATTATATTGCACCTATATGATATAATTAGTCGTAGACATATACAGATGGTATAAATATATTTTGTCAGGTTATAGCAAATTGCATCAGTAATATACAACTGACAAATCTAACTTGTAAATGACAATGTCTAATTTGCTTTGCAATAAATGCCATCTGAACCAATCAGATCGCAAAGTCGGTAGCCGAATACGAACAAGCTGTCAGTTTTCAGCTTTTTATTTAAAACATATTCGCGGTCTTCCATAATCGTTTCTTTCATGGACTAGCTAAACATGGAAGCTTGAAAAAAATCAGGAATATCTTGCCGGAAAATCAATCTAGGGATGTCTGTGCGTCGAATGATATTTAGCATGTTGTTCAGTTTGACTAGCGCAATGGTTATTCAGACGCACAACGCGAACTACAGCTGTCCTGAGCACAGCAATAATTCTGTTTGCTGTAGATGTTTTCATTGTAAAAGCAAATGTGAGTTTGGCTGCTCGAATTGTACATGGTCTCAATACAATAATTCAGGTGAGGTTCTAATCGTTTTATATCCCAATTTGTTAGACCCCATTTGGTTTTAATGACTATATAGATATCTTAACTCGATTACACAATTTTTTTGTTTTAAAAACGCCTTTTGTATAACAGATGGTCACGACATGTCCGGATGAAGACTGTTTCAGAAGCAACTCTGCCGAAGTGACAGAACACTTTTCTGGCAGTCAGACTGAGCAATAACTTTGCCGGGCGAGCTTCATATTCGGTGAATTTCGATATTTAAAATGTGACTTTTTAGCAACTTGTCAAAGGCTCGTTATAAACCATTTGAAAGTCGTGTTGCTGTCAGTATTGCAAAGTTGTACTTGTATGACAAGGAAGATTCGGTTTGATAGTGATTTTTAATTTAGGAATTTCAGGGAATTGTTCCACATGTTGGGGTAACACTTATTGCAACCACACTGTCGACTACAAGGATACGTTGCTCAATTATACTGATGTAAGTAGTTATATATATACTGTAGTACAACTGTAGTATAGACAACAGATCTTTTGTCTTTTTATAGCCAAACTGCAGAATGCAACGCCATTTTTGGTATTTAGATTGAAGTTATATGCGGTAAACTCGCTGAGGGTCTGTGTTAGAGTTAGTGTTGGTGTCTGTGTCGGGGTCAGTGTTGGTGTCAGTGTCTGTGTCAGTATTGGTGCCAGTGTTGGTACCAGTGTCTGTGTCTGTGCTAGTGTCTGTGTCAGTGTTGGTGCCAGTGTCGGTGTCAGTGTCAGTGTCAGTGTCAGTGTTTGTATCAGTGTTGGTGCCAGTGTCTGTGTCAGTGTCTGTGTCAGTGTTGGTGCCAGTGTTGGTACCAGTGTCTGTGTCAGTGTCAGTGTTTGTGTCAGTGTCAGTGTCTGTGTCAGTGTCTGTGTCAGTGTCTGTGCTAGTGTCTGTGTCAGTGTCTGTACCAGTGTCTGTGTCAGTGTCTGTGCTAGTGTCTGTGCCAGTGTCTGTGTCAGTGCTAGTGTCTGTGTCAGTGCTAGTGTCAGTGCTAGTGTCATTGTCTGTGCTAGTGTCTGTGCCAGTGTCTGTGCCAGTGTCTGTGTCAGTGTCTGTGCTAGTATCTGTGCCAGTGTCTGTGTCAGTGCTAGTGTCTGTGCCAGTGTCTGTGCCAGTGTCTGTGTTGGTGCCAGTGTCGGTGTCAGTGTTGGTGTCAGTGTCTGTGTCAGTGTTTGTATCAGTGTTGGTGCCAGTGTCTGTGTCAGTGTCTGTGTCAGTGTTGGTACCAGTGTCTGTGTCAGTGTCAGTGTTTGTGTCAGTGTCAGTGTCTGTGTCAGTGTCTGTGTCAGTGTCTGTGCTAGTGTCTGTGTCAGTGTCTGTACCAGTGTCTGTGTCAGTGTCTGTGCTAGTGTCTGTGCCAGTGTCTGTGTCAGTGCTAGTGTCTGTGTCAGTGCTAGTGTCATTGTCTGTGCTAGTGTCTGTGCCAGTGTCTGTGCCAGTGTCTGTGTCAGTGTCTGTGCTAGTATCTGTGCCAGTGTCTGTGTCAGTGCTAGTGTCTGTGCCAGTGTCTGTGCCAGTGTCTGTGTTGGTGCCAGTGTCGGTGTCAGTGTTGGTGTCAGTGTCTGTGTCTGTGTTGGTACCAGTGTCTGTGTCAGTGTCTGTGTCAGTGTCAGTGTCAGTGTTGGTGCCAGTGTCTGTGCTAGTGTCTGTGTCAGTGTCTGTGTCAGTGTCTGTGTCAGTGTTGGTGTCAGTGTCTGTGTCAGTGTCTGTGCTAGTGTCTGTGTCAGTGTCTGTGCTAGTGTCTGTATCAGTGTCTGTGTCAGTGTCTGTGCTAGTATCTGTGTCTGTGTCAGTGTCTGTGCTAGTGTCAGTGTCTGTGTCAGTGTCGGTGTTGGTGTCAGTGTCAGTGTCAGTGTCTGTGTCTGTGTCTGTGCTAGTGTCTGTTTCAGTGTCTGTTCCAGTGTCGGTGTCGGTGTCAGTGTTGGTGCCAGTGTTGCATGGTATCAGTGGCCGTGTCAGTGTTACTGTTTGTGTTGGTGTCTATGTCGGTGTCAATGTCATAGTGTCAGTGTCTGTCAGTCTCGTATCCGTGTCCGTACCAGTGTCAGCTTCAGCAACGCCATTACCAACCCATCTAATATCAGTGTAACTGTCAGCTAAAACTCCTATATATTCTAAATCCGACATTATTTCCTACAGACTTGTCCACACGACAACAAAGACAACTCAAATTATCTTGGTGACTTCGGATATTACATTTTAGCTTCACTGCTCTGCCTTTCGATTATACTTGGAGGGATTCTGCTCATCGCAAAGAGACCACCACCACCGCCGCCCGTAAGCGACAGGTAAAAACACATGACTAAGACGGGCTAGCCCGCTTTGCCGAGATCGTGCTTGTGCTATTATTTCTTGTTAATTTTCATCTTGTGTTTATATGAGAGCCGAGCCAGCCCGCCTATAGCCGAGATCTCACTTTGTGAGACTGAGATCTCGATTACCCGGGCTGTTTTTCCCCCCAGAGCCGAGAGAGAGAGAGAGAGAGAGAGAGAGAGAGAGAGAGAGAGAGAGAGAGAGAGAGAGAGAGAGAGAGAGAGAGAGAGAGAGAGAGAGAGAGAGAGAGAGAGAGAGAGAGAGAGAGAGAGAGAGAGAGAGAGAGAGGCTATACCCGGGCTGCATGGCATTAAAAGCTTCGTACACGCGACAAAATTTGTTTTTATCAGCTTTTTTCGACATATTAACAATTCACAAGTTCTGCATGCTTCTTCATGTACAGTTCATATTTAAAACAATGACCCTTCGTGTCTTACCAGAACTGATAACACAACAAGCAAGCCAGCCCGGCTAGGCGAGCTAGCCCTTCTCATGTAAACACGATAAAAATCATCTCGGCAAAGCTGGCTAGCTCGGGTCTAAGACCTTACCCCATCTTGTTTATATTTGATTATTTAATTTTTTAAACCAAATTAAAGTGTCTATGAAATGAAAATTTGTCCTATTTGAAAGAACACTTAAAAATATAGAGTAACATCTTTTGCAGTTTTTCGTTTCCTTGCTTCGTTCTTGAGATATTTCAGTTTGTTTGATATGCAAGTTAAACATTTTGACGTCCACGTACATAATGAGTTATCGAAAAAGTTAGATATCTTTGCTATTATCAAATATAATAATCACTTGAAGATCTACATGTTTAGTGTTGTGGGTGAAACATGCACTCACATGCTTCATTCAAATTAATTTGGTTTGATAATAGAAAAGATATCTAACCTTCTTCCTCATTATGCAGCTATATGACGACAAAATGTTTAATTTGCATATCAAACAAACTAAAATATCTCAAGAACAAAGCAAGGAAACGAAAAACTGCAAAAGATGTTACTCTATCATTTTAAGTGTTCTTTCAAATAAGACAAACTTAATTTTCGTTTCATAGGCATTTAAGACAAAACGTTTTTTTGCTTGTTACACGGTGCAATTTTTCATGCAACTTGTCTCGCAATGACTCATGCAGCATTGCAGTTGCAAGACAGGGAGTGTTACACGCTGGGACGCGTTTATGCAATTTTCCAATGATTTGGATTTCGATAAAAGCGGGTAGACTGGGGAGAGGCTTGATTGAGTGCCAAATCATAACAAAATATTGCGAGACAAGTTGCTGGAGGGGTGTTACACGGTGCAACACTGAAACAAATTGCTGCAATCGTTGCAGAAAGTAGAACCCGATTCTACTTTGTGCAACGATTGCTGCAACTTGTCTCGCAACGATTTTGACCATTGCATAGCATGTTACACGGTGCAATGGTTCATGCAACTTGTCTCGCAACGATTTTGACCATTGCACAGCATGTTACACGGTGCAAAGGTTCACGCAACTTGTCTCGTAACACCGTTGCGAGACAAGTTGCATGAAAAATTGCACCGTGAAATGGGTTACTTTCTTTAATTTTTTTTATCATTTTCTTTTATAAATAGCGACGAGGAACTGACAGATATTGGTAGGTCAACGAGATTGAGTCAAAACCTAATCCATATTTGTAGAGCAACTTATTTGCGGATAACTGAAAAACATTATTTTAATTCAATTCAGAGTCTGTTGTTGATATGGACGAGAGATTTAGAGAATTCATGGGAGAGCATAATCCAAAAGAAAAATACAGGATCCATAGAGCAAGTGAGAAGAGAATTAAACCGCCACACAATTGATGTACTGTACTGTAATGTAACGTAATGTACTGTACTGTATACTGTACTGTAATCTACTGTACTGTACTGCATTGCAAGGTACTGTACTGTACCGTACCGTACTGCACGGTAATGTACTGTACTGTCTATTATACGGCAGCGTAGCGTACTGTCATGTAATGTAATGCAATTTAACGTAACGCAACGCAAAGCAATGTAATAGTGTAATGTAACGTAATGTGACGTAATGTAATGCAATGCAATACAATGCAATGCAATGCAAAGTAATATAATGTAATGTATAGTAATGTATAGTAATGTAATGTAATGTAAATGTACTATAAATGTACTGTAATGTAATAATTATGTGGCAATGCAAGGCAGGCAAGGCAATGCAATGTCGTGTCGTTTCGTCTCATGTCATGTCATGTAATTCAATTTAGCAACGTCGCCAAGAAACGATATTGAAGGAGAATCCAGTCATTCCCATCAGTCAAGAGAAGGAAACCAGGATCCACCACAGAGGAATTCACAACTGAGGGAAAAAAAGGGCACTGATGTGTTCTACCGCATTCCGAGCAGCATACGAGAAGACAGTGCTGTAATGACTATACACCAGTCTTTCCAGGAAACTGTCGGAGAAAATGGCGTCGGGGAAAGTACAGATGATAAGCCAGAAGGGGAGAGACAACAGACGACTGTAGGAAAGAGCGAGGCAAGGCTTGAAGATGGAGACAATCTAGAGCAAATCAAGACGGAAATATCGCAACCAAAATACAAGAAACGCACAAGAGTGGACTTTGAACGATAATCTCATAAAAAAGACGATAATTAAAGGGTAATACGACAAAATAGACGACCATTGTACGGTAGTACGACAAAAAAGACGACCATTGAACGGTAGCATGACAAAAAAGACGACCATTGAACGGTAGTACGACAAAAAAGACGACCAATGAATGGTTGTACGACAAAA
>JAWNZC010000220.1:650000-662500 GCA_035771165.1 Paragorgia papillata
TTTAATTGGAACTCAACTAGCTGTTCTACAAAAGTGTGTGCGGTAGCTATGGTTATTTTTTGTTATTTTTGAGATATAGGGCATTCTTTGGCAACCTCAGTTAAGTTGCGTGCATACCATGAATCGTAGTCGATTACTCAGAAATTTAAACAAAATCGTATAGCTGCCGCACACACTTTTGAAGCTCTTATTGTCTCCGATACATTGTGAAAATTTGAAAAAAAATCGGCCAAAACCCGTGTTCAACAAAAGTCTTTGAATACGGCAGTTTAGCTGAAATTTAAAGCTGAAGAAATAAGCCTTGGAACATTTAAATTTCGCGGGAAAACCGAACTGCTTGCAATTTTCATTGCTAAATATCTTAATGAATTTTGCTTTAAACGAAATAAACTTTTCAAAACCTTTCAGCATTTGGCTAAGGCAGCTAATTACGCAAAAAATGTTTTTGGTATTTTTAAATTTCTATGGTGTAACGTAACCTTAATATACAATGTAATTTTTTTTAAATTTATCAGTTTATTTCATCGCAAGACCCGGTTAAAACCACCTTCTGGTGAATCAAAAGCATGCTTTTTTCATTAAGTTTATTTTTTGCCAACTCAAAAGTATAAAGAAAAAACGTTCGAAGATTAAAAAATATCTATTTGATGTTGAGGTACTTTTCTTACCAAAATTTCTCCCTTTGGTTTTAAACAAGAAGCAGTTTGCTTCAGAATCTGGACCAGGATCTGATTTGCAAACGATTTGTAATTTAATCAGAAGTCCTGAATAATGAGTATTGCTGACTCCTTCCCACTGAAAAATACGAAGTATGTTATAATGAACTCTTTTCAGACGGCATGTGTGTGATTGTTATATATGTTTGGTGTACTTTTATTTTTCCTGGGGAGAACCCTTGTCGAGAATCAGAAAGACGAAAAAAAGAAGGAGAGAAGGGAGGAAGGAAGGAAGGAAGGGAGGAAGGGAGGGAGGGAAGAAGAAAGGAAAGAGGGTAGGAAGGAAGGAAGGAAGGAAAGAAGGAGGGAAGGCAGGAAGGAAGGAAGGAAGGAAGGGGGGAAGGAGGGAAGGAGGGAAGGAAGGAAGGAAGGAAGGAAGGAAGAAAGGAAGAAAGGAAGGAAGGAAGGAAGGAAGAAAGAAAGAAAGAAAGAAAGAAAGAAAGAAAGAAAGAAAGAAAGAAAGAAAGAAAGAAAGAAAGAAAGAAAGAAAGAAAGAAAGGAGGGAGGGAGGGAGGAAGGAAGGAATGAGGGAGGGAACATAGAAGGAAGGAAGGAAGGAGTGGAAGGAGGAAAAGGAGGGAGAGAAGAAGGGTGGGAAGAAAGAAAGGAAGGACAGAGGAAAGGAATGAGGGAAGGAAGGGAGGAGGATGAAAAGAAGGGAAGAAGAAAGGAAGGAAGGAAGAAATACAAACAGAAAAAAAAGAAAGAAGGAAGGAAGGAAGGAAGGAAGAAACAAAATATATTTCATTTCCCTTCCTTTATTGTACAACTAAAAAAATACATCACAAAAAGTAGCAAAGATTACGTACATATCCTTAAAGAATCTTACATTTAAATTCAAATAGCGTTTGACTGAAGCAGAGCGGTCTTGAGTAACATCAATCTTTAGAACATCACTGATATTAGGCAAGGCTGTCCATTTTCCTTGCAAGTTGAGATAACTAGAGCTGCCGTCAATACCACACTTAATAGGAAGTGCGTTGGACATACGAATAGGAGCACGGATATTTTTTTGGTTCTTTTTTGAGAGACCCAACGTCGCCAATTGTACGTCCACAATTCCCTGACGTGGGTCTTGTAACACTTTATAAAGACAGCCTATATAGAAAACACACGTTAACCAATGTAGTTCTTATTGACCCTACGTTTAAGTAGTTTTTAGAATTTACAGTTTACTTTAGACGAACGAGGGAGGGTGGTTATGATACATCACAACATGTGAAATAGAATGATAATGCGTGATCAAAACGAAACCTAAAGTTAAGTTCGGATTAGCACCACTATAGGTCAGTGGTTAGTACTTGGATAGATGACCACCTCTCCAAGCTTGGGAGTAGAGTAGAGTTGTTGGTTCTCTATACTACACGCGTAAAAATCTCACAAGTTGTTACAGCATTGTTGCCTGAACAAAGCTGTAACAACTTGTTGACATATGTGAACAACATTGATAAATGAACAACATTGTTCATCATTGTTTCAACAAGTTGTTACAGCTTGATGAAACAACAACTGTTGTTCACGCATGTTGTAACAACCGAAGGACGTGTTAATACACCAGTCATGTTCACAATTGTTGTAACATTGTTGTTCATCGTTGTTATTTCGTCATGCTGTTACAACATGTTGTATCATGTGCGAACAACGTTGTTGGCTATAAAAATGTGCTGTTGGAACAACTTCTTCATGACTGTTGATTTATCCGTGAACAAGTTGTTCGAACCATAAGTGAACAACTTGTTGACAACTTGTTCACGGCGAGCAGCACAACATTGTTCACGGCCAGCAAGCAGCACAACATTGTTCACGCCTGTTAACAAACGTGAACAAGTTGTGCGTTTGTACGCGTGTATAGTTCGAACAATTTGTTCACGTGTAAATCAACAGTCATGAATCAAGTTGTTAAAACAGCACATTTTTATAGCCAACAACGTTGTTCGCACATGATACAACATGCTGTAACAACATGACAAAATAACAACGATGAACAACAAAGTTACAACAATGGTGAACATGGTTGATGTACCAACACGTTCTTCGGTTGTTCCAACATGCGTGAACAACGGTTGTTGTTTCGTCAAGCTGTAACAACTTGTTGAAACAATCATGAACAATGTTGTTCATTTATCAATGTTGTTCACATATGTCACCAAGTTGTTACAGCTTTGTTCAGGCAACAATGCAACTCAAGAGGGCTGGCTGGCCTGGAGTTTGCCTTTACTAATATTTTTTGGTCAACTTTTTATTTTACAAGTTGTGTTTGTTTGTTCATGTGTTTGTTAAAATTCAAATCGTGTTTGCGAAAACATGATTTCGGGCTTCGTGGGAAAGTCAGTGCACAAGTCAGTAAACAAGCCAACGCGAGGTAAATTCCAGCCCTCCTACTAGCCCTACCAAAAAAGCTCATGTAAACACGAGGTGAAATCCAACCTTCCTATAGAAAGGCCGGCCCTCCATATAGACACCCCCTTAGAAGATTAAGTGAAAAACAAGATTTCAGACTGCAATTAAAACTAATCCCCAAGTTACTACTGACACGCCGCATGAAAAAAAAAATCGGCATGGTCTTGGTATCATATAGGTGTTAATGAAGTTTCTATTATGTTCACAGGAGAAAATTCAATCTTGTTGGCTGATGATCACTGATCATCCTGAATAATTAAGCGAGACATCACAAGTGCTTTTTAAAACCGTAAGACGTAAGTATCAATTTGATTAAGCATAAGCAATATTTCTCTTTGAAGAAGAACGCATTTTAATTGCATTTCTCTTGACCATTTTAAGTACCGCTACAAGGTCTCGCCTGCTTTTGTCTAATAGTCAATAGTTGTATTTTGTAATTTTTAGTTTTTTCGACCGTTGTCTTTTGTCTTGTGAGCTCTTAACTGGATCCAAGAAAAAATAAAAATAGTGAGTGGAGTCCACTATTCAAATTGTACAACAGAAAAGCTGACCGTGAGACATTTCGCGCCCAGAGAAAATCCAGCTTAAGAAAGCTTATGTCATGGCTATTTATAGACACGCCTGATTGTGGGAAATAGGAATGTCCCACGGAAATTAGCGATTTACTAGGAGACTTAGAGGTGTGAAAAATGTTAATTTAGACCCTGTTTAGATTGAGTGTTCAAGTCAAATCTCTCATGTTGTTTCTCCTTGTTGTGTTTACATGAAGAAGATTGAAAGTTTTCGATCTGATCGAAACGAATGGCTGAAGTCGATCCACGTAGTGGAGTGAATGTCTCCAATCTGATTCATGTAAACACGGTTTGACTTGAAAATGACTTGATACGCAAGAGTGAAGTCAGTGCGTGTCGTGCTAAATGGCAGACATTGAGGGAAGCACAAAAAATAGTGTTCCAAAACCGAAAACAATGTTCCACGCAGATCGGATTCTCGGAATGTAAACATGTGCCTGGATTGACTTCACTCGTGTTTTTCGATCCAATCATAGATAGATAGATAGATAGTTTTATTAGTTAAAAACTTGCAGCCTAGCTTAAAACGGGCTGAATTAGGTTTAACTTGAAAATGTTACATATAATATTAGTAAAGAAGTTGAAGTATAATAGTATTTCTAAAATATATTTACAATCTTGAAATATACTTGGAATGCCTCATAGAATTCTGTGTTAAAAAACTATTTTGAAATCTACTAGTTCTACAAGTGGGAACGTTAAAAGTGTTCTTTCTCCTCAACTTAAGATCCAACTGATTCTTGTTTGGTAATAATCCGTGTAGTTTATGGCCAGGGTCATTTACAATGTCATTAAACAGTTTACCAGTTAAAAATTTTCTTCGGTCAAACAATGTGTCAATACCGGCTTCTATTAGTGCTTCCAGATACGATAATCCTGGGTATATAATACGAAGGGATCGCTTTTGTAACTTCTCTAGATCTTCAGACAAGTATTGCGGCAATGAGTCGTGAAAAACTGGGCAAGCATATTCTGTAACAGGCCGCACACAGTGTGTTTCTTCCCCCCCCCCCCCGTTATTTCTAGGGATGTGGCCTTTGCATTGTGATATATACATTACACAATGCTTAAGAAAGTAAATTAACTAATGACGAAAATCGTCTGGCGTTAATTTCAGAAGACCCATTTGGACAAAAGGAAAGGGCTTTCCCCATAGCCCCGCCAAAGTGTCATTTTTCAAAGCTGAGCCTCCAATCGGCGGCATGCACCTCACACCCACCCAATCCCATCAACTTGTTTCCTTATACCAATGGTAAATAATATCCATACTAATAAAAGTTATTCAAACAGGAAAAAGTATAAGAGCGATAGTCTCTACTGAATTTTCCCCCAGAGGCAGAGGTGAACCACAAAATCGGACGTTAACCAGAAAAGATCAATTTTGACGTGAAAGACTGAGTTAAAAGAAAGTAAATGTTTATAGTTAGTTTCAGCTTGCTTTTGAAATTCGTTTGTCAACATTCGTTGGAAGGTTGGGAACTTGGTACGGAAGTTCGCGAAGTTCGTTGTGAAGTTCGTCGTGAAGTTCGAATTTAATAAGCTAATTTAATTGAATTCCTTTGGTAAAATCACGGAGAAGAAGATTATTTGTTGTATAGAATATAATAATAGATACTTGGTTAAGCAGAAACAAATTGCCGACTTAAATTTGTATCTACCTCGCAACGTAGTTCGGAACATTGCAACGTAAGTTCGGAATGTTCATTTCAATTATACATATCGGATTTCAAAAGCAAGCTGAAATGGACTATAAAATTTAGAGTTAGAACGGTAAGAAGTTATAGAAAAATCACCAGACTGAAAATAAGATAAAACTATATAAGAGTAAATTAAAAATGGACGAGTCGTACGATGCATTCCCTTTCCGAAGTACTTACTCTCATCTCAGCCAATTACGCACAATGACATAATCTCTTCCTAATGGTTTTCCATACTTTCGTTCGAGCACTCTCAGCTTTCAATCTAGAAGTTCTCTTGAAGTGAGAGTACAGTCGTTTCAAACAAGAATAAGGAAGAAACTCTATCTTAAAATGCTTTTATATAATTGAGCGCGCGGAATTAAAAGTATACGGTGATATGAACCGATATACCCATACGCAAACGTTTCGTAATCGGCTTTATAGTAAGACATGCGATAGATGGTGTGATACGAATCCCAAATCGACTTTCCCATGCCATTTAAAATACATAGATTACGCTAGATCAGTTTGTGCAAACGTTCACTTGTATATATATGCAAATGACTCTACTGTTTACCTATTCCTGCTGAGCTTGTGGTTCACTGATAAATATTACATACTGGTTTGAGGTTTGATTGCGTTCAAATCCCTCTCAAGACAACTCAAGTTTTAGTTGACTTTGGGGCAATCTATAAACATTTCTCTTCTTCTTAATCGAAGATACACCAAAATATACTCACCAGTATTGTTATCTAGTTGTTCACTCGAAACGCATCGTTTCTCGTCAGACAGATAAGTTTCGTTCCCAGTTCTGCATTTACATTCGTTGCAGCTGTCCGAAAGATCGTCCACACAGCGCGCGTTCATTTTCAAGCAATGTTTCCGTTTGTCCGATGGGGAAGGGTTCGTGAATTTGTCGCCGTCACTGATTCGGCTCACAACCATCGTGGAACGTGCGTCCACGAGCGTCCACGAGAC
Organism: Paragorgia papillata; assembly: GCA_035771165.1. Lineage (NCBI taxonomy): Eukaryota > Metazoa > Cnidaria > Anthozoa > Scleralcyonacea > Coralliidae > Paragorgia > Paragorgia papillata. Next base: position 656,346 of record JAWNZC010000220.1, read on the forward strand.
AAACACAGACACCAAGATGAACCAGTATGTAGACAAATAATATTTCATCGTCCTCATCCTTGACGTGCTTGGATATTTGCGCAAATATTCCTTCATTCTTGCTGCGGATTATTGCTCCCCAAAATCCACTCTGTGTCAGCTTTAGACCCTGGTTCAGTCTGTTATGGTAAATATTGTTCCTCGAAGGTGACACTTGGAGTATGGCTTGAGCGGTTTTGAGATGAGATGAGAAGGGCAGGGGTATAGAAGGAAGGAAATGAAGTTATCGTATCAATCAACACTCCGAATCAGAAAACTCCAGCGTAGAGATGACGCTATGAAACACTCAGCAAGCCAGATTTAAACGAAGAATGACAAATATTTGTTTTAACACGATATTGAGTTTTTTAACCTGAAAGGACTGCTTTCCTAAATTGTTGGCTCTAGAAACCCGAGCAAATATAACGAGCCTCTGGGCTCTGGCGGCAAATTCTAGATAGATCGCTGTTGGTGGTCGTAATACTGTCGTGGATGGCACCAGACGTGCAGTATCGCGTTATAGAGGCGTGTCGCTAGCTTTTCAGGATTGCGTTTTACAGCTGACATCGCGCTCTCAACGAGTTATTTTAAAGCGAAGCGGTAGAATTCTTGTGGCTTATAATCTGTTAGGCCTCTAACACTTTGAAGCCTGAAGACGAGTCTTTAGTATTTTATTCTGGGCAACGCCAGACGATTTTATTCAGCACAGGGAGAGGTCCAGGCCTCAACGTGTTAAAACCTATCTCTTTAACACTTTGAAGCCTGAAGACGAGTCTTTAGTATTTTATTCTGGCTAACGCCGGACAATTTTATTCAGCACAGGGAGAGGTCCAGGCCTCAAAGTGTTAAAGTTACTTTATTCTATCGAACACCAGGCGATTTTACTCGAGAACCCACAGTCAGCCAAGCCAGCAATGCAGGTTCCCAAAGATGGGTTCCATTAACAAATCATTAAGTCTACCTTGAGCCGGCCAAAAATGGACTCTTTATTATTTTACTCTAACGTGAGATCAGATTCAACTCGTCAAAGCTGATAAAGAGAGAACCTTGAGAGTTCCTAGGCAGAAATGAGTTTGTTAACTCAAGTCATCAATCCATTCTCACTGGAGTATAAAAGACATGAACCAAAAAACGACCATGTACAAAAATAGGTATTATTTTACTCCAAATAGTGAAATAAAAGTAGCGTGCTGCGTCAGGTTAGATATACGTCACGAAAACGATAACTGACACGTTTCTCTCTGACGAAGGGCCTTCGCTCGAAACGTTAGACTCCTACGTACTCTCATGTTTCGGCAGTATATCTAACCTTACTATATTTCTATTATATTACTCGTCTGACACCAGATTTTATTACTCATCAAAGGATTCGACCCGAGAACCCTCAACCATCCTAAGGCTATAGGCAGTATTGGGTTAACAAATCATTAAGTAGAGTGTCGTGTAGGCAGTGTTTTGACAGAGCAAAGTGAAAAGGTGGCCGCCTGTCAAGATTTTTGGCAACAAAATACTGACGTTTCGAATGGAGTAAAATGTGAAAAAGTTGAGTGCTGTGTAGCCTAGGGAGTGTTTTGGATAGAGCAAAGTAATAAAGCTACTTCGGAGTAAAATGTGACGAAGGTTGATGTCCAAATCCTCCCCCTTATATATCTTATTAAAATACTCATTAATAATTCATGACGAAAATTCAAAAGAAATCAATACCGTAGCAGTGGTTGTAAATCGGATACAGCATCGTCCTGATTTACCTAAACTTTAGCTTCGATTTTCTCGGCTAAACTGAGACCGTATCCCCAAAATAGTTGGTGAACTTGATTACTTAGATGCATTTGTATTTTTAAGGAAGATACAGCATTCGCATTCGAGCTGTAACTATTACTTATTACTCATATAAACAACAAGACCATGCATGCATAAATATATATTTTATATCATTTACAAACGTATTTTCACTCTTTGGCTCTAGTATATAGTAATATACTTACTGTGTATTTAAGCAACAAAAGTAAGATTTAGTTACAGAGATTAAAAACAATTACAGACAATTGGTGGGCGTCCGTCAAGCTCAATTACTCAGAAAAGATTTCTGAGCCGCAGACACGGTTCCGGAAATTTGAGTAATTGAGCTTGACGAACGTCCTACATTATACACAAACTTCGCAAACGTGCACTACATGGCGTACAACTTATGATTCATATCACATCAAAACTGACAATTACATTCAAACAACATACATGAAACTTCATGTATGCAATATTAATAACCCGCTGTGCTAGTTCTTTGAATTTCGATTATATATATAGGTGAACGTTTTTAGGAATGTTGATCAGATTTTTCCTTGAAACAGCACGAAAGTGGCCAACGGATATTTCTAGAATTCACTAATTGAATCAACTAAGGACAATTTTTGGGGATCGAATTAATTTTCAGTTTTTGAGAGCACATATATTGAGAGACTTTTTTTTGAAGCCTGGTTTGCCTATATATAAACTAACGCCTTGAAGGAACGTCTAGCCTCTACAGAGCGCACGCAAATCATTCCAATAAGTACAGAAAAACGTTTGTACAAGCACTTAACCCATTGCTGCCTAGGATGTCTGAGAGTTCTTGCTTTGATGAGTAAAATCGTCTGGTGTTAGAAAGAGTTAGGGGCTGTTTATATGATCCGGGCTAGCCCGGTTAACTTGGCTCACGCGATTGATTAGGATCTCACTATGGATTTGAAACTCGCGTAAACTAAATGTACAAAGAAGAATTGGTTTAGTTTAGATGTAAACGAATCCCTTAGGAATCCTAACGTTGATTAAAATCTCTTTTTGTGGCCGAGGAAAGAATTTCGTGACACGAGTCAGCCCGGTTAGCCTAACCGGGTTAGCCCGGCTCATGTAAACAGCCCTAAAACAATTAAGGGGCCATTTTTGGCCAGCTCCGGCAGACAGGAATGGGTTAAACAAAGTTTACACTTCCAGAATTCTATGCATTCTCTCTCCGTTAACCCTAGCGGCAGAAGTGACTATATATAGAGCGTGCGATTAATTTACAAAATTGCTCGGGTTTGATATCCGTGCAAGAACTCAGGATTTGTCATGAGTATTAGTTACAGCTTGTCTAGCAAACTTCACTATTTATTTCTTCACAATTTACTTAATTGTACCAGGGATTTCCTTAAGGCGGTTTTCCACTTGCGAATAAATTCGCGCAAATCGACATTTCTATATTATGAAAATTGAATAGATTTCTAATTCGTTCCTGCAATCGAGAGCTTATGTTCGATTCGCGCGAATTTAGTCGCAAGTGGAAATTAACCGGCTTTATTGAAGAGTAAAATCGTCAGAGCAGTTCAATACTAAGTACGTCCCACTACGTCGGCTTGGTACCTAAAGGGTTAATAACTCAATATTCAACCATAGTAAATTATCCGATAACTACCCAATTCGTATATTCCTCGTTTTTGGCATTTCGTTTTCACTTTTCTAGTTTTTATACGGAGTAGCAACAGCCAACGAGTTTTTTTTTGTTTGTTTTTTGATAAATACATAAATATATGCTATATACGTACGAGATCCCGCGGTAGCTTTATAGGTAAACACTCGAATTGGTCAAAATATGGTTGAGTGATCTCACTGTGACGCGCGCTTCTATATCGCTCTTCAGATGTTTAGTGTCTCTTTATGCCTGTTCGTATATATTTTGTAGCCTTGGTAACAAAACTGTGTTGGCATTAACCACACCGCGCTCGCGCGAGTTCACGATCCCAAAGTTGGGCGCACATGCGATCCCCGTCTGTCGTCACATTTCTGAGTATCGTTTCCAGATTTTTCTTAATTTTTTATCGTCATTCGAAAAATTGCGCAAAATGCGTAAACTTGTAGAATAGTAACTTGGAAAATGCCATGGAAGAGATATCAAATATTAGTAAAGTCTGTTTTTGTATATGGGAAGTGTGTGGAGAAGTAGGATAATTGCTTCCTAAGCGCGGCCCGCGTCATCTCTAATAAACCACAACAGCCTCGGAATACAACTGATCAATAGCAGTAGATGTATTGGATATGTCATCAAAACAGTTAAACTCTTAAAAGTATGATTGAATATCAAATACCTTGGTGTTGCTTTATTGCAGTCTCATTTTTGTGGTTTCTGGTACCATATTGCTTGCTTTCTGGTATTCTTATACGCCACTTGCCCACTTTCGCTATTCAGGGGCGCTGGAAGCTACTTAAGGCGGCGGGGGCAGCCATATAAAAAGGGCAAATTTTTGCACGTGGTAAATAATGTTCACCAATTTTGCTCTATAGCATAAAATTAAATTCGGCATTTTCATTGGTTGATTGCTTTTCTTAAACATTCCTCGTGAAACATATTTATGCATAGTTTTGTGTCAGTTATGATCAAAAAGCTTCAACGGGACCGCCAACGGGACAAATAGGACCGCCATTACCATGAACTTCTCCCACGGGGCTGCATTACTCAGAATGATTTTGCATACTAAACTAAATTGCTAATTTATTACAACCAGTATTTTTGGGTGCTGTGACTAGCCGATGCCAGGGCTTTTTCCCACCTTCCAAATTTCAAAAACGCCCTGACAACGATGTTGGACACAGCCAACCAAAGGCAAAATTAGTTTGCTGCCTCTGTGTGGTCTGCAGTAATAAGTTAGCTTGTGAGACATTTGAGATTTTGAGGTATTAATACAAAAGTCATTTAATACGATAATAGAAATGGCAATTCCTGTAGAAAACATTCCTCTTACGAGAAAGGGGCAATTGGGTGCCCCCGCGCTGTGAGGGCACGGGGGGGGGGGGGGGGGGGCAGCTACCCCCACTGCCCCCATGGCTCCGGCGCCCCTGTCGCCTGACTGGCCTAATCATAGTCAATCAAAACTCAGCGAAAGTCTTTGTCGATCTATCTCTTTGTTCACGTTTATGCAAACTTACGCACGGTGCCAATCATTCAATAGCAGCGTTGGGTTGAGTTCAATCACTTAACCGTGTTATTGAAATATTCATAAGCGAAAAACAAAAGGTTTTGGTGCACGGTCAGAACCGTTCAGAACATAATTTATTAAAATTAGAAGCCCGGTCCAGTTTTATCGAATCGTATCAGTAAATTAAGCACTTATAGATAAACTCTTGAGTTTTTAATAGATTAAAATCTATTCCATCAACCGCGACTGATCGACGATTAATTACATACATGTCGCTTGCGCCAAAACACTTTTTTACACTTTGTTGTTATATTTGTAATCATTTGTAAAACAAACATGATGCGTCAGACTACACCCCTTTACAGGTGCGGTAAAAAAGTGCCGTTTAGACAGAAAAACCGGACGCTATAGAGGTGGCTCCATAAACAAACATAAAAAACTGACAATTATGTTTAAACAATTAGGCAAGCACCTTTTCCGGCGTCGGTTAACCCTTTCACTCCAAACTTTCTGGCGTTAGACAGAGTAAAATAGTCTGGTGTTAGACAGACTAAAAATCGTCTGGCGTTAGACAGAGTAAAATAGTCTGGTGTTAGACAGAGTAAAATCGTCTGGCGTTAGACAGAGTAAAATAGTCGGCGTTAGACAGAGTAAACAAGTCTGGCGTTAGACAGAGTAAAATCGTCTGGCGTTAGACAGAGTAAAATCGTCTGGCGTTAGACAGAGTAAAATCGTCTGGTGTTAGACAGAGTAAAATCGTCTGGTGTTAGACAGAGTAAAATCGTCTGGCGTTAGAGTAAAATCGTCTGGCGTTAGACAGAGTAAAATCGTCTGGCGTTAGACAGAGTAAAATCGTCTGGTGTTAGACAGAGTAAAATCGTCTGGCGTTAGACAGAGTAAAATCGTCTGGCGTTAGACAGAGTAAAATCGTCTGGCGTTAGACAGAGTAAAATAGTCTGGCGTTAGACAGAGTAAAATAGTCTGGCGTTAGACAGAGTAAAATCGTCTGGTGTTAGACAGAGTAAAATCGTCTGGCGTTAGACAGAGTAAAATAGTCTGGCGTTAGACAGAGTAAAATCGTCTGGCGTTAGACAGAGTAAAATAGTCTGGCGTTAGACAGAGTAAAATAATAAAGTACGGAAAAATCCGTATTTGGGAGTGAAAGGGTTAATAATGAAAATTAGTAGTTCCCAAAGACATCTGCGAATT
>JAWNZC010000220.1:667500-790000 GCA_035771165.1 Paragorgia papillata
GAGATAGGTTTTAACACTTTGAGGCCTGGACCTCTCCCTGTGCTGAATAAAATCGTCTGGTGTTAGCCAGAATAAAATACTAAAGACCCGCCGTCAGGCTTCAAAGTGTTAAAGAGATAGGTTTTAACACTTTGAGGCCTGGACCTCTCCCTGTACTGAATAAAACCGTCTGCAGAATAAAATACTAAAGACTCGTCTTCAGGCTTCAAAGTGTTAAGATATTGCGTTAGGGATCGGCATCCCAGTCAAATAATGCCGGCTGGGCTTAAAAGTACAATCAGTTTACCAGCTAATTCAATGTCCTCTTTCTTGGGACAGCTAATCTAAAAAAAAAGACTTGTTGTTAATGAGTAGAACAGTCCAGCCCAGTCCATACACACAGGCTCTTGAAGTATTTGCGGATGAGAAATAATAACTTTACATTCCGCGTACCTTCTTTTCCGTTCTGTTGCAAGGTAGTGCAATCAATTTTTGATAAGGTTTTTCTTCGTCTCTCTTGGCGTCTAAGAAAGTGTATCCCGAACTATCGCATGAAATGTTGGTTGATAAGTCCAGAATACGATACGGACTGCTGTCTTCTCCTTCTAAAGAAGATTGGAATAGCATGAAGATTTGGATGGAGACAAAGATGAGGGTGAGAATAACGGTGAAAATGGGGATGAGGATGAAGATGAGAATGAAGACGAAATGAGATGAGAATGAGGACGAAGATGAGATGGATGAGGATGGAGATGAGGATGAATTAGATGGAGATGTGAGGATGAAGATGGAGATGAGGATGAAGATGGAGATGAGGATGAAGATGGAGATGAGGATGAAGATGGAGATGAGGATGAAATGAGAATGAGGACGAAGATGAGAATGAGAATAAGGATGAGAATGGAGATGGAGATGAGGATGAAATGAGAATGAAATAAGAAGGATGAAGATGAAAATGAGGACGAAGATAAGAATGAGAATAAGGATGAAAATAAGAAACAGGATGCAGAAGAGGATGAAGATGGAGATGAGGATGAAATAAAAATGAGAATGAGGACGAAGATGAGAATAAGGATGAAAATGAGAATGGAGATGGAGATGAGGATGAAGATGAAAATGAGGACGAAGGTGAGAATAAGAATGAAAATGGAGATGAGGACGAAGATGAGAATGAGGATGAAAATGAGAATGGACGTGGAGATGAGGATGAAATGAGATGAGAATGACGACAAGGATGAGAATGAGAATAAGGATGAAAATAAGGATGAGAATGAAAATGAGGATGAGGAGGAAGATGGGGATGAAAATGGGAATGAGAATAATACGAATGGGGATAAGATGAGGATGAGATGGGAAGACATTAACACGAATAAAGATGGGATAAGGATAAAAATGAGGATAAAGATGAGAATGGAAATAAAGATAAAAATGAGAATAGGGCACCCATTGATAACAACTTTAGCTGACGGATTTACCCTGGTAAAAGATAATTATATTATTATTATTAATAAGAGAATAAAATTCCACTCTGTCTAATGCAGTAGGACTAACCATCAATATACTCATTTGGTTGGTTTGTCTCTTTTTTAGGCGTCTTCCTATAAGAAAAGAAAGCAAATATACTAAGTGTTATAAAACAACGCTCACGCATGGAGATAGTGTAAAATTAAACTTAGTTTAGGAAAATTCAGTTAAAATCCGACTTTGAGATAATTAACTTACTTTCTTCTACGACAACAAATGCAAATCAGACATACAACGAGAGCGGTGAATAGACCAAGTCCTACGCTTAAACCAATAACAAATTCAGAAGATAGCTTCCCACTTGTGTCTGTTTTCTCCGCCTATTAAAGAAGCAACAGTTAGAAAACGTCTGATGTGTTAAAGTGATTATTCTTAAGGTGGCTCGACAGTCTAAATCATGTGAAATTACGTATTTTTTCCATGAAACGTTTTTCATTTTGGTTCATTGCATAGCTCTAGTGGTGGTCTTGATTATTGAAAAGATTTATACTTGTAGCGCTTGCGTATCTAGAGAAATTGTGTTTGTGATTAACGACAGATTTTATGCAAATTAGGTTTGCTGCATTTACTGGAAACACTTAGGTAAACTTTGAGGGCATTAAACTTTTCATTTCAACAATCCGAGACCACCACTAGAGCTGTGCAATGAACTAAAATGAAGCTCGTGAGTCCTGTGCAAAACCTTTTTTGGGGGGAAACGATAAGTTCTTGTGATTTAGACTGTCGAGCCACCTTAAGAACTATAGAAGTTATAAATAGATCATTATTGGTGACGTTGTTGTTGTTGCTGCTGTTGTTGCTGTTGTTGTTGTCGCTGCTGCTGCTGTTGTTGTTGTTGCTTCTGTTGCTGTTGCTGTTGCTGTTGTTTACTTCTCGTATTATAAAAATTACATTCACGACTGTATTCTTACATTCTCGGTAGAACTGGTCGAAGGCTGTTCAGCTTGTAATATTTCATCATTTGACGAGGATTTACCTAAAATAAACAACAGAAATAAATTAATAGATAAATCTTGAGAACGAGGGATTTATCTGACTTAATTTATTATTGAGGAGGTTTTCCAACAAACTTTTGTCTTTTTTTCCACCTTGGACAAAGATTTTCCTTGTTTTTTCCTTCATTTCGTATCTGATTATTATTCAAGGGCTTTATGCGATATAAAGCACTCGAAAGAACAAAGAAAACCGACTCAATAATAAATTAAAGTAACATAAAATGACATAACATGAAATAAAGTGAATTTCAATGTAGTGCAGTAAAATGAAAGGCAATAAAATAAAAGGAAAAATAGAATAAAATGCGATCTACTTACTAAGGTGTCTCTTTCTGTAGATGGTGAAGATATTTTGTTTGTTTGAATTGTTGCTACTTCCCTGCCGAGTGCATTTTAATTTTATTAAGAAAAATTGAACATTTTCGTTTTGTCTTACATTTGTTGAGCACTATATAAGACAAGAGTAAATAAGGTTAGGGCATAACAACACCAACATGAGCAGTAACAACATCACCACTACTACTACCACCACCACCACCACCAACAACAACAACACCAAACAAACCACCATTATCACCACAACCACCACTACCACCACCAACAACAACACCAAAACTACCGCCACTAACAACAACAACAACAACAACAACAAACCACCATCCACCACCACCATCACCAACACTACCACCACCAACAACACCACCACAATCACTACCACCACTAACAACAACAACAACAACAACAACAACAACAACAACAACACCAACACCAACACCAACACCAACAACAAATCACCACCACCACAACCAACAACACTAACACCACCACTAACAAGAACAACCCTAACACAACCACCACTAACAACAACACCAACAAACCACCACCAACAACAACAACACTAACACCACCACCAACACCAACAACAACAACACTAACACCACCACCCACCACCACCACCAAACCACCACCACCAACACTAACACCACCAACAACAACAACACTAACACCACCAACAACAACACTAACACCACCACCACTAACAACAACACTAACACCACCACCACCAACACCACCACCACCAACAACAACAACACTAACACCACCACCCACCACCACCAACAAACCAACACCAACACTAACACCACCAACAACAACACTAACACCACCACCACCAACAACAACACTAACACCACCATCACCAACAACACTAACACCTCCACCACCACCACCACCAACAACAACAACCACCTCCATCACAATTACCTCCTCCGATATCGTGATAGCTGTAACATTTAGGGTCTGTTGGGCGTGTTTAGATAATCCCAATAAAAGTACTAGCTTCTGTAAATCGTCGCCTACGTCTCGGGTTCACATAAACCCCCAACTCACTCTTGTGTTGACATCTGTTTCCTTGGGGGTTCAGACTTCAGACTGTATAAATACTATAAAATTTACTAAGAAAACGACTTCTATAAAGGCGTCTTTATCTTAGAGCATAGTTCCGAAACATGCATAAACTTACGGTTAATTTTCCTGGAGTTAAATTAAACAAATTATAAACGGCGTTGCTCTTGTATAAATTGCCTTCTTCATCAATCTTAAATATTTCTTCTCTGGTGCAGTCTTGTTTACGGAATCTCTTCGCGGATGACACCTCGCCAAAACACGAGCAATTACCTGTCAAAAAATAATATTTCCGCGCACCGTAAATCTTTGACCACTTTTTAGAAGGTCATGCAGTATTTTCTTCAAAACTAACTGCTTCGTAACTAATTAACTAAATGTACAAATAACTACGTATAAAACTTAAATATCACAAGTAATATTTTTCTAAATCATTCAGTTCTCAAAAAAACTATAATAATATATGGCTAATACGTAATAAGGGTGGTTAGAAAAACAATTAGCCATATGCCTATATTTGTGCCAATATTAATGGCGCCCATTTGTAAACAAGTCAACAAACGTCGATATTTCTTTACTGACGAACTTCAACTAAAGATACTACATAGCTAAGTTCCACTATTTAGTACTCGATTAATACTAAAATAAAACCAAAGCGAAATCGGTACAGAAGAATAACAATATCTGTGCACTTAACACTTTGAGGCCTGGACCTCTCTCTCTGCTGAATAAAATCGTCTGGCGTTAGCCAGAATAAAATACTAAAGACTCATCTTCAGAGTGTTAAAGAGATAGGTTTTAACACTTTGAGGCCAGTCTGGACCTCTCCCTGTAGCCAGAATAAAATACTAGTTTTTCCAGACAATTACTAGACTAGCGAAGTCAGGACATTCAGCTAGACCTTGCATGAATTATTGAATATTCTAAAGCTAAAACCAGCCGTACACGAGAGCTATACTAGCTGAGCCAACCGTCTTGCAAGACCATTTGCTTAGCAAACTTCTCTCGTGTGCGCGTCGTTTTTCCTGACAATTTGATATACCTCGCGACACTGTGAGACAAAACATCTATCGTGTTTGATGTCAGAAAACTGAGCCAGTAAGCACCCGTAACCGTTTCATAAGCAATACATGACGATTTGCCTTACTAAGCAAGTTCCAAATATCATAGGGCAGCATAACATACGTAGAGAAGACATTATAAAAGAGAAATAAAAAGGTAAGATCGACTAAATTTCTTTTCCCGTTTTGTTGCTTCAATTTTAGCGCAACATATTCAAAGAATTATCGATTGTTTACATTAACATATTAAATTACAGTGCTATAGAAACAATCATTCATTCTTTGATAATGCGCAATGAAACATTAAACTCAAAGCAATGAAATAATTAAAACTTTAATTATTTTGTTATTCTTATTGTTATCCATGTCTTTCTTTTGTGTTGGGAATTACTATTTATAAAATTCGCTTAACGATTCCTGCCTGATTCGTCTGTCGCATATATTGTATTACAGTACTCTGTTTCTCGTATTGCGCATGCTATAAACTAAGCAACTATGTTCAGCGTTTAGTCTTTAGTCAAAACGTTATCAACTTACATAGCCGTCTCCAGTTGTCAAAACTGCCGCTGTGCACGCTACGAGTCGCACACGAACCAAGCATTGGAAGAGAAAACCACAAAATCGCTTGAATCAAAATAAACATCTTTGTCTGCTTCGCCATTAGATTGACTCGCTGATCTGTTAGAATCCGATTTTTTCGACGTTTGTGTATCAAAGTGTTGTATGTTAATACAAGGACCTTTTCCGCGTAACTACAGACAGTTTGATGTTCGAGTCAATTTAATAATCACGCCATCGCGGAAAAGGAAGAGGCATGGCAACGTTGCGTGGGTGGATAAGGTCACGTCACGAACATGATAAAGTTTTTGTTCCTTAAGTTTAATTATTTAAGATTTCCGTCTCAATAGGTGTGAGATGGCAAAAACAAAAAGAGAGATTATTAGAATTGTTAAAGTCAGGAAGTTGAGTTATACTTGGGCATATTGTGAGACGGGATTCATTGCAGAAAGATCTACTACTAGAAAGAAGGAAAAGTGAATGCATGGGAAAAGGGGCAGGGGAAGAGACCCAGAATTAAGACACTAAAAGTGGGGGAGCCCAAAATTTTTAGGGGGTCCAGGGGCATGCTCCCCCGTGAAATTTTGAAATCTAGAGTCTCTGAAATGCCATTTCCTGCATTTTAGGACAAGGATTTACAGAATTCTAAAGGTCCAAAAACGTCATAAAATACTTAAAAGACAACACTTCACGGACATTGAATATCTGCATTCAAATTTGTTTATTATATCTTTATTCAAAGTCGTGGGTTAGCTAGGGTTAGTGATTTTGTTAATCATAACTTTATTACTGGCCTTGTTGTTTATTACTGGCCTTGTTTATTACTGGCCTTGTTGTTTATTACTGGCCTTGTTGTTTATTACTGGCCTTGTTTATTACTGGCCTTGTTAAAAAGTGTGTGTGTGGGTGGGGGACATATTCCGCTTCCGACGCCCGTCGAACACGACGAGGTTACTCGATCGATGATGATGATGTGTGAGAACAACCACGTGTCTAATTTATGCTATTCTATAGCTATGCCATGAATAATGAAAGTTTCCCACTCAACGGTCAGAACAAAGTTATAAGTTGACGTGACTTAAATATATCACGTATTCATGCAAGCATATAGTGAATTAGGATCGGCGTACGGTGGTTTTACGATTCACATAAACTAAATTTACAAACATGAATTGGTTTAGTTTCAAGATGTAAACGAATCCCAAGGATGATTCAAATTCCCTCTTGCGGCCAAAGAAGGAATTTTGTGACGTAAACTAGCCTGGTCATAGCCGGGATAGCATGCAGAGTCTTCCGAGAAAACCATTTTGCATGTATGGTAATAAATCTACAAGTCATATCCGTATTTCCTCAACCTTATTGGTCTATTACTACATACTCATAGTCATTCAAAATATGGTCTGGAAACTCAGCTAAAGTCTTTGTTCTATCTTTTTGTTTGCCTTTATGCATTTTTGTTTCGGCCATTGAACCCAATGTATTTTAGTATAATGAAGCAATTATCCAATAGCAACGTTTCAGTTCAATCATTCAACCGTGCTATTTAAATATTAATAAACCTAAAACAAAGGATGTGCACGGTGTAAGGTACGGTTCAACATAAAATCACAGCTCATTATAGGCGCTTTGAAGTTTGCCGAGTTTCCAGACCATATATATCTTTATTGACTATATACGATTATTATTATTTAACATGTATTTAAAAAAAAACAAGACAGATAAAATAGCAAAGTGAAAATGTGGTAAAATGCCGAGGTTTTTGGTAACTCTATCTGAAACACTGCCTACGCAGCACTCTACTTTTTAAAACAAATAATAGTTCATTTTCACGTTGTTTTAACAAAATCTTACAATCCAAGTTAAAAAAACAACGCTGTTCTTTTAACATTATTTACAGATGGGTAGTATATTAAAACTGGGTACAATTATTTTATTTTGACATCTGTCGTTTAGGGTCGTGGTGTTGATATGCCAACGCGGCAAAATCTAGGTAGGCGGGTGTGAAAATTCTCCAATGTAAACACTCATTTGTTTTGATAATTTTGTTCGCAATCATCCCGATAGAAGAAATGAGATTCACAAAGACAAAATCAAACCAGAAATGACTCACCCTTGTATAAATAGTCAACCCCGGAAAAACGATCTTGAATAAAATACTATAGACATTACACAATCAAAAAGGAAAACTGCCAATCAAGAGTTGATCAAATCGGTTATTACTTTGTGTTTCGCGCACGAATATGCATTAGAGTTAGGGTTAGGATTGAGGTTAGGATTAGGGTAAGGATTGGGGTTGGGATCAGAGTTAAGATCAGGGTTAGGATTGGGGTTGGGATCAGGGTTAGGATTAGGGTGTTTTCAGGGTCAGGATCAAAGAATAACAAATTCGTGCGCGAAACACAAAGTAAGCACCATCAAATCAGTGAGGTGAGAGAGAGAGGCTTGGAGTCTTGTGGACAATAAGGGACTTTAAGGCGATGTCCACACGTATGCGTTTTCATAGCGTTTTTATATTGTTCTCGGTCCTCAGGGGAGCAGAAAACAATGGTCTCATTACCTGTGAAACAATATGAAAACGCTAGGAAAACCTATACGTGTGGATGGGGTCTAAGATCTACGACGTCAACCTTGACGACGACGTCCTTTAAACAATAGCATTCTTTTTGCAAGACAAAGAGAATGAATAATTTTCAGTCTCCAGAGTAATCTCAACACCGTCCTCGTTCTTTATGCAACGCCACTTAGAGAGCATTTTAGGGAGTTTACGATCTATACGACGGCAACCTCGACGACGCGGCCATTCAAACAAAATAATTCTTCCTTTAAAAGAAAGAAAATGAATAATTTGCAGTCCCAGAGAAATCTTTAAGTCGTCCTCGTTATGTTTACAACGCCATTGAGTGCATTTTCACGTCTTCATGACGACGTTAAGTCATGGACCGATGAAGGCTGTTGCTTATGAATGCCTTCAACACTTTCAATGCAATCATTTTACGAGTTGTCGAACGTTTTAAAAGTCATAAAATAAGCTTTGAGTGCAAACAGGGAAGTTATTCAACCGTGTTTTCTTTTAAATACCAAAATTTATATCGCGTTGTCCACTGCCATCGTCGTCGTAGTTCGTAAACTCCCTTTTCACGTCGGCAGGACGACGTCAACGGCCAAAAGATGAGAACTGTTGCTTGAGATTGACTTCAATATTGACACTACAATCATTTTAGCTGTATTGGCGCGTTTTGGAAGTCATTAAACTAACTTCAACTATCAAATATAATGGGAAAATTAAACGAGACTTTTTAAATTGTAAGACTTATGTTGCTTTTTAACCGCCACCAATCTCGTTCCCAGAGCCCACGTTCCCCTTACCCAGCGGGCGGGAAACGAGAGGCTCTGGGATAATCCGTTCACGCCATCACAGGAGTCCCTACAGTAACAATATCTCTTATCTAGCCCGAAGAAGATAGGCGAGGCGAGAGAGAAGGACTTTCAACAGGGCCTGAAGAGAACACGAGAGGTGAAAGAAAACTGATTCTCCTGAAAACTATAGTAATGAACGAAATCCATCTTCAGTCTTGCTACGGAAGTACTTCTAAGTACAAGGAATTCGGATCCATATAACTGTTAATACTTTCATAAGTTGGGTTGGGTAACGTCGCCACGCTCTCGTCAACCTCGAGATCATCTTTCTCGTCAAACTGTAAGTTACTATGCGCACCATTTGGCAAACCACAACAATTGCAAACTGGTGTCTCGTAAATATTGTTTTCTGAATTTGAGATTTCATTGTCGGCTTGGCTAGCTTCTTCGCTTGCCAGGGAAACAGTTGATGGAATCTCAGAAGTGTTTGGTGATGCGTTTACAGAGCCTGGCTGCTCTGATCTCGTAACTTTAGGTAGAGAAGGGAGTCTGTCAGTTCGACTCTTTCTTCTAGGATATGCTTGCGGTTCGATGCTTCGTTCTGGCTCTTGGTCAGCGGAACACGCAGTATTGATGAAATCTAAAAGGAGTAACGTCCAATGAAAGAGCTTGTAAAGACAATAACGATAATTATTAACAGTTAATAATTAATTAATAATTAACAATTAATTAACATTGTGAAATTCATGAATAATTAATGAGGTTAAGAAGCAATCAAAACGTAGCATTCAAGTTACATGTATAATCCATACAGATCGGACGCTCATGCTTTATCTATTACTTATAAATCAATAACAGCAGCAGAAACCACTTGTAACCACAATACAACAACAAGAGCAACAGAAACAAGAGCAGCAGAAACAAAAATAACAATAACAACAGTAACAGCAGCAACAACAACAGCAACAATAACAACAACAACAACAGCAGCAACAACAACAACAGTAGTAGCAACAGCAGCAGCAGCAACAACAACAACAGCAGTAACAACAACAAAAACAACAATAACAACAACAGCACCACCACCAACATCACCACCACCAACAACGACAACACCACTCCCTACCATCACCACTAGTCCACTACCATCACCATCACCACCACCAACAACCACTACCAAGAACAACAACAACAACAACAACAACAACAACAACAACAACAACAAAATGTGAAAAATCAACGAGCCTTACCAACAATTTCTACTGTTTGCCGACTTAAATTGCGCATTGACGTGTATCTTTTGCAATGCATTATTGTTAAAACACCAATGAAAAAACCACACACGATGCAAGCCAGTGGCACAACAACGTAAAACGGCAGCAAATCCTTGTCACGGCTTTCTTGTCTTCCATTAAAAACCCCATTTACTAACGACTTCGAGGAACCGGAATGTAACGAGACTCGCAGAGTTTTGGTGATCGTTGAAACAGAAGAAGACCATGAGTCCGTACTGTTATAAAAAGGCGAAGCTGAAGATTTGTAAGCTGCTGAAGGTGAGATATTTTTGCTTGGTAACAAATCAGTATGGTTTGGACAAAACGGCGAATCCTAGAAAAATAAATTGAAAAACCTCAGGTAAACACCACATGCAAAACACTTGATTGATTGATTGATTGATCGCATGGATGACGACTGTCTTATTATAGTCTGTCTGTCTGTCTGTCTGTCCGTCCGTCCGTCCGTCCGTCCGTCTGTCTGTCTGCCTGTCTGTTTGTCTGTTTGAAATATAGTAAGGTTAGATATACTGCCGAAACAGAGA
Source organism: Paragorgia papillata (assembly GCA_035771165.1). Lineage (NCBI taxonomy): Eukaryota > Metazoa > Cnidaria > Anthozoa > Scleralcyonacea > Coralliidae > Paragorgia > Paragorgia papillata. The sequence goes on from JAWNZC010000220.1 coordinate 678,198, forward strand.
ACGTAGGAGTCTAACGTTTCGAGCGAAGGCCCTTCGTCAGAGAGAAACGTGTTTGTCTGTCTGTTCCTTTAGTTGGTCACTTTTATCATTTTCCAACAAAATAAAAAAAGAAACCAAATAAACTTACATTAATTTCTTTTGGTTTTCGGCGACCTACATTAAGAAATTTAAATTAATTAATTATAACAATAGCAAAATTTACAGATTATAAGTAGCAAGGGCTGCAGTAATGATGCTACAGGTTTTCTGATTTACAACATTCCCAATACGTAATACACGAAAAACTTAAAAGACTAAAATACATATAACAAGACACTTAAATTTTGAACAAGCACAAGGTTTCTCAAAAAAAACCCAACAAAGATAACACTTCGAAGCCTGAAGACGAGTCTTTAGTATTTTATTCTGGCTAACGCCAGACGATATTTTCTTCAGCACAGGGAGAGGTCCATACCTCAAAGTATTAAAACCTATCTCTTTAATACTTCGAAGCCTGAAGACGAGTCTTTAGTATTTTATTCTGGTTAACGCCAGACGATTTTATTCAGCACAGGGAGAGGCCCATATCTCAAAGTATTAAAACCTATCTCTTTAATACTTCGAAGCCTGAAGACGAGTCTTTAGTATTTTATTCTGGCTAACGCCAGACGATATTTTCTTCAGCACAGGGAGAGGTCCAGTCCTCAACGTATTAAAACCTATCTCTTTAACACTTTGAAGCCTGAAGACGAGTCTTTAGTATTTTATTCTGGCTAACGCCAGACGATTTTATTTAGCACAGGGAGAGGTGCAGGCCTCAAAGTGTTAAAGGTCTCAGTGGCAGTTATAGGTGATCGACATTTAACGCAAATCATTACCTGGCATTAATCTGTAGGCAGAGTATGTTTCCTTTCCTCCACAAAACTTTAATGGGTTACCCGAACAAAGCGTAACACACGCCGATAATTTTATCTTCTTCCATGCCTTAACTTGTGTTTTCTCCACACAAGAACATTCATTTCCTTTCCTTAAGAGAGCAACAGAACGCGCCAGTGATCGACAAAACTTTTTACATAAACGTGGCGTCATTGAGCTGCACCTTTGTTGAATTTTTATCGGAGCTTTTGTTTCTGCTTTTAAACACCCCATAAACTTTTCTCCGTTGTCTGTAAGAAGATAATAACATTATGCTAAATTTGTTTATTACCTCCGCAAGGAGGTTATGTTTTTACCCCGTTCTGTCTGTCTGTCTGTCTGTCTGTCTGTCTGTCTGTCTGTCTGTCTGTCTGTCTGTCTGGCTGTCTGTTCGTTCGTTCGTTCGTTTGTTTGTTTGTTTGTTTGTTTGTTTGTTTGTTTGTTTGTTTGTTTGTTTGTTTGTTTTGTTGGTTTGTTTGTCTGTCTGTCGCCAGGATATCTCAAAAAGTATTACCCCGATTTTCATGAAAGTTTGTAGAAGGGTTGGCCATAGACCAACGACCAATCCATTAAATTTTGGTTGAATTTAGTCACAATTTGGATGAGAAATTAATAAAAATCTGACCGCAAGATTCTCCGTGTAGAAGAAATGCTTGATTGCGCTCATTATCCTTATTTTATGCATATATTTTTGCATAATTTTGGTACGAGTGCAATCAAGCATTTTATTCATACATGCATGTGTTGGTCTCGTGAGCTAGCCTGGTTAGCGGGATGGCTCGTTTTCTTTTTAAACATCTCTAATAACCCGCTGGCAGAGGTATATGCAGCTTCTGACTGCTCTCTAGTTATATATGATAATAAGCACATATTTAAATTTGCAGGTCCATAATTGAATCATATTTTTTAAAATTTACTCACAATTTTTCCATGTCTTGAAAACAATGTTTGATTGATTTATTGCTGCACATTGAATAGAAAGTCGAATAACAAGTCCTTGAAATTTAGAAGCTGTCATAGGGTCAGTTGGAGTCCACTAAAATAGATAGTAATATTAACAATAATAATAATAATAATAATAATAATAATATTAATTATAATAACAGAGGAAGAAAGTTGAGAAGTATATCAAGACCTCAGAAGAGAGTTTAAAGATAATTTGGAAGTGTAGGAGTGTAAGAGTAGGTTCTATTGTAATAGTGGCATTGGGAACAGTGCCAAAAGACCCAATAAAGTGGCTGGACATGATTGATGCAGCAGGCACGTTAAGCCTGCTTCAGAAAGCGTGTCTGCCAGGCTCGGCGAGGATCCTACGAAAGGTCCTGGACATCTAAATACGATAGATACCTAACTGAGGTCAGGGGAAATGGTTTGGTGTTTGCAAAAGAAGGCCAGCAATGATATTATCAAGCCGAGAATAATACGAAATAATAATAATAATATACTGTAACAATAATAATAACAATAATAATAATAATAGTAATAATAATAATATATATATATATACAAAAAACAATTTCTTGCATTTTTCTTATAAGTTTCATGTTTCATATTACTGTACACAGGGACTGACCTTCAGAGTTATATTGACGTCATTATGACTTAATTCAAACAATCTATCTCTAGAAAGTAACTCCAGTGGTTTCCAGTTCCCTTGTTGACCTTCACTCCAATATTCTGATGCGTTGTACACTACTTTGCAATCTCGCAATGTTGTGATATTACCAATTTTACCAATTTGGGCAAGATCCTTTGTCTTAGTTAGTCGATAAAGAGGTATCCTCGGTATGGGCTGTCCACTCTGAATAAAGCGAAACATACTACCTACATGGTTTTGAAAAACAAAAACGTGCAAGTCAATTAGAGCAGAGCAGAGCAGAGCAGAGCAGAGCAGAGCAGAGCAGAGCAGAGCAGAGCAGAGCAGAGCAGAGCAGAGCAGAGCAGAGTACAGTAGAGTAGAGAGTAGAGAGTAGAGTAGAGTAGCGTAGAGCAGAGCAGAGCAGAGCAGAGCAGAGCAGAGCAGAGCAGAGCAGAGCAGAGCAGAGCAGAGCAGAGCAGAGCAGAGCAGAGCAGAGCAGAGCAGAGCAGAGCAGAGCAGAGCAGAGCAGAGCAGAGCAGAGCAGAGTAGAGTAGAGTAGAGTAGAGTAGAGTAGAGTAGATCGTAGAGTAGATCGTAGAGTAGATCGTAGAGTAGATCGTAGAGTAGATCGTAGAGTAGAGTAGAGTAGATCGTAGAGTAGATCGTAGAGTAGATCGTAGAGTAGATCGTAGAGTAGAGTAGATCGTAGAGTAGAGTAGAGTAGAGTAGAGTAGAGTAGAGTAGAGTAGAGTAGAGTAGAGTAGAGTAGAGTAGAGTAGAGTAGAGTAGAGTAGAGTAGAGTAGAGTAGAGTAGAGTAGAGTAGAGTAGAGTAGAGTAGAGTAGAGTAGAGTAGAGTAGAGTAGAGTAGAGTAGAGTAGAGTAGAGTAGAGTAGAGTAGAGTAGAGTAGAGTAGAGTAGAGTAGAGTAGAGTAGAGTAGAGTAGAGTAGAGTAGAGTAGAGTAGAGTAGAGCAGAAAGAGAAAAAAGAGGGAGGAGTACAGAGAGAGAAGCAAGCATTATCATAAGCATTACATGCACCAACATAATTAATATGTAAGAATGTCTTTGCGTCTATCGAAGATTCTTATGGCCAATATAAGTAGAATATATGGCACCGCACTTATATATAGAATCCAACAAGACAATGCCAAACGGAGAACGCTGAAATTCCCAGCACATCTTTGGTAGAACAATGTTGGCAAAATCTGCTTAAAAATGACACCAAAATATACACCTCTTTTCCTCAGACTGAGGACATGGACCTGTAATCAATCGTGCCTAAGTTTAAACCTTTTACTTTTCGAGTTACCCTTCACATAAGGAGACCAGTGTTAATATTATCCTTACCGTAGAAGTCAGTGAACCACAAAATCAGGCGACTTTATTACGAAATATTGACTCGAGTTGCATGAAACTATTTCCATTTTTCCATTTTATGTTATGAGTCGGATTGAAATACTGTATAAGATTTGAATCATCGTTAGGATTTGTTTCCATCTAAACTAAACCAATTCTTTAGTTTAAGCGAGTTTTAAAACCATACGTACCAAATTAAACGCGTTGCCCTGTTTAAATAGGTTAGCTGCCCGGCTCGTGTAATCACGGTGTAATCAGCTTCTAATGAGTCAGCTTCTTCTTTCCGCTACTCAGAGCCGGCATACGACATTTAATAAAAGACTTATTGAAAATGTATTTTATTATTTCTCGTAACAACATGATTTACTTATAACGACATTAACATATATCAGACTTGCACATAGCAGTACATAATGTCATATACATCGAACTCAACCTACGTTCAAATCATCTGAGTCCCAATAGCTCGTTGGTTAGAGCATCTTACTAGCGATCATGAGAAAGCATGCAGTTGTGGGTTGCACACAATGTTAATCTACCTTCAGTCAACTGAGTCCCAGTATTAAACTCAATGGTTAGAGCATCTCTCTGGCGATCAGAAGGTTGTGGGTTGTACACAAATTTAATCGACGTTAAATCATCTGAGAAGGTTGTGAGTATTTGAACCCCACTTGGAAACTTAGAAATTTTCCTGCTTATAAATACAGCTCGAAGAACATTTATATATACTGATACACCCAATATTTTACTCTACGTTGGCTAAAGCAAGACGATTTTACTCAGTCAAAGGGGGACCCATGCATCGACGGAAAAACGTTACAGAAGAAAACAATACTTCAGAAACTTACCTGATTCCAACCATAGCTCTTCATCAGACACACATCGTCCCAGAGTTCGGTTGTAGGTGGAAAACTTGAAAGTGCACATGCATAACTTGCATTGGTCATCTTCGATGCACTTTGCCTTGAAAGTTTTACACGTATCCACCACCACACATCTAGAGCAGGACGCAGTGTAGTTTGGATTCGTAAATAAGTCCCTCTTTCCAAAACGATAGATTTGAACCCAAGTGTCAGCAGACACCGTAGTGACTAGCAGAAGTATAGCCAGTTGGTAATAGTCCATTTTCTCACAAATACAGGACTATAAATTTTACTCAATTCCAAATCTTGAAATAGTAAGGATATAGAGACACTACCCTGGTACTCAGATGTTATGAAAATGTGCGTTGGTCTTCCTTCGTGTGTTTAAGAACTGCGCGGCCGCTTGTTCCGAAGTCACACACTCAAATAGAATGAACTACATAGCATGCGACTCGTAAAATACCGGAAAGAATCATAATGTATCCATCAAAATGCCAAGTGAGGTGCATTACACAAATATAAACGCAAACTCACCGCTACTTAAGTACTTCCTAAACAATCACCATGGAAAAATGCAAATCAGAAACCATCTTCTCACCTCCCGCAAGAAAAGCGACAAACCTTGGCTTTTCTTTAACAGGCAGGAAAGATATCCCGCCAAAAGTATGATTATATTGCTTATATAAAGGCTGAGAAGTGACAGCAACAATTAGTTCTTTCTGGGCGGCATGCCATCCGTCTTACGTATTTTACCCTGGCGAACGCCAAACAATTTTATCATCCCAAGGAAAACCCACCGACGGGGAAAGAGTAAGGGAATATATTTGGAAATTGCAAGTCAACGTTAGAGTCAAGGTACAACTAATTATAAGAACAATATTATTTGATACATGCACCATAAGACCAACTTGCTTGCGTTGTGTTGTAGATAGACTTCATGGTTCCACTAATCCACCCCCGTCTCACGAATCAATGTTGGCCAAATGCAACAAAATGTCTGTGGTCAGTATACATGGGTATGTGATAGCCGCACAACATTGTACGGGGGGGGGGATAAGAATACGATAAGTATAAGGTAAATATTAACATTACTCTGATGAAGAGCTTGGCTCGAAACGTCAGTACATAACAATCATTCTTGCATGGCAGTTTACCACCTAATTTTCACTTTGCTCTGTCTGAAACACTGCCTACGCAGCACTCTACTAATAGTGTTAAACATAGGAATATTTTTCTTAAGTATTTTTCTAGATATCCAGATTTTTTGCCAAATATCTTCGAAGTGGTACCAATATTCGTCAGGTTATGACGCGCATCGAGCCACAGCGTGCTATCCCAGGTATTCGACGTGCGTGGACTGAACGAGATGAAATATAGCGGAACACTGATTGCAATCGAGTACAAATTGAACTACATGCAGTATTTAAAGACACCAGAATCACAAACTGTAAATGAAACTTTACTTTTAAAGCAAGTCGTTAAAAAAACATGATACGATTGCACAATACTTCAGGCCTCTTGATATATATACCTAATTTAAAATTCTGAAGCACTCTTTGTATCTTCATAGATCAGACACTGAATTCACAACTAGATCAACTGATAAAATACAGGCTATGGGTTCTGTGAGGAATGATATAGAAGTATAGAGAGTGACTTCAGCGACAGTGTGTTATAATTTATGATTTATTTGATATCAGGCGGCAGGTAAAGGAAGACGTTAGTTAGACTTCTTATTATGAAAAGTTCGACTAAAGACACTCATTTATTATTAAAAGACAGTCTTTAAATAATATGAAAAGTCAACGACAAAAATCCTTCATGCCGAATACAGTTTTCCATCCAAAAACAAAGCAAACGATGAATGCTATACAGCTTACTCAAAATTAGAATTCTCAGTGCTGCTCTCGTCCAGTATATTGAGCCTTGAGGGCAATATTTTTGCATTTTATTCCTAAATCATGCAGAGAGGTGTTTCAATTATCTATCATACTTATAAATTAAATAGTTGCTAATTTATTTGAGTTGTATTTACAAATATTTAGAAAAATAACTCACAGACCACCAAAAACTGCTGCTTATGAGTAATCATTCAATATTATAGACCTTAGACAGATTCTTTTAGTGAGGTTAAACATTTTTTGGGTGACATGCAGACATCAAGTGCCCAATATTTGATGACAATGAGTCATTGATCCATGCTATTTTTCAAGTGCTACACTTAGTTTAGGTTGTTAAATTGTCTCATCTTATTCCAGGGACCTTGTCACCAGAGAAAACCTTCACAAACTTATAGTTGTGTTTGCTTTGAGTGATATATTATGGCTATACAGTATTACTTATTGGATTATTATATACTTTATTACCATTGTTTTGTATTTTACTTTGTATTATGTGTTTACGCACAACTCATAATATAATATTTTTAACAATGGTGGTGGAATGTGGGGGAGGGGGGTGGCTAGGGGCACTATATAGCCCCCCATATTTCTAAGAAGGGGACTAAGCCACCCCCCCCCCAATATCTTTGACAATGGGGCTAAAAAAGGCCTAAAATTTGCTGGGGGGGTACACTTTATATCATTTTATGAGGTATCATCGGTTACAAAATATGAAGCTTAACCATCTAATATAACCATCCCACATGCGGGATGTTAATCTTGAACACATAAAGCTAAAAATCCTAGAGGGGTGTTGTGGTCGGGGTCTGAGAGGAGTTTCATTTTTCCGGAGGGTTGTGGTTAGGTTTAGGGTTTCCGGGGGGCGTGAATACCGGGGGGTGGTATGGGGGTGAGGATTCGTTTTAAAAGGTTGTCCAATCAGATGGTGGTTTTAATGTTGGTTAAGCTTCATAATTTGAAGGTAATGATACCTCCATTTTATTGATGAATTAGCCCCTCCAATATAAAACATCTTCCACCTGACCACTGAATATGATGAATTTGCATCCTTAATTAGCTCTCTATCCAGCGAGCCTCAGTAGCTTAATGGTTAGCACATCACATCAAGAATTTGAAAGTCTATGTGGACATACATTAAGTACTTTCAATTAAATTTTCCCAAACTTACTCAAATGTTTGCATCAGATCATAGTGATAAACACTGGTCGTACATTTTCTATTTCTTTTATGAAATAAGACTAAGAAATCTGCTGTGATTTCACAACTGTGTTTACATTGCCTGATATATAGACACCATAACTAAATGATCAGAGCATTGGTACTGTACACTGTACACTGTACACTATTAGCCCTTGTGAACTCGTTTTCATGTGGAAAATTCAGAAGAATTTTTACTTTAAAACAACGTCATTTAAGGCCAATTTATATGCGTGCAACATGAGCCAAATATGTTAAGTAGAGACAAAGTACAAGATTAAAAAATAAATATATTATAATAATTTGTATAATTATACATATAAATAATAAATTAGCCCTTGTGAACTCGTTTTCATGTGAAAAATTCAGAACAATTTTTACTTTAAAGTTTAAAACAAGGTCATAAAGGCTAATTTATATGCACATGATTTTTTTAAAAATTGTCCACCATTTTGGAATAAGGTCTTGCTTTTTAAATATCATAATTATGTATTTATGTTTCTATTTATTAATATTTATGAAATAGGTTGCGTCTAAATATTAATTAAGACGATAACATAAATGATAATTGCCAGCAACACACGCCAAATATGTTAAGTAGAGACAAAGTACAAGATTAAAAAATAAATCAGTATTATAAAACCTAATTTATAGTTTTTAAATACTTACATATTTACACTTCCTTGAATTGAAAAAAAGCATTCAGCCTTTCCATTTGCCTTTCTTCAACTGTTCACCTTCCTCCCAGACATCCAAGTAAACGCTTTGTGGAATAGTTTCGACAAAAGGCGTGAAAGGACTGATTCAGTTTCAGAAATTGAAAATCTTCCGAGAATTTCGTTATGCCCGCCATTTTGAATTATCAAAATAAACGAAACCGCTGGCAAATAAGAGGAATACCGAGGGCGGTTTTCTGTTTTTGTCTTGGCTGGTCATGGCGCGGTCGCCAACGATTCTGGCATTCTGCGGAAAAGAATGAATTTCTTTACGCTTTCATTGGCGAACAACTCCACGAAAATACTTCAAATTATGAAGGTATGTAAATAGAACTTATTGTGATCAAGTTTCGACTGGTTAGAGGCTAATAAATGCCAGAAAAATGTGCCCTTGTGACCTTTATTTGAAGTAGGTCAATTAGTCTATAATTTGTTAATTTATTGATAATATCCATGAAAGATTTCTCATTTTCGATTTGCTGAGAGTTACAGTGCAGTTTTAAGGAGATACAGTGCAAAAAAGGAAATGCAATGCATATTTTTAACTGAAGTTCTAGCGGATTTTGACGTGTTGGTATTTTTCCAATCTCGTACCCAGGTTCTTCGTGCACAAAATAAACAAATATGGCGGCCAAAATTCGGAGTAGTGGAGTCCAATCCATTCAAGTTTGAAGTTTATTATTCTTTAATAGTTGTCAAGTAAAGTGTCTGTAAGAAGACTGGAAGATTCTTAGTGGTTTGAGTAAACTTTTTCAAGCAGTGGTGAAAGAAGCAAAGCGTTTTTAAACAACGAAAATATACGATAATTATTGGACGGGCCGAAACGGTACTGTATTAAATGTCATAACTCGTAATACAGTACAGTTGATTTTATTATGCTTTTTAATACAGTTTATTTTTTTATGCTTTTTATAAATATATATAAAGTGACCTTAAATAGCATTTGTCCTTCAGACTCATGCTATTTTCATGGTCTGAAAAATTCACTTCTGCATGTTTTTTAAAATTGTACTCAAAACCATGCTATTACCTATACATCTATTGGTCTATATAATTATATTTACTGGAGTTAAGCATTTTTCGTACTATTTTGTTCAGTCGATTTCTGAAAAAAATGGAAAAGCTTACAAAATTTCAGTTAAGTTTTTAAAACATTTACATTGTGCACCTTATAAGATACCTGTTATTAATATTTACTAGAGTTGAGCATATTGTTGGTGAAATATTTGGAGTTATTCTAGAAGCAAAGAATGTACTACTTTGTGTATTAAAATGATTACAAAAATAGTTTAGTGCAAGCTTACAAGATTTCAATTAAGTTTTTAAAACATTAACATCATACACTTTACACTTACATATTAATTTTAATTATGATTGTATTCTCGAAAAGGTAAATATATATATATATATATATTTCTAAAATTCATTAATAATTCATGAGGAAAACACAAAGAAAAATCATAAGCGTATCGTATCTATATATGTGATATAGACTCGCTCTAAGTTTCTCGCTGGTTTTTAACGGCTGAGATAAGTTTAATTTTCAAAATTACTACGCCAATGAACGTATGAAGTGATGAATTTTAGAAGTCATTTAAAAAACTCGGCTATCACCTCGTGTTTTAGTATCCGATAAAGCCCTCCTGCTCGGTTTTTAAATATTACATATATATATTGAAAACGTTTGTTTTCTAACTTTTAAACTTTTAACTTTTAAACTTTTACCTTGTTGGTAAATGTATTACAATCAATCTATTAAATGTTTCCTACTATCTGTACACACGCAGCAATCAAGTGTGATCATGTGGGTGGTCAAGGACATCGTAGACAGGACCATCTTGCGCCGTGTTGCTGGAATAAGAAGTATCCCTTTCAGGAGATCTACTGTTTGGTTTCCTTGGTTCTCCTTCCAGCAACTCCTCCCTTGTAGCATAGTCATAAACATTGTAATCTATTTCTTCTGGTGATAGAGGTAGAGGTTTATCGTATGGAGATGACAGTTTGTTATCAAATGCAGCAACTTGTGGTAACTGAAGTACGTCTTTACCACCTTGACTGACTTCTTGCGGTTTTCTTTCATTTGGTATAAAATCCAATGGTTGATCATAAAGTTCTGGTGTTTCAGTTTCTGAGCTCTCCAATGGATAAACTTCAGCGGAGTTAAGATCTTTTTCGTTGTTCACCTTCTTTGGGGGAAGTATTGGTTTCGTATTAGGCGTGTTCTTCTTCGGTTTTGCTGAATCGTCATTTTGGAATGCTTTTTTACGAGGTTTTACACTCTGTACCGGTTTCTCGTAAATATCTGAGTCGGGTCTTTGATTGTTGTAAACCATGGTGTGTTCGTATAGCTTATTCCGAGCTGCAATGCATAACATGAGAAGAACCATTGCTTAGAGCGTGTTAATCATAATTTTAATAAACAGATGAGAATTAGACTAGTTGACAAGTATTATAAAATTATTAAGCTTCAAATTAGTTCTCAAGGTAAAAGTGTAGGAATCTATTAAATACAAAACTAGCGGTGTATTGTTGTTTATTATTATATGGCTGTGTCACGTGAGCGGTCTTAACGCGAATTCTCTGCAATTTGATTGGTTCCTGAGCGGTCTTACAAACCGGTAAAGACCGGTCATTACACAAATTGAAAAACAAAATCAGAAAATTAAGCAAGACAAGCTAAAATAGTGTTCAAATATCGTGAAAATGAATTTCCCGCTAAAAAATTAAATACGACAGTGTGCACGGTGACTGAAAGTGTTTTTGTTTTTTACAGCTTTCGTTGAAAGTCGGTTACTTCGCCTTCGGTCTTTGCTGCCTTTACTCCAAATAAAACTAAAAAACCTGGGCAATATAAGGTCGGTCTTTACGGCAAAATTATCCTGCCCTTGCTTTGCCGTAAAGACCTACCGCTCGGTCAATACGTTTTTATTAAGAAGAATGGCGTATTGTCCTGGAAGAGGTTTGGAAGTTTAAGTTTAATAGTTTATTAAAATACTTGAATGGCAGTTTGGACAAGCAAACTGAAAAACTCAAGTTACAAAGATTAAAAATATCAAAATTTGTTAGTTACAACAATAATATACATTACATGAATTTTAAAAACAAATGTCATAAAACATTAAAACTTGTTAAAATTACAAAAAATCATAGTTAAAAAGAGTCCCACGTTCGTACACAATATGGCAGACAGCTATCACTATAGCGTTTAGTGCGGGATTTAACTGAAAGTGGAATGGTTCGGGCATTTCTAAAGTTGTACTGATTGATGATCCAATGGTTTGGGAAGCAAGTAAAAAATTTTGCTTGAAGTGTCTCTATAATTGTTCTTGTTCTCAAATTGTTGTCTAAAGAACAGGTATTGATCTTAAAGTAGAATGAATTTTATGAAATGTCTTACCTATGGTTACAGCAGGATGTGCAGTTGGTGTACATTCTTCGTAACAAGGGTTATCTTCACTCTGCGGAAGTAAATAATAATTACATTTGTTGACTTGCCTTAAGAGAAGTGCAGAATTTTGCACGTAGACTCTACCTCAATGCCGTCTTCAGGAAAACGAGAGCCCAAATTATCCGATCCATTGGAATACTGATTTTGCAACTTAGGGTAAATGTTTACTATAAAAGAAATGAGATAAAAATTAATAAATAAAACAGTGAATATAAAACGAATAACAAGCGCAACGACATGTACGTGATGTAGCGTATAGAAAAAATCATGTTAAAACAGACAGCAAACTTCACCATGAGTTTGACCAAATTTCTGGACAATTTCCGATCGTGAGCTTACCTTGACTGGGTTGCTTTCTCATTCTTTTCAACAGAGCATGAAAAAACAAAAATAGTAATTATTTTAAGAGAGAGGGAAGGAAGGACTAGGGAGGGAGGGAAGAAAGAAAGAAAGGAAGGAAGGAAGGAAGGAAGGAAGGAAGGAAGGAAAGGAAGGAAGGAAGGAAGGAAGGAAGGAAGGAAGGAAGGAAGGAAGGAAGGAAGGAAGGAAGGAAGGAAGGAAGGAAGGAAGGAAGGAAGGAAGGAAGGAAGGAAGGAAGGAAGGAAGGAAGGAAGGAAGGAAGGAAGGAAGGAAGGAAGGAAGGAAGGAGGGCGGGCGGGCGGGCGGGAGGGAGGGAGGGAGGGAGGGAGGGAGGGAGGGAGGGAGGGAGGGAGGGAGGGAGGGAGGGAGGGAGGGAGGGAGGGAGGGAGGAGGGAGGGAGGGAGGGAGGGAGGGAGGGAGGGAGGGAGGGAGGGAGGGAGGGAGGGAGGGAGGGAGGGAGGGAGGGAGGGAGGGAGGGAGGGAGGGAGGGAGTGAGTGAGTGAGGGAGTGAGGGAGGGAAGGAAGAGAGAAGAGAAGAGAAGGAAGGAAGGAAGGAAGGAAGGAAGGAAGGAAGGAAGGAAGGAAGGAAGGAAGGAAGGAAGGAAGGAAGGAAGGAAGGAAGGAAAGAAAGAAAGGAGGAAGGAGAGAGAGAGAGGGAGGGGAAGGAAGGAGGTAGGGAGGGAGGAAGGAAGAGAGGGAGAGAGAAAAGGAGGGGGAAAGGAGTGAAGGAGAGAGAGGGACGAGAGAGGGAATCGAAGATGGTGAAGTACAGTGATAATATAAAATATTTACTTGCGTTTTCGATGATAAAAGGCAAAAGCTATAATTATTAAGACGAGCAGCAAAATAACCAAAAACACAACAGGCAAGATTATTTCTAATTGGGCACTCTGATCCGTGGACATATTGTTAAAACCACCTCCATTATCTAAAAACAATGTGATAAAAGCTGATGATGTTTGTGGTGGTGGTGGTGTTATACAAATTAGAAAATAACTAATCCCTCTCTATTACTAATACTCTCCCCATGTGTACTTACATTCCGTTCGAAAGAGCAGACAGGACTTTTCTACTGCACTGTAGCTGACGTTGTGGTCATCGTAGCAGAAAATTGTCAGGTTAAACGTCGCGCCTTTTACAACCGAAATATTTGCTGTTTTCCACTAAACAGACAAAATTATAGAGTTATTAAATTGTTAATCTCATTTAACTATTTATGTTTGATTTATTGTTTGTTTGTTTGTTTGTTTGTTTGTTTGTTTGTTTGTTTGCTTGTTTGTTTGCTTGTTTTCCTGTTTGTTTGTTTGTTTGTTTGTTTGTTTGTTTGTTTGTTTGATTGTTTGTTTGTTTGTCTGTCTGTCTGTCTGTCAGTTTGTTTGTTTGTTTGTTTGTTTGTTTGTTTGTTTGTTTGTTTGTTTGTTTGTTTGTTTGTTTGTTTGTTTGTTTGTTCGTTCGTTTGTTCGTTTGCTCGTTTGCTCGTTTTCCTGTTTGTTTGTTTGTTTGTTTGTTTGTTTGTTTGTTTGTTTGTTTGTTTGTTTGTTTGTTTGTTTGTTTGTTTGTTTGCTTGTTTGTTTGTTTCTTAACTTTAATATCCCCTGCTTACCTGAAGATATAATGATTTATCGCCAACTTTTTTTAAAGAAAACAATTTGGTAGCATTGTCGATACCCATCCACGAACTCTCGTTTATCGACGTCGTTGATTCACTCCAAACAATAAAACAAACAGCTTGACTTCTGTTTAGCTGCAAGGGGGCTTCCACTTCTCTTGAACATACAGACTCCATACAATCATTACTGAGCTCCAGTACGGGAATATTTAAGTCGCTTACTAAGTGATTATTATTATTACTCTCGATAAACTGATAACATCCTGCAGGAATTAACAAACGTGCGTTAACTTGAGGTTAGCACACCGCACTGTAAACGCTGTGTGTTAACGCTGAAGTTATGCCCGGTCAGATGGAATTAATATTTGAGTGGGTGAATAAATAAGTAAATAATTAAATAAATAATTAAATAAATAAATAGATTAAATATTTATGGTGATGGTAATGGTTATGGTAGTGGTGGACTGGTGGTGGTAATGGTGATGGTTATTGTGATGGTTATGTTGATGGTTATGGTGGTGGTGATGGTGGTGGTAATGGTGGTGGTAGTGGTGGTGATGGTGGTGGTGATGGTTATGGTGATGGTGGTGGTAATGGTAGTGGTGGTGGTGGTGATGGTTGTGGTGATGGTGATGGTGGTGTTGATGGTAGTGGTGGTGATGGTGGTGATGGTGATGGTTGTGGTGATGGTGATGGTAGTGGTGATGGTAGTGGTAGTGGTGATGGTGGTGATGGTAATGGTGATGGTGATGTTAATAGTGATGATGATAATGAAGACAGTGATGCTGCTGCTGATTGTAATGGGAGTTATATAATAATGATGTTTTGTGTACCTGGTACTGGTTTGTAAAAAATATTTTTGATCCGAAAAGGAAAGTTGAATTCTTGAAGTTTATTATTGTCAGTTAGGCATTCTATTGTCGAATTAAATAGGCTTCCTGCAAAAGGCGAATATGGATCGGACTTCCACTGAAAAGAAATAATTCGATACGAAAAGCATTATTATTATATGGCACGGATTACTTCCGGTAAAATCACGCGCTGTGATTAGTTGCTGACGGGGCGAGATTTCTCCGCAATGCCCGCGGGCATTATGAAAATTGTTAATGCCCTTCGATTGGAAACAAAACAAAAAATCCTAATAAGAAACTTTTATTGCCTAAAAACGGCGAAAATAGATGAAATAGACGACGATGAACATTATAAAAGTAAATTCTATTATCCAGACGAGAAAAAAACAAAAGAAAATAACGCTAGTTCGGTGTTTTGACGAAGTTAAAGGAAGCGAAGACCAAGAAATACAAGATTGATTTTGAAATAAAAAGTACCATATAATAAACTACTGAATAACTTCGACCGTTCGGTCTTCACAGTAAAATATTAAACCTCGGTCTTGAGCGTATTAACCTCGCTATCGCTCGGTCAATACAGCAAGACCTCGGTTTAATGTTTAATATTTTACCGTAAGGACCTCACTCTCGGTTATTAAGTAGTTAATATTTTCCGTTGGTGGATTTTTCTAATTACGAGTAAAATCGCCTGGAGAGTCGGATGCCGTCCAAAAATAATTAAAGAAACAACAATGTTGTCTAAGGCGAGAAAATCAAAGCTAAAATTTATGTAAATTAAGAGGATTTTTTATCGGATATAAATTCACGGGCTGGTACTGATTTCGTTTGTGTTTCTCTCATGAATTCTTAATGATTTTTTAAGTAATACATCAACAACGAGTTTGAGTGTTTCATCAGGGATCCAAACACGAGAAAATATGATGAAAGCACGAGACCGAATTGCATTGTTTTCGAGTGTTTGGATTCCCCTGATGAAACACGATAAACGAGTTGTTGATATAGCATCTCAATCGAGCGATTTCAATTGAAAAATGCAATTAAAATAAACCCTCATGAGATTTTATTCATGAGTGTGTGTAAAATTTATTCATACAGCAACTCGTTTATTTTGAGATCTTAAGAATTAGATGAACACCAGTTTTCATCTAATATCTTGAGTATCCAACTTCATTCGGGTGATTGAATGAACTATTGTAATTGGCTGATTATGTCATAAATTATTAATGAGTTTGAGATGTATATATTAAATTGTTTAAGCCTAGAAAATCGATCTTGTATCCGATTTATAACACCTAATTAAAGGGCAATAGCACTAAAAATTAAGTTTGTCTAATTTGAACGAACTCATAAAATTGTAATAGAACATCCTTTACAACTTTTCGTATCTCTCTTCGTTTTCAAGATATTTCAATTTGTTTGATGTGTAAATGAGATGGTCTCTGACGTCAGGTGTGGGGTAAAATATTTTCACATGTAGCAAAACCAGTTATATCTCTAAGTTTGTTCAGCGAAATCATTTGAAGCTGTGCACATAAAAACTCCTTGCGACGCTGAACATTTCATGTTAGATATGTAAGTGATTTTGCTCTGTCTGAAAATATTTTACCCCACTCCTGACGTCAGAGACCATCTCATTTACATATCAAACAAATTGAAATATCTTGAAAACGCAGAAAGATACGAAAAAGTTGTAAAGGATCTTCTATTACAATTTTATGAATTCTTTCAAATTAGACAAACTTAATTTTTAATGCCAATCCCCTTTAAACATATAGTTTATTTAAATTTTCTTTATGAATTATTAATGATTGGTATGAAAAGTATATCTACTTTCTTACTTTAAAATAGATTCCATCTTTATGATTCTCTAAAGTGAAAGATGGTTCACTTTCGTTAAAGGCAAGCAAGTCAGATTCCTTCCATAATATCGTACAGTTTGATAAATTGCCGACATTCGACGAAGGGAAAAGACGCTGAGAACATCCATTGGGGAATTCAGAACACATAAGAAGCACGTCAATCTGAGATATGCCGAGTTTATTTTCATTCAGATAGAAATCACCTGTGGTAAGATGATAAAATGAGGTATTTAATATTGCTTTTATATCGTTGGTGGGACGTTAACATATATACATGCATTGCTTCGTTGTAGTTTAGAATAAATCAGAGTATACTATTTATTAGAATAAATCAGAGGAGAGGATAAGATGGAAAACCAGTACTGGTATCTTCTCAGGCCCTCCATTACCACAACCATCATCACCCATCATTGTCACAACAAGCATCACCTATACCGCCACCACCATGGTCGTCATGATTATAATGATGATAAATGTAATGGTGATGGTGATAGTGGTGGTGGTGATGGGGTGGGGTGATGGTGATAGTGGTGGTGCTGGTGATGCTGGTGCTGGTGATGATGATGGTGGTGGTGGTGGTGCTGCTGCTGATGATGTGGGGTGATAGTGCTGTTGGTGATAGTGGTGGTGCTGATGATGATGGTGCTGGTGATGATGATGGTGATGATGATGGTGATGATGATGGTGGTGATGATGGTGGTGGTGCTGCTGCTGCTGATGATGTGGGGTGATAGTGCTGTTGGTGATAGTGGTGTTGCTGGTGCTGATGATAGTGCTGATGATGATCCGATTATGAAGGTGATAAGATTGGTTTATCAGTATCCAAAATACCATTAAATGTCACCACCTATACCTTCAATAAAACGAAGTCACTTTATAGTACTTTATATAAAAAGAATCAAGAATGTTAACAATTACCTTCTTGGCTTCTCGCTTCGCAGACGCTAAGATTTCGGGACGGATACGTGGTCCACGTATTACCCGAATCAATCGTTGTTTTTACCGCCCTTGCCGAAAGCAAACCATTTCTGTGATAATATCTCATGGCGTGTGTGATATTGATTGAATCCTGCGATGAAACTCCAAACCAGAACTTGTCGTTGCATCTCCATTTTTGGGTATGAAGTGAAGAATCGCATCGAGAAAGATACATAGTTCTATAAGGTTTAACTCTTTTCTCGATAGTTAGACATGTAAAACTAAAAGCGCTCATCAGCAGATTCCCAGGTGTCCAGAACCATAATTGATGTGTATCACTTCTTCTGCAAAGTGATGTGTGATAAATTTTGCTCGTTTCACTTCCGTCAATCCTTGCGCAAACTTTGCCGTTTGGATGGTAAACGACAAAAGGTTGCCCAAATCCAGCTGCAAATCAAACAAAAAGTTCAGCCAGTTTATTAATAATTTATTTTGTTCTAGGTTCAAACCATTTACTTTAATATATAAAATAATCAGTCGCTATATATTTTGGGTTTTTGCCAATCTTTTTGGTCTTGCAAATGATTTGGGAATGTTCCGAATTTTTAAAGTCAACAACATCATGTATACTTGAAAATTTTAAAGATAAAAAGGATAAAGGACCCCCAGGCTAATCATCCTTACTTGCAGCCAGCGGATGAATTGCGAAGGACGCAGATCAACGTGGCCGTGTCGAGGCATATCAAAGGCGTTCGAAGCAGCCGCCAACGGCACAGTTCAGACCACGGATCACAGCTAAGATGTTAGGCGGTGTTGATTTTATGGAGGGAGGAAAACCGGAGAACCCGGTGAAAAACCCTCGAAGCACAGGAGAGATCAACTACAACTCTACTCACACGAGTCCAAGCCCGACAACGGGGTCATTCCCAAGCAGTCACCCATCCAAGTACTAACCCCGTCTAACCGGGCTTAACTTTTTGGTGAGAGGTTTAAGACAGGTTTTACTAGTGCGCAGAATTGGCCAGTAGAGTCTACTGAACACTCAGTACATGCACTCTAAGAGTGTTGTAGCTGGAAAACCTGACTTGCATTAACAGTGGGAGAAGTTTAGTAACAATAATAATGTACTATAAAATAAATGAATCAATGCTATATATATATTTTGGATTTCATTCTTGCGAATAGTGATTTTTTAATAAGAATGTTCTGAATTCGGAAAGTCAATAAAGTGTTGCATATTTAAACGCGTTATATATCGACAAGAATCTTCTAGCTCGCTAATTCGCTAAATACTTTCAAAGAATATAGCATTGAGGCATAGCAGTCAATAGTCATTAATAAATACAACATTCATATTCTATAATTGTACATGCATATGACTGCGTATTAATTGACAATTTGTTCTCTGGGATGGGATGGGACGGTCGTTTCACTTCCGCGAAACAGCAAGACAATTAGGGACTTAAAATACAAGTACGATAATCGTATCGCTTACGATTAATTTTTTTTATACAGAGTGTAATTCTCAGTCAAATAATATTTGCCTATAGTGAGAAATGCATAAACGGAATTTCATAAAGCAGTGTGAGACTGACTCATATTTGGCGTCTGTTGTATTTTGTAACCGAAATTCTATTTACTGAGTCGGAGGTGAGGTGATAATTTCGCAATCTTACCGGCTTTTATCAGATTATTTTTGCTCAGACACACAGCCCCATATCTCTTCTTGATATAAAACGTTCTAATACTCCTGCTTAAACAATGACAGTTTCGACAGTTTTTCGTATCAGCCTGCCGGCAGACGGTCTCTAGAGCCATACATCTACAGTTGATATCTTCACCAGCTATCGTTTGGCAATCCATCAATAAGAACTTCTCTCGATTATTCGCTGGTATTTCGTACATGTTGGTGTCCGAGGTCGAAGCATCACATCGCTCGTTGGTGATAATGGTAATGATGAAGATCAGGAGGAAAATCTTCTGAGAAAAATAAGCCAAACAGCCAACCATGGTTTCTTTCGTAAGTTCGATGTAAATTGTTCCCAAGATTTTGTACTTTGTTATTTCAATGATTGAAATATAATTTGAACGGGAAGAATATAAAACAGCGTGTGTTACAAATCTTCTACTGGCCTTCTTGACATCCCGAACTTGTTCACATCACGTCAGGCGTGTTTCGTTTTCGAAATTGCACAATTAAGCACTCACCAGAGGTTTGCGATGTTATGGAAAGGTCTAGACAGTGAATTGGGACTCGGGCAGTGCGCAAGTGCTGACAACTTTCACCTGTCGTATAATGCGTGTGTTTAATTAGAGCTGAGTGGGAGTGCTTGGATATCGAATTTCGTCCATCACGCGACTATACCACAGAGTTTTATTAACCCATTGCTGCCTAGGATAGTTTATTTCATTTATTTGATTTGATTTGCCATACATTTGCTCAAGGTATACATACAGATATCAACACGAACAACTGGCAAGGCAACCGCAACGGCTTACGCCAATTACTGCGGTCCCTAAACTACAACATAAACAACTACAGTATATACATACATATACATATACATATACATATACGCATAATAATTACCGATGTTAAGCTAGAAGCAACATGATATCAATTTTGTTAGATCACGAGCCTGGTTGCATTTGATGCATATTGATTTCCATGTTCGTGATTTCTAGTGCTATTAGAGAGCTTATAGCATTTTTCATTCAAAACAATGATAATCACAATTTAAAATTCCAAGAGCAAAGTGAACGCCGTCGTCGTTCTACACAAGACGTCATTGAGAGCATTTTCACGTTCTTGAGACGACGGGAACTGCTAGAACGTTGAGGCCTGTCATCGTTGTTTTACTATGTACAATGAGACATACTTTTAAAGTAGACTGAAACTTGTATTTTAAGGGGGATAATTTCATTAGTTACAATATAAAATAAAGGAATAAAGATGAAATTTAAGCTTATAAGCTAACAGTTTAAATATGTGATTATTCATAGCCTTTGTTTTGGGTAAAAAAGTATTTTCAAAGAATACGCGGTTCAGTAGTTCTGTATTGTATTCCTGTTCTTCCGGTCACCGTCCGTGTCTCAAAAACGCCTAATATGCTTAAGCTCTCTATTAACTCATTCCGGCTGTCCGAGGGCTTCTCCCGAGATGAATAAAATCGTCTGGCGTTAGCCAGAATAAAATACTAAAGACCAATTCGGACAGGAAAGAGTTAAGCGATAATAGTTATATATAGAGTCCTTTTTTGAAGTCCTTAAAGTTATATCTTTCATTGTCAAGTTTCTTGGTAACACGTTCCAGATTCTAGTACTTGTCCTACCTGATCAGTTGATGATTTACATTTTGTAGTCTCAAGGTTCAGAAATATAATAATAATAATAATGAGATTTTTAATTAAAAATCATTGCACATCAGTGAATTGCGATTCTGTTACAATAATATAAAAATTTAACAAGGTTGAAAAAAATTACATTTAAAAGGAGACTTGATACATCAGATTATCAGTAGAAATACAAAAATTGGAATTCGAAAGATTATGTGTAAGTATATAATGTAGCTATAATATATTAAACACTTATTTGCTGGCGCCGAGGGAAACAGTCCCGAGACAGCCAACAACGAGCAGTCGAGGGGCCATAAAACACACTGTTTTCCCGAGGTACCAGTAAATAAGTGGGTTTTTTTTATATTCATATGAGGATTCTTCTTTTGACGAATAAAATCGTCTGGCGTAAATAAAACAGATAAAGGGGCCGTTTTTGGCCGGCTCAGGTACGAATGAATAACCTTTCACCCGCATTGATTTTTACTCGCCCAGAGAGACGTTCTGGGAACAGGGACGTATAGCCAGATGGGAAGCGGTGGGAGCGGTCGCCCCCCCCCCCCCCCCTTTGCGTTTGAACACTCGTACTCAGATGCAGAGGTGATTTACCCAGCGGTTATTGACTGGATCTCAGTCGCTCTTCTGGCGCTACTGACTAAGAATATGAAATGGTACCTTCCTTGGCTCCTAATCCAGTCTCCGTGCTTGTTTATGTATACCCGGGTATATGATAACAAAATATGGTTATGAAGTGTTACTATTGGACGTTTATTGATGTATCGCACGCATGTAACTTAACTCAACGGTTGTTTTTTTTTTTTAGTATTTTATTGACTTTTCAAGCTTTCAGAATTGTGTAAAATCTTCTCCCAAAATGCAGGAAATGCCATTTTAGAGACTCTAGATTTTTCCGTGGGAGCATGTCCCCGGACCCCCCTAGAAGTTTCTCGCGCCTTCCGCGCTTCGCTCCTATTAATTTTGTGAGTGTCAGTCGAGGAGGGAGTGAAGAAGAATAGACTACATGGTGATGAGACTTGAAAGATGTATGACCACTAGAAAGTGTTCTTAACCACTTCTGGTTTCTGTGACGAGTTTAGGATTACAATTCCTAAAATACCACATAGTAAGACTTGACTTGATAGTCGTATGTGTGATACGGCCTAAAAATAGGTCTTGTGTTGTTCATGAGGGAACTGAAGTAGTAGTGATGTATTTTATAGTGGCAAAGATCGAGGAAAGAGTGGAGTATTAAGAGGTTATAGCTTTAATGATTATAAATTGCTTTAGATTTTGTTTGGAGTTGGGAGTGGGTGTATGCGTGAAGACGGCTGAAGCGGTGCCAATTTTGGTATATATAACCGAGCGTGATATGTTTGTTGTGTACACTGAGTGTTGACTGTACTGTAGACTTGTATCTTTTTAGCTCGCTTGTAGCCGCGCGTCGCGTCGCGCAGTGGACATGCTTCAGTCACGAGATGGTATTTGTAAGAAGAGTTCTTGTGCTGGGGGGAGGGGGGGGGGGGGGGGTATATATATATACATACCTTCACTTATGCACTCACGTACTCATTGTGCCCAACTACCTTGCTATATTGCTATATGACAGGTCTGCTTTCTTACATATGTTCGGCATTCCTTTGCCAGGCTAACTTACTCTACTTACTTACTTACTGCCAGCTCCCTTCTCACTCTTCTTTCCTCCTTCTTTCCTCCTCCTTCTTCCCATTCATTTATTAATTTATCCATCCGTCCATCCGTCCATCCGTCCATCCGTCCATCCGTCCATCCGTCCATCCGTCCGTCCGTCCGTCCGTCCGTCCGTCCTTCCTTCCTTCCTTCCTTCCTTCCTTCCTTCCTTCCTTCCTTCCTTCCTTCCTTCCTTCCTTCCTTCCTTCCTTCCTTCCTTCCTTCCTTCCTTCCTTCCTTCCTTCCTTCCTTCCTTCCTTCCTTCCTTCCTTCCTTCCTTCCTTCCTTCCTTCCTTCCTTCCTTCCTTCCTTCCTTCCTTCCTTCCTTCCATCCATCCTCCCTCCCTCCCTCCCTCCCTCCCTCCCTCCCTCCCTCCCTCCCTCCCTCCCTCCCTCCCTCCCTCCCTCCCTCCCTCCCTCCCTCCCTCCCTCCCTCCCACTCCCTCCCTCCCTCCCTCCCTGCCTCCCTCCCTCCCTCCCTCCCTCCCTCCCTGCCTCCCTCCCTCCCTCCCTCTCTCCCAGTGTTACCCTAAATGCATTAATTGAGTTTGATTAATCACATATGCGCCATCTGATTGTTTTTGGTAAACACTTTAGCTACAGCTGAACAAATAAATGTGGGCTTGGTTAAACCGGATTGTCACGCTGCTATTTATATGCTAATCAGTCGAGACCTGATAATTGATTTTGTTGTTTTTATTGAGGTATATGTCGGTGTATATTTGCTATATAAGATCTAAGATGACTTAAAGACTTAAACAGTCACTAGTTCTACCGTGCTCCATATTGATTTGATAAATATTTGTATTATACACATTATATATGCATAATATATAAAAATCAAAATCTGACTGTCCCAACTGGGAATCGAACTCAAGGTCTCTGAGGCCCTGTTTACGTGAAGCGAATTGAGTGTTCAAGTCAAATCTCGCATGTTGTTTCTCCTTGTTGTGTTTACATGAAGAAGATTGCAAGTTTTCGATCTGATCGAAACGAATGGCTGCATGAAGTCAATCCACGCAGTGGAGTGGATTGACTTAAGCAAGTAAGGATCGACTTGAATGTCTCCAATCTGATTCATGTAATTCACGTTTCTCTCTGACGAAGGGCCTTCGCTCGAAACGTTAGATTCCTACGTTCTCTGTTTCGGCAGTATATCTAACCTTACTATATTTCGATTGTTGATTCATGTAAACTCGGTTTGACTTGAAAATGACTTGATACGCATCAGTGAAATTGGTGCGTGTCGTGCTAAGGCTATATACGTTTACAGTGGTTTACACGGTACTGGACGAATTCGAGACCGGTCTCGGATTCGCCTAGCTTATTTCGCCGTGTGAACAAGCGAAACCGTACTAATTCGAGACCGGTTCCGAATTTTTCTTCCGTGTAAACAGGCGGTACCGTACGAATTCTAGACCGCGGTCTCGAATTCGTTCGGTACTGTGTAAACGGGGTCTAAATGGCGGAATTGAGGGAAGCACAGAAAATAGTGTTCCAAAACTGAAAACAATGTTCCAAGCAGATCGGATTCTCCATAAACATGCATGTGCCCGCGTTTTTCGATCCGATTGGACTGTCAATCCGTTTCATGTAAACAGGGCGTGAATCAACGTAGACAGTCAGACGTTCTCAGAATTTTAAAGTCCCTAAATCATGGTTGGGGATTTTACATATTTGTAATATATCTTCGTTTCCTAAAATTGCATCTTCATGGATTTTTTTTGCCGTTAAAGCCTGGTTTCCATATAGCCGTAAGAGCCGGCGGCATGGCTGCGGCAAGGGGCAATGGTCCAATCGCATACAGCTTTTTATTGCTGGCTAATTCAACACTGTCTATGATTGGACCATCGCCCCTTGCCGCAGCCATGCCGCCGCCTCTTACGGCTATATGGAAACCAGGCTTATAAAGTTGACGGAAGTGACGTCAAAAGAGGAATCTGTAAAGTGGTTTTCATATAGACAAATTCCTCTTTCGACGTCACTTCCGTCAACTTTAACGGCAAAAAAAATCCATGAAGATGAAATTTTAGGAAAAGAAGATATATTACAAATCTTCTCAGAATGTTCCAATTAGTATAAATATGTGAAGTCCCTGAGGATGACATAGGCACTTTAAGGGACCAGCGCCATATCGCCATTCTTCTCAACTTTCTACAGTCTACGGTAAAATATCCTCACATCTTCGCAAGGCAGAGCGGAGCCTCCTAAACCGTACTCGGCCACTGAGAAAAGTCGTGTTTAAACATGTGAAAAATACAATATTTTTACGTAGTAGTTAAAATATGAGCGGCCAATGCCCATAAAGGCATTTACAAGATAAAATCCCATGAAGATCGGACGCGAATATTTTAACTTACTTATCAAATTCTAAGTGTGTATACATGATGAATACTTTGTTTAAGAGTTGTAAGAAACGGTAGATAAGATCATTTTAACTCATAAAAAATTTGAGCCTATAGTGTTATAACAAAAAATTTGAGCCTATAGTGTTATATAGTGTTTAAGCCTATATGTTTTAACAGTATTTACAAACACCTGATTAAACACTCATTTCTTTTGAATTTTCCTTATGAATTATTAATGAATTTGATAAGTAATATATACAACATGAGCGGCCGTATTGTATCGGATATACAAGCTCGAGCCGAAGGCGAGAGATTGTATATCTGATACAACACGGCCGCGAATGTTGTATATTACTTAAGATACGAATGCATCTAAAGAACCATATTTACCAACTATTTTAGCGATATACTCTATTTTAGCCGAGAAAATCGAAGCTAAAGTTTATGTAAATCAGGACGATGCTGTATCCGATTTACAACCTCTGCTACGGTATTGATTTCTTTTGTGTTTTCTCATGAATTATTTTGATTTTTTTTTTGATAATTATTTTATTATTATCATGAGTATTTTAAATGTAATTAATGATACCGATTCAACCATCAAGTTAGTGAAAATTAAATGCGGTAAAAATTCAACTCTGATTTAAATTGTTGTTGTTGGCGTTTATGAAATAAACGTTGTATGTTTTACTCATAAACCTTTTAACCAACTGTTATTGTGTGCTAATTCAGTATTATTATTTAATGTGACAAGCTACGGAAGCTCAGAACATTTGCATTTCAATGTTTTTAAAATTACGCAGTATTATCCAATTCTTGATATACCGGTTCATCGGCCGACGTATCTGCCGAAGATTTACCGAGAGTTTCCGAGGAATTTTGACCGGCCTCTGGCTCAACAATAGTGATGTACTCGACTTGCATGGGATCGCTCTTTTGTGCGTTGGGTTCTTCAAGGGTTTGGTAAACTTGGTTTGCGGGCTGCTGGTCGAGAGGATTATTGGCGACACTTGGGGCTTCCTCAGTTTCTAGTCCTTCGAGTGTTTGATAGACTGGAGTGCCTGCCAGAGGCGCTGGCGTTGGCAGCTGTGTTCCAAATGATCTAGGCATAGCATCGCTCCTGGCGTAGCTGTATTCGTCTTCAATTGATGCAGGTTTTACGGCGCCTTCGTCTCCGTCAATATAAGTATACACGTCGTTAGTCGTACCTAGCGGGCGCTCTTCAGGGGGGTTAGTTGCTTTCAGTGCTTCGTAAAAGTTTTCTGGGTTTGGGGACTGTTGGTCGAGAGGATTGTTGGCGACGCTTGGGGCTTTATTATTGGGCATTCCATTTTGACTCGAACTTGGATTGTCCTCAGTTTCTAGTCCTTCGAGTGTTTGATAGACTGGAGTGCCCGCCAGAGGCGCTGGCGTTGGCAGCTGTGTTCCAAATGATCTAGGTATACCATTGCTCCTGGCGTAGCTGTATTCATCTTCAGTTGACGCAGTGCCTTGGTCTCGGTCAATATAAGTATACACGTCGTTAGTCGTACCTAGCGGGCGCTCTTCAGGGGGGTTAGTCGCTTTCAGTCCTTCGTAAAAGTGTTCGCAACTGGTCTCCCCTCGTTCATCCTTGAGCGGCTCGTAGAGTTGCGACGGTTCCTCGTAGATGACTTTCTGGGGATTTTGCTCTCCACGGCTAGTCATTTCTGCATAAGAATAATATAATTATTAGCACGGCGCCGTATTTGTTCCGTTCAAGTGAAACATAAAACAATAGCGCATTTGCACTTCTTGTTCAAAAAGTGCTGGAAATGCGTTTTTGATAGCTTTGAAGTCCAAATACACTTCTGCATAAAAATAGTAAAGCTGTTAACAATAGCAACGAGTCTTTGTTCCGTACGGCAGAAAACAGTTTTACCAACCTTAGACAACCTTTGAATTCGTCAACCTGGGGGCGACGTATCACTACAAGATTTTTAGGATTTTTAAAATACCATATGAGATTTTTTGAGATTTTATAAATTTATATTGAGGACTTTTTTTGAAGATTTTCAAAGACTTTCCAGGGATTTTGAGGGAGGAGGATTACTGTAGACGTTCAAGAATTTTTAGGGATTTCAGTTAAAGGGTTCTTTGTTAAAATGTTTTAGAGATTTTTGGCCGCTTAAAAGTTTTTTAAGAGTCTTCAAGGATTGTTAGGTGATAGATCAAACACGAGTTTGATTGTTTCGGGAAAACAAATGAAAACCGAGGGTGTAGCCCCGAGGTTTTTTATTGTTTTCGAGTGTTTGTAGTCCCCTGATGAAACACGATAAAGAGTGTTTGATCTTGCTTCTCATGCAAACGAGTATTCGCATCGCGATTTGCGGTGTTTTCTTCATTGATTTCAATATGCAGTTTAGGTAAATGTGATCCAGTTCACTAGGAAGTTTCCTACAGGTTTTCATTGGGTATCAAGACTCATGCATGTGATGTGGTATACGTTCATGGATTGGCTACGATAATTCATGAATTACTAATTAGTTTGAGAAGTAATAGATAAATCCCGAGAACGAGGGATGTATATGCTATATAAAGACCCGAGGACGCAAGAAAACCGACTCAATAATAAATTAAGTAATATATCCAACACGAGCCAGCGTGCTTCTAAACTGTGAATAATTCATGAAACAAAACCATTTAATTTTTGATTAGATGATTTGATAATTCATTAGCCCCTGTCCGAGGGCTTGCCTAGAGATAAATAACATCGTCTATCGTTTTAATTCGATGCAGAATTTCGCATTGTTTGAAAACTTTGGAATTGAAAAGCAAAAGGTGAAAAGGCAATCTAGTAATGAATATGTAAGACAAGAATATTTTGTTTAACCTTACCTTCGGAGTTGGCTCGTTGTTCTTGCATTCTGAAAAGTTGAAAAAAGAAAATTATTTACTGTCGTGGCAATAGAAGCGTTCCTAAAATATTTTTGCAATTCATTTGCCATGTTTGACCAATTCATTTGATGAAAATTATCGCTAACTTCCTGTTTTGAATTTGATTGGTTTCTGGTTTTTAAACAACCAATAAGAAACACGTTTATTTGCCAAACACCAATCAAATTCAAAACAGGATTCAAAACAGGAAGATGTCAACGAATCTTATCAAGTCAATTGTTCAACTTGAGGAATATATTGCAACAGTATTTTAGGAACGCTTCTATTTCCACGATAGTAACACTTTTAAAGGCTCTTTACAATTTATTTAAAGGGTATATGTCTCGAAAATTAAGTTTGTCTTATTGAAAAGAACATTTAAAATGATAAAATAACATCTTTTGCAGTTTTTGGTTTCCTTTCTTCGTTTTTGAGATATTCCAGTTTGTTTGATATGCAAATGACACAACTTTTTACGTCACACGTGCATAATGAGTATTATGAGTTACCGAGAGAAGGTTACATATCTTTGCTATTGTGAAACGAAATCACTTGGAATTCTACATGTTTGGTGTTGTGGGTAGAAACACGCACATGCTTCCTTTGAGTTAAGCCCATGTTTTCATAATACCAAAGATATGTAACGTTTTCTGATAACTCATTATGCGCATGTGACGTAAAAAGTTGTGTCATTTGCATATCAAACAAGCTGGAATATCTCAAAAACGAAGCAAGGAAGCCAAAAACTGCAAAAGATGTTATTTTATCATCTTAAATGTTCTTTTCAATAAGACAAACTTAATTTTCGAGTCATATGCCCTTTAAAAGTGCAAAACACAAGTTTGAGACCCTGGAACATGCATACGCATACCTTTTTCGTCGTCTGTAGAACACTATGAATCCAAATACCAGTAATAAGACGAGAACCAATGCAACGGTAGATACTGAGATTGCAACTGCTTTTGATGAACTTGAGCCCTCACCGAGTCCTGATTTCGAGCCGGGTAGCATTGGTGAAGACGAAGCTCTGGTTTTGACATCTGTAAAATACCACTGCTCAGAAGAGGTAGGGTTTATTTTGACATCTGTGAAATATCCATGCTCAGAAGAGGTGGGGTTTATCTTGATGGTGGTCGCTATCGAAGGTTCTTGGGTGGTTTCAGACGGAACTAAAGTAGTTGATTCATCCTAGTAAATAATAATAATAAACTATATATATATATATACGTATAAACATTTTTTCCCCGTACAGACCGAGCAAACGAGGTTAATAAGGAGTTTATTAGTTCGGCCTATATTTGTCGTGTTTTTAGATAAATAGCTTTAAAGAAAACCAGCAGCAATGTTCTAGCACATTTTATTGTTCAGAATATTTGAATAAAGATAACCAGTTCTCTTTTATTTGTATTCAGATCAACTCAGAAATGTTCTCGCCAAAACTTGCAGGGCTGGGAAAAAAGCGTATTGACCCGGACACAGACCGGAGGTCAATATCGTAAAATCCCGACCTCTCAGGAACCAATCAGCGTGCGTCGTTTTGCGTACGGACCGGAAATCAAACCCAGCCATATAATAAATTCTGTTCGTTCGTTCGTTCGTTCGTTCAGAATCGACATGTCCCAGGGTCTATAGCTGAAGTTTATTTTTCTGTGCCATTGTTTTGCTTTGGGAAAATTGATGACAATATTTGATAAACTGTTTAGTCTAAAGTACAAACTGCATACCACCTGTGGTTCTGGTAACGTCGCAAACTTTAGTAGAACACAATGTTGTTCACTTGGCTCTTTCTTGCCACTACATTTAATTTGTAACTTCAGTAACGAACCGTTCCATTCCTCGAGTACATCGTCACTTGATATCTAGCAAAACGACAATTAATAGACTGAGAATTAAACTGTTGCACGTAAAGTTGGAATTGTGGTAATTAAACTTTTTTCCAAAATTCAGGAATTTCCGCCAAAACGTTGAAAATCTCAAGAAAATTTTAAAAAGTTTATTAAACCTTAAAAATTTTGAGAAAATTCTTTGAATATATATTAAGAAAAATCTCTTAAAATGTTGGGAAAATTCCTTAAAAATTTAAAAATAGAATTTAAATCTTGGCGCTTTTGAAATCAAAAAAAATATTGTACATATTTCCGTTGAGTGTCCTTATACGTAATCGGATTGTTGAATTGGTGATTGGAACACAATTTTAGTAAAAACACTATTAAAATGTGTTTTATTCATTGACATCTGATTGTACATGGTATGTGCATCTTATTGGGAATCACAGGTGCCTTATCTTTTTACTAATTACATGCATCAATTGAAAAAGAATGTATGATACTACAAGCTTTTTTATATCAGATAAACAAATTGTAATAATTACTTTTTTTCCATCCAGTTGCATTCTTCTTTTGTTACCTTTTACAACCAACGAGAGGAATTGTTTTCTGCCGCTTACAGGTTTCCACGTATCTTCATTTCGTATATATTCGGATTCCTCCCACTTGATTTTGCATTGAGTGTTATGTGTAAAAATAGGAGCGGAAATTTCTTGGGTTAAACAATTTTTATCATATTGACATGCACTGAGATTGAGAAGACGTAAGAAAGAACCATCCGAAAACCGGTAGCAACCTGAAAAAGATATATCTATGTATGTATCTATCTATATATATATTTCTCAAATTCATGAATAATTCATGAGCTAATTAACCAATAATAAAGGCCCATTTGATCACGAGATGGCATTTGGATATCCCAGTGAAACACCCTCAACTACAAAGTAATTCAATAGATTTTTCCTGCATGCGTAATTAAGATATTTGATGAAAGTCACTAGAGATCTTCCTCAAATATCTTAATTACGCATGCAAAATCATAGTCATCCCAACAAAAATTCACTCAAAATTGCTGTTATTTATTGATTCACTTCTTGTCGTCTACAACAAATGTAATATTACATCCACTAAATACACACTTCTCAAGATTAATACCACGACCAGTACATACACTTTTCTAGAGAGAACTATCTCCAGTTCGGACTCATTTGAGAAGTCATACGAACAACTCGAGCTCGTGTCCCACCGGGGCACCCAAACACTCGAAAACAATTAGCAAAAACACTCGCGCTACGCGCTCGTGTTTTCATACATTGTTTTCTCGTGTTTGGATACCCCGGTGAAACACTCGCTCTCGTTGTTCATATATTACTTCTAAAATTCATTAATAATTCATGAGGAAAACACAAAGAAAAATCATGAGCGTATCGGATCTATATATGTGATATAGACTCGCTCTAAGTTTCTCGCTGGTTTTTAACGCGGCTGAGATAAGCTTAATTTTCAAAATTACTACGCCAATGAACGTATGAAGTGATTCTTTTTAGAAGCCATTTAAAAACCTTGCAGTACGGGCTTTATCGGCTCTAAAACACTCGGCTATCGCCTCGTGTTTTATATCCGATAAAGCCCTCCTGCGCGGTTTATAAATATTACATATATATCTATATCTATATCTATATCTATATCTATATCTATATCTATATCTATATCTATATCTATATCTATATCTATATCTATATCTATATCTATATCTATATCTATATCTATATCTATATCTATATCTATATCTATATCTTTATCTATATCTTTATCTATATCTATATCTATATCTATATCTATATCTATATCTATATCTATATCTATATCTATATCTATATCTATATCTATATCTATATCTATATCTGTCTCTGTCTCTGTCTCTGTCTCTGTATCTGTATCTATATCTATATCTATATCTATATCTATATCTATATCTATATCTATATCTATATCTATATCTATATCTATATCTATATCTATATCTATATCTATATATATATCTATATATATATATATATAGGTACCCATGGCAACTTCATAGGTACCCATGGTACCCATGGCAACTTCACAGAGTGAAGTGTATATATATATATATATATATATATATATATATATATATATATATATATATATATATATCTGTCTATCTGTCTATCTGTCTAGCTGTCTATCTGTCTGTCTGTCTGTCTGTCTGTCCGTCTGTCCGTCTGTCCGTCTGTCCGTCTGTCCGTCTGTCCGTCTGTCCGTCTGTCCGTCTGTCCGTCTGTCCGTCTGTCCGTCTGTCCGTCTGCCTGTTTCTGTCATCAAGATTTTTGAGAATGTTGTAGATATACGGGTCGACGAGCAATAATTTTTAAACGCTTTTAAAAGTTCTAACCATCGTATTTGGTTGGCGTGTTGCAGAGTGGCATGGATTTGTTAGGATAGGAAGCCCACCGCTGATTATCACCCTTTGCGGAAACCATGTTCTTTTCTCTACCGTGTAGTTTGAGATATAAGTCTTTGTCAGTCCGCAGTGTACATGAACGAGGCGGTTTCCTTATGCAGTTTTGACACGATAATGTTTGTTTCGTTGAGGTTAGATCACATGGTTTCATGATAATCTGTGCACCCTTCTTGGGTGCTTCAATACACTTAAGTGTTTTAATGTTCATAAGTTGATTCCCGATTGTCCATTTCCAAAGCATGGGAACATTTTCAACAAAAGGCTTAGGACAGGTTGCACCCCTTGCTCTTGAACTCGAAGTATCTAGTTCAGCACATGAAAGGTGGTTGTTATTTTGAATCATAAATCTGTCTCGAGGAACTATAAAATAAAAGGATTAATACCAATAAATTAGAAAAACAATCATTAATAATTCATGAGGAAAATTCAAAGAAAAATAATATTAAGGTAAGAGAATCGTTCTGGTTTACATAAACGCTTCATTTGATTTTCCCAGCTAAGACAGTTTGTATTTTAAAAGAGTGTAATGTATTGTAATGCGGTGCGATGTAATGTAATGTAATGTAATGTAATGTATTGTTATATACCAAAGACTTTCTGTTGCCAAAGATGAAATCCTATTGGTCAAATCATGGTCACGTGTTGTTCAACAAACTCAATGTTTCTTTCTGCCGAGGGAAACATTGCACTGTTTCCCTCTGACGTCAACAATGAAGAAGGAAACAGTGCAATGTTTCCATCTGACGTCGGCTTTAACCATGTGTTGTTCACGTGAATACACAATGATTATTGCATCAGATCAAGATCTTTGGACTCTTCGGAGTATTTTGAAAACAAGAGCTTGTTTCGAGTTTGTTTGGTACGAAATAGTCCATTTTCCAAAAAAAAGAATATCTATATACATATCTTCAAGGAAGGTCTGAAGAAAACCTGGAGAAATTTAAAGCTGTTCTTTGTACTTGTTGGGTCTGGTGTATTTGTTTGGTTCAATTGAAATATGAAGACAAAATCAAAGTGTTTGGTAAGTCTTTTTGCCTTTTGCAAGTTTCGAGTCATTTGGTATTTTGTATTTTAAAAGTATTTGGTATATAACAAAACGCTTGTTGACTTTTGCCTCGAGAAAGCCCTCGGGTGACATTGAAGCCTTCGGGCCGTAAAACTCGATGTTTCCCTCGGCGCCAGTCAACAAGTGTATAATGTAATGTAATGCAATGCAATGTAATGTAATGTAATGCGATGCGGTGTAATGTAATGTAAATGCGATGTAATGCAATGCGCTGCAATGCAATGCAATGTAATGTAAATGCGATGCATGTGATGTGATGTGATGTAAAGTAATGTCGGTGATGTAATGTAATGTAGTGCAGTGTAGTGTAATGTAATGCAATGTAAAACCTGTGATGTTTTGGTTGAGTCAAACTGGAAGCATTCTTCGACATGTAGCCAAACTAAAATCTTAACTGAATGACTGCATTGAGCAGGAATCGAACTCTGATCACATGGTGAAACGCGCGTGCATGCGCTATAGCCACTTACTGCCACCGGCAATTAACACTACCATTTTGTAAAAATACACGTTTTGTATATATAGGTTTATAATTTATATAATATACTATTTGTAATTGAATGTTATATGTAATCCTACATTGGATCTTATTAAAAAATCTTGTACTATTTAAAAAAAAAATTAACACTACCATTAACCACCATTAACACCTCCCAAATCTACTCAACTCACTTCGCGATGGATGTCGCAATGTTTACGTAGAGACATTAAAGTGAAAGAACAAGGAAGTATATTTTGGCTGTCTGATATTGACGGAAAATAGTATATTATAGACACTTTCATAATGGCGACTAGTTTGATATTCTTTAACGTACATCTTAATAAACCTTTCTTTTTGTGTGAGAGGGCCCTGTGTAAGATTAGCTTCTGCTAACGAGGTGTTTCTGTGTATAACCAATTTTAAACAAAGTTCCAGTTTCAGTTTCAGCGTGCCTGTAGTTCAAAAGAATCTTTGTTCAAAAGGGTCTGTTTACATGAGACCGGGTTATCTCGGGGGTAGGGATAACTCGGAGGCTAGGCCCCCGAGAGTTGACTCTATCCCCCCTCCCCCCCCCCCCCAGAAATAACTCGGGTGAAAGCGTTCACATGGAAGTAGGGTTAACTCTGGTCCTATGGTTACACTATCGCTCAGACCGAGTTATCCCTATCCCCCGAGTTATCTCGGTCTCATGCGAACGGTTTACTTTTTTAACATGGAAATGAACTAACCTTTCAGATATCGGTGGATAGGGATATCCCTACCCCTGAGGTAACTCGTCTCATGTGATCAGGCCTTAAGAAGGATCATTTAGATGCACATAAAAGAATATTTAAAGTGCTGGCCATTATGAAAGTAGTCTACGGGAATGAGGAAGTATATTTTGCCTGAATGGCGGTGTTATACTGTAATTTTCATCAGAATTGGTTGAGACTTGTGCAACAACGTACGCCATCAAAAAAACGAAGCCGGAACAAAATATTAAAAGATTGTTATAACTCAGGATTTTTCTGTGTTTACTAATTAGTACAACCCATGCAGTTGTAAACAACATCACTCTACATGCAAACGAAAGGCCCTTAGTCATTTATTATGTTATGATTAGTCACAAGTATTATATGTAGAGTTTAGTTTCATTTAATTCAACTTGAACTAATCTTATTTTCGAGTTTCCACTTTCAGACGCTGATCTTCTTGCTACCCGAAATAAAAAAACCCGTAATTATTTGAGGTTTTAATTGTCGCCATCTTAGCCACGATATGTGTCAATAACGAAAATGATCAGATAATTTTATACTTGTATAGTTCACGAGATTAGAAGTTTGTGGCGCCTCATTACTTGGTGATTAACGATTGGTGAATCGTCTTTTAATATTAATAGAATGACTAGTTTATAAACCTGTAATGACAAACTTCAAAATGTTATAAACAAACCTGATTCGGGTTCTACATCTTCATCTTTAACGCATTTTCCAGAACCAGGGCCATTTCCTATGAAAGTATTTCTGCCATTCACATTACAGATGCAGTATGTACAATCACTACTGTCGTCACATTTGCCTTTTTTGCTATTGGTACAATAGTCTGAGTGGTCTGAGCAAGCAGATCCGTCACCGCTAGTGGCGGAGTCCGATGTCGAACATTGTGAATTTAAAAACTTGTCATGATATCCACGAATGACCTCAAACGATTCAGTCAGTCTCACGCTACCTCCCAGCCAGAGAACAAGGAAGGTAATACAGTACAACGGAATAGTCTTTCTAAGCGACATTGCTGCTCGAGAAAGGAAGAAGAACGAAGAAAGAACTTATTGATTCGACATAACAAGACACTTGAGGACGAGTACAGGCAGAACCACAGCAATTTAACAGACGATACTTCATGTGGTGTTTATTTGTGAATATGCAAAATAACCAGCATCATTTTAATACCAAATTGATGAAAACATTTCCGGTTATTTAAAAAATGAAAATACAGTTTAGTATTGCTTTTCCGTTGCTAGGGTTAGGAGTGGGTGGAACACTGCGTGCGTGACGAGATAATAAAGGTTGTTAATGATGAATTCTTGAACGCATATTGCTTGGTGGAAGTTGATAGTAAAGGATAATCACGTAGAAACACCACGTTTATTTCCTTCGCCATACATGTGCGAGTTATGTTTGTTTGTTTGTTTATTCGTTTGCTTGCTTGCTTGTTTGTTTGTTTGTTTGTTTGTTTGCTTGCTTGTTTGTTTGTTTGTTTGTTTGTTTGTTTGTTTGCTTACTTGTTTGTTTGTTTGTTTATTCGTTTGCTTGCTTGCTTGTTTGTTTGTTTGTTTGTTTGTTTGTTTGTTTGTTTGTTTGTTTGTTTGTTCGTTCGTTCGTTTGTTTGTTTGTTTGTTTGTTTGTTTGTTTGTTTGTTTGTTTGTTTGTTATAGTCTATTAGTCTGTCACTAAGATATCTCAAAAATATTAAACCGATTTTTATCAGTATAACCTTGTAAAGAGGTTGGCCTCAGACGAAAGACCAACCAGTTAAATTGGTTAAGAATTGGAGGAGAATTTCATTAAAATGTGATCGCAAAATTCTCCCTGTAGAAGTGAAATAAATGAAAACAAATGCTTGATTGCGCTCGTTTTCCTTATACTTCTATTTCAATTCTAATGTTTGAAATTTAATGAACATTTTTGTGTTTTTATCCTTTTATTTTTATCTGAATTATTCAGTTTTTAATGAGTTAGATATCGTTGAGTTTTTTAATCATGTTATAAAAACAATATAAATTTCTACACTACATATCCACTATGTAACATACTCGTTGATCAGCCTACAATATATAAGTAATAGTACCCTGCGAGCAGAGCCTTCTTTTCCTTATTTTTCGCTGAGAGAGAGGAAGAAAAGTAGGCTCTGCTGTATTCGTGTTTGGCTTCGTCCAAGATTTAGGACGAAGTAACCCGTTTAAGACCCGTTTAACCGGTTCTCGTTTTGTTTTCCGCTCTGATTAGGACTGGGTTCGAGATTGTAACCAAGCAACTGACTTGCATGCGCAATGGAAACCAGTCACGAATACAGCAGAGCCTACTTTTCTTCCTCTCTCTCAGCGAAGAAATAAGGAAAAGAAGGTCTTTCTTAAAATACAAATGCATCTAAGTAATCCAGTTCACCAACTATTTTGGGGGTACGGTCTGTTTTAGCCGAGAAAATCGAAGCTAAAGTTCATGTAAATCAGGACGATGCTGTATCCGATTTACAACCACTGCTACGGTATTGAATTCTTTTGAATTTTCGTCATGAATTATTAATGAGTATTTTAATATATATTCAAGATTTATCGAGTGTGCCAAACGATATGGGCATAGCATCGTCCCTGGCCATAGTCAATTGATATATCATGGTCTAGAAACTCAGTGACAGTCTTTGTTCTATCTTTTTGTTCACGTTTATGCAAACTTGTGCACGGTGAAGACAATGTATCTTTGTCATCCAATAGCAGTGTTTGGGTTCAATCACTCAACCGTGTTATTTTTATCATTTATAGACCTGGAGCGAGGGGAATTCGATGAAATATTACCCCGAGGTATGATATATCATCCCGAGGGGTAATATTTCATCGAATTCCCCGAGCGAAAGGTCTATAAATTATATATTATATCGAAACAAATAATCTTTCCAAAAAAAGCTTAAATAATGTTAATAAAGTTAGCTTAGCTTAACTTTTGTCCGCTTTTCATTGTCTGTTTCCATTCTTTTGTCGTCTCAAGGCTTCTGGATGCATTGTTTGTTGCTTTCTTTGTATTCCCTGAATCCTTATTTTCTTGTAACCTAACAATCTTCTTGTCAACATCTGAGTGTTCAGGCGAAACGTTTTCTTATCTCGCCAAACTCCGCCATTGTTGACAGCTTCGTGAATCGTGCGTGACATTCACACGTCGTACACGAACTCGAATACCCCGCCACAGCGGGGTATAACCTCAAATACCCCGCTGTGGTATTCGAGGTTATACCCCGGGGTATTTGAGGTTATACCCCGCTGTGGAGGGCAATTCTACGATAAATTAACTGGTCACGTGGTACAAATCAAGCTCTCTGACTGGACAATTTACAGTTGAGATATAATATAGATAATAATAAGTGAAAAACAAGGTTTGTGCACGGTGAGGTGCGTTTCAACATGAAATCCCAGCTCATTATAGACGCTTTGAAGTTTGTCGAATTTCCAATTGGTCTACGTCAATATATTCATACACGTCGTTAGTTGTGTCTTGCGGGGGATCTCCTGCAGGGGGGTTAGTCGCTTTCAGTCCTTCGTAATAGTGTTCGCCACTTGTCTCCCCTCGTTCATCCTTGAGCGGCTCGTAGAGTTGCGCATCGTTAGTTGTACTTTGCGGGGGTTCTCCGACTCCAAGGGGGGTGGTCGCTATCAGTCCTTTGTAATAGTGTTCGCCACTGGCTTCCCCTCGTTCATCCTTGAGCGGCTCGTAGATTTGCGACGGTTCATCGTAGATGACTTTCTGGGGGTTTTGCTCTCTACGGCTAGTCATTTCTGCATAAAAATAATACAGTTATTAGCACGGCGCCGTATTTGTTCCGTTCAAGTGAGAACTGCTTGTTCAAAAAGTGCTGGAAATGGCCGAAAAACGCGTTTTTGGTAGCTTTGAGCCAATTGAGGTTCAAATACAGGTCAAATGTGAAGCTTGCTAAAAACCGTCTAAACAGTGTCAATTTGCTGTTTTACGGTCAAAAACGTTGTTTTGGGCCGAAATAGCGCATTTGCCAAACCTGACAATTTTGGAATACGTTAACTGCAGATTGTATAATATTATAATAGTGTGTATTATAATAGTGTATATTACAGAAACTATGCGGGATTTGATGTTAATGTGCTGTGTTTATTGAACGATAAGTTCATCCTATAAGTCCACTGACGTTAAAAATTTGAAGCTTGGCCTTGAGTGAGCCGTAAAATCCAGCAAGATATTTATCGAAAACAGCAAGCGTGTTTCTAGCACATATAGAAAGACACTTAGGGCCTGTTTATATGGAGCCGAGTTACCCGGCTAGGCGAGTTACCCGGCAAGCCGGGTTGAAAAAAGATGAGTGTTTATATGAGACGAGTTACTCGGCAAAGCCGCCCACGCATTATAATGGTTTCACATTCCATGAGTAGTTTCCGATTGTCTTCATAAGTGGCGCGTGCGCTGTTGTGACGAATTCAACTCGGCTAGCCGAGTTGCCGGGCAAGAGAGTGTTTATATGGGAATATTTTCATCCCGGCATGCCGAGATCTCGGCTGTTTTGCCGGGACCTCGGCTAGCCGAGTTACCCGCCTGTCTCATATAAACACTCTGCCGGGATAGCATTGAATTTCTATACATGGCGGGTAACTCGGTTTGCCGAGTAAACTCGGTTTGCCGAGTAAACTCGGTTTGCCGGGTAACTCGACTCCATATAAACAGGCCCTTATTAAGCTTTTTTTTTTGTATTTTCATGAATTATTAATACGTTTTGAAGCGTGCTTCTAAAACTCGTTAATAATTCATGAAACGAAACATAATTAAGAAATCCAATGATATATGCATGCATATATGATTAATCTATAAGTTTTGATTGGATCAGAAAGACACCTGGCGTAGCTGTATTCTTTCTTATGCAGTTGATCTGCGTTAATAGAATCATACACGTTCGTAGTTGTACCTTGTGGTGTGTCTCCAGTGAGGGTGGTCGCTATCAGTCCTTCGTAAAAGTTTTCGCCACTGGCTTCCCCTCGATCATCCTTGAGCGGCTCGTAGATTTGTGACAGTTCCTCGAAGATGACTTTCTGGGGATTTTGTTCTCCACGGCTAGTCATTTCTACATAAAAATAGTAAACAAACACGAAAGAGCATTCTCAAATCATTATCAGTATCAACCAACTCGTGGTCTATTACAAATCCGGCTTTCTGATTGGCTGAGCTACCATGCGGTCTATTGGTGATAGACCATAGTAGCGTTATCCATGCAATGATAAACCTTCTTATAGCTGGAATACTCCTATTCTGACCAATCAGAAGCCACGGCAATCGGTTCGCCTTGTTGACTATCAGCTCATAGAAAACTCGGCCTCGTTGTCTAATTGTTAAATAGAAAACTCGGCCTCGTTGTCTAATTGTTAAATAATTCATAAGATAAAAACAAAGAAAATCAGTACCGAGACTGAGGTTTGGATATCCGAGGAAGAAATTACATAAATTAAGCCAACTTTCACGTTGATTCGTTTGAGAAACCCACTTCTCGGGTTTGGATATCGCGGATGAAACATGCGCTCTTCTCGTGTTTGATCTATTTACATGAAAATGATGAGGCCTTTAACCGAGTAAATTTCATTGTTGTCGAGTATTTGGAAAGGCCGTTTACCATTATGTGCGCTTTGCCCGTGCGCTTGCTGCAACATGCTGTTTCAACTTGTAACAAAATCATTGTTGCGCGACCATGAGTGAGGTGGGTGGTAATACGTGCAACAACGTTTTTCAACTTGCAACGCAACAAAGTTGCAGCAATTTGTTGCTCGTATTACTTCACCTTTTATAATAGGCCGAGTGATTTTTGTTGTTCTCGAGTGTTTGTAACCCTTGGTAAAAAAACGATACACGAGTTTATAAAATAGCTTTTCAATCGTCTATTATGGAAGAATTCGCGAGGGATTAGGTGATATTGCATGGTACATATTAGATTAGATTGGTGTATATTATAGTATCTAATGGTCACATGTAGACTTTCTCAAAGTCCTTTTCAAACATTTTTGACCTTTCGGTTCCTCGTTGAAAAGGACTTTTCCCCGCCTGCAGCGCGCCAAAATTCACCGGTGAATTTTTCGACCGGTGACGTAATTCGGGAAGTAATTATATTCAGGCTAAATTGCTATGCAAGTGCTATCTTTGGAAGTTGGAGTTAAACAGACTCTTGAAAACGTTTTAGTAGGGGTAGAACCACTTTCCATTGCATGTACGACAACCCGAAACACGTCAAAACAGGGCGATGTACATTTCAGCGATTTCCCGCCAGAATATTTAATTAGATTCAAAAACCTACAAGCGAAACAAGTCCGTCTCTTTCCTCCCGCTTTTCCGCTCTCCCGCCTTTCCGCTCTCCCGCCTTTCCATCCGCCCGCAAAAACTAGCGCTAAGAGGCGGACTTGGAGCAAGTCTAGGTCACATGTTGACTTTATAATTAAGAAATGTTGTAATAAACGGTTCGTTGTTTGTGCCGTTTCTTATCTGATTTTTTAATTATGAATTCAGTTTGTGCGACCCTTACCGGGTTTCAAAACTCATACACATGATCAAATATTTTTCACTGATTGGCTAACTATAGCTCATGAATTATTTGTCATTATTCATGAATTAGTCATTAATAATTCATGAACGAAACAAAAGAAATCCAGTGAAACATACATGCGTATGATCGGTAAATAAGTTTTGATTGGATCAGAGAGACACTGAGAGAGGGAGAGAAGTCAGTGCGTGAGAGAGGGGGGAGCGAGAGAGATTTTATAACTCATGCATCCTTGTCCGAGGGCTTTCCCAGAGGTGAATAAATTCGTCTGGCGTTAGCCAGAATAAAATACTAAAAATCAAAAAGTTAGAGGCAATGCAGTAATAAATATGTAAACAACACCAGAATATTTTCATCAACCTTACCTTCGGAGTTGGCTCGTTGCTCTTGCATTCTGGAAAATTAAAACCAATTATTTAACACCTTACGGCTTTTTAAAAAGTGCAAAACCCAAGCAAGTTTGGGACCCAGGAACATGCAAGCGCATACCTTTTTCGTCGTCTGTAGAACACTATGAATCCAAACACCAGTAATAAGATGAGAACCAATGCAACAATAGATACTGAGATTGCAACTGCTTTTGATGAACTTGACCCCCTGATTTCGAGCCGAGAAGAGGTGGGGTTTATCGTGATGGGAAATATGGAAGGTTTTTGGGTGGTTTCAGGTGGAACTAAATTAGTTGATTCATCCTAGTAAATAATAATAATAAACGGCTATATATATAAACATTTTTACATAACTGTATTGCGGTGCCGTTAGCAGCGCTTTATATTCTGCCTGTGAGTCGTTCGTTCGTTCGTTCGTTCGTTCGTTCGTTCGTTCGTGCGTGCGTGCGTGCGTGCGTGCGTGCGTGCGTGCGTTCGTTCGTTCGTTCGTTCGTTCGTTCGTTCATTCGTTCGTTCGTTCGGTGTTGGTTTATTGGTGTTGGTTGGTTGGTTGGTCGGTCGGTCGGTCGGTCGGTTGGTTAGTTGGTCTAAACTACAAACTTCGTATTACCTGTGGATGTGGCAACGTTACAAACTTTAGTAGAATACAATGCTGTTCACTTGGTCTATTGTCGTCATTAACCAGTTTGTTACTACATTTAATTTGTAACTTCAGTAACGAACCGTTCCATTCCTCGAGTACATCGTCATTTGATATCTAGCAAAACGACAATTAATAGACTGAGAATTAAACTGTTGCACGTAAAGTTGGAATTGTAGTAATTAAATTTTTTTTAAAAATTCAGAAAACTCCAAAACGTTGGAAATCTCAAGAAAATTTTAAAAAGTTTATTAAACCTTAAAATTTTTGAATATATATTAAGAAAAATCTCTTAAAATGTTTGGAAAATTCCTTAAAAATTAAAAAAATAAAATCCAAAAAATCTTGTACATATTTCCGTTGAGTGACGCGCCCCTCCACATACGTAAACGGATTGTTGAATTGGTGATTGGAACGCAATTTTAGTAAAAACACTGTGTTTTATTCATTGACATCTAATTGTACATGGTATGTGCATCTTATTGGGAATCACAGGTGCCTATTTTTTATTAATTACATGCATGAATTGAAAAAGAATGTATGATACTACAAGCTTTTTTATATCAGATAAACAAATTGTAATAATTACTTTTGTTTCATCCAGTTGTATTCTTCTTTTGTTACCTTTTACAAGCACCAACGAGAGGAATTGTTTTCTGCCGCTTACAGGTTTCCACGAATCGTCATTTTGTATATATTCGGATTCCTCCCACTTGATTTCGCAATTAATGTTATGTTTAAAAATAGGAGCGGAAATTTCTTGGGTTAAACAATCTTCATCATCTTGACATGCACTGACATTGAGAAAACGTAAGAAAGAACCATCCGAAAACCGGTAGCAACCTGAAAAAGATATATATATATATATATTAATAACCGTGTCTGTCCGTCCGTCCGTCCGTCTGTCCGTCTGTCCGTCCGTCCGTCCGTCCGCGGAAAAGCTAGAAAACCACCGGGCCCATTGAAACTAAACCACTACCAAAACTCAGCCTAAAGTTCAACAGTGTGCAATGGGTGTATGGCTTTTGAAAAGATTAGCGTTTTCACTTTCGAAAAGACCAAAACGTTCACCCATCGCTAACTTGGCGGTCATTTTGGATTATGACCACTGTAGCCCAATACTCAGGGGAAAAGTAATTAATGTAACCATGAAACATGACAGAAGAAGTTGTAATAACGTTTCGTATGTTAATTTCGAAAGGAAGAAAATACAAAATAACTAAATCAAACCCGAAGCTGTGCCACACGGCCCACATGAGTACATGACTCTTGACTCTATATGGCCACAGGGAGCCTGATCCAGTCACTTCAACAATCCTATGTTGATCTTGCCGCTACCTGTGTCTCTAAACAAAGAGACCTTCCTAAAGCCCTGATCAAACGAGAACGCAAGTCATCGCAAGTTTTAGCTTGTGCTTGCTTGTGTCTCGTTTGATCGCCAGCTTGCGATGAC
Source organism: Paragorgia papillata (assembly GCA_035771165.1). Classification (NCBI taxonomy): domain Eukaryota; kingdom Metazoa; phylum Cnidaria; class Anthozoa; order Scleralcyonacea; family Coralliidae; genus Paragorgia; species Paragorgia papillata. The sequence goes on from JAWNZC010000220.1 coordinate 721,646, forward strand.
TTGCGGTGATGCAAGTCTTTCGTGCTCCATCACCATAGAAACTACCATGAGAACTAGCGAAAAGGCGTGGTAACTAGCGGAAGTGCAGAACTTATGCCGACGTTTGACTGGTGGCGCCATATAACTGACAATTTTTGAATACGTCAACTGCAGATTGTATAATATATTATAGTAGTGAATATTATAATATTGTATATTACAGAAACAATGCGGGATTTGGTTGTTAATGTGCTGTGTTTATTGAACGATAAGTTCATCCTATACTGACGTAAAACTTTGAAGGTTGACCTTGAGTGGGCCGTAAAATCCAGCAAGATATATATCGAAAAAGCCAAGCGTGTTTCTAACATAGAAAGACACTTATTAAACATGGATTTTTTTTTATATTCATGAATTATTATTAATAAGTTTTGAAGCGTGCTTCTAAAATTCATTAATAATTCATGAAACAAAACATAATTAAGAAATCCAATGATATAACATGCATGCATATTGCAGTGTGTGTGTGTGTGTGTGTGTGTGTCTGTCTGTCTGTCTGTCTGTCTGTCTGTCTGTCTGTCTGTCTGTCTGTCTGTCTGTCTGTCTGTCTGTCTGTCTGTCTGTCTGCCTGCCTGCCTGCCTGTCTGTCTGTCTGTCTGTCTGTCTGTCTGTCTGTCTGTCTGTCTGTCTGTCTGTCTGTCTGTCTGTCTGTCTGTCTCATTTCATCTTATTTTATTTCATTTCGGTTTATTTCATTTTAACTTGATATAAACCCGCACGTTACCCGAGTTATATAACTACCATGAAAAACTTCAAGAAACATGCCGACCAAAATTGTTGGACTGTTATTTATTAGCCATTTAATAAATTACCTTTATAATAGGAACAAACCTTTGTATTTGGTTGGTATATCACATAATAAAGTAGAACTTCCATCGTCGTTGGCCCACACTTGCTTGAATTTCTTCTGGACTTCAATTACAAACTTTTCGACGCTTCCTTTCATTCGGAGATAACGTATAATGTTGTTCAGCCTTTTAGTTAAATATATATTCTTGGAATTTTTACTGCATGAAAATTCTTGGTTTTGATAGTCAAGATTACATGGTCCCACGGCAACTTTATTTTGTCCCCAAACGGGCACTTCAATGCACTGGAGTGTTCCAATGTTCATAAATTGATTCCAGGTTGTCCGTATCCAAAGCATTCCATGAGAAAGATCTTTGCAGTCTTTTCCTCTTACACTTGAATCATTCTCTTGTCTTGCACAACGGCCACGGTTGTTATTTCGCATACTAAAGCTGTCTTCAGGAACTACAAAAAATGCGATTGAATTGAAAATACCGTATAGGAAAGTTGAAAAAGGGGGAATTGTCACTTCATGACAATAACAAGAATATTTTATTTCCGATTTGTGAATTACTATCGTGGCAATGCAAGTGTTTAACTTCAAAATAATTGTCTCTAATTAAAACAGGTCCGTTTCTCGTTGCCTGACCATTTTATTTGATAAAATGTGTTGGAAACTTTCTGTTTTGAATTTTCATTCCATTTATGGAATGTAAACGTTCTTGGCGCCGATAGTTGTTTTTTGACATAAAGAAGTGCTAAACCGGCACTGACACCTTTCGATGTTCGAAAGAAGATCGAGACCCTTTTAAACCAATATTAGTGAGATCTGAATAAGACTAGGCTGTCTAATAAGATAATATATATACCAAACATCTTAAACATTGTTGAATCGCGTGATTTGGTAACCACTCCGTCAAAAACAACTCGGCGCCGACAACTTTTACATCCGACAAAAAAGGCAGCTTATGAAAATGTAGCCTGCGAGCCGGCTCTCGATCTTTGGGGGATTGGGGAGAGGAAGAGAAGGAGAGCCTGCACGCGTAGTATTGTTTTTTTAGTAGCAGCGTTCCAAATTGGGACGCAGCTCGATCACTGATTGGACGAGATGCCGATTGTTGACGTACAACCATATATTAATAGACTGCTGGTAATTTGTAAAATATTAAGTTGCATTTGTGTCTGAAAGATATTTCCATCAGGTAAGTATTAAAATCATAGGCCCAGGATTCACCAAATTCAACAGTTGTGAATAGCAAACCGATAGCATCATTAAATCTTGCATGCCTATCAAATGATTTGTTGTTATAAAGCTCGCGGGATACCACAGAATATTTTTTATATTCCAACTTAATTATTATTTATATGACTGAAGTTCCTGTGGCCAGGCAAAGTTAAAGTCTGAAAGACTCCGGCTCCTTTTCAGTTCTTCCATTTATGTGAAAATATATAGAGATATACGGCGGCTATGCGTGCAGGCTCTATATATTTCACCTCCCACCCTACCCAAGAGCCGGCTCGCAGGCTAATGAGAATGAGGAAGTTTATTTATCGGAGTTGCATTACCAGAAATTGATGACAAAATGGCCGTCACTTATAAGGGCTAATTCTCATATAGCCTTTATGAAATGGCATCTAATTTTGAACAGTACATATATAGAGGGGAAATATTAAAATGAAAATTCTGCTAATTGAGTATCTCGCCTACTATTTGCCGACCTCACTATTTAAGCAACAGCGATTTTCAAATTATTCACTTCTTTATTTGTTTAAATCCGGTCTACCTGGTGTGTTCAAAATGCATATTTTCTTGTTGTCATTACAAGTCGGGTAGTTGTTGAATTGGATGTATACAACTTTAGCCAATTTGGTCAATATGTAATTTATTACATACAATAACAGATAAAGGTTCTTCTATCAACTCTCAAACATTTGACGAAAGACGATTTTGAAGGTATCATACAAAATCCTACCGCAATGCAGTGGTGCATGACTTGCTTATTTGTTTACTATTTTCAACGCAATTTGGCAGATCGCAGATATACCTGATGAAAATAAATAGGTGACTAAATTATTGGATAATGGTTGTTGTTTAGATCGGCAGGTCGGCAAATAATTGGCAAGCTACTCAAAAAGCAGAATTCTCACTTTAATATATCCGCCTTATATATTTACTGTTCAAAATGGACGCCATCCTCTAAGGAATATATGTAAATTGGCTTTCAAGCGGTGGCCATTTTGTCATTAATTTCTGGTAATGTGGTTGAGTTATTAGACTTGTGCAACAACATACCCCATCAACGATCTTTTTTTCAGACTAAGTCACAAGTATTATATGTAGAGTTTAGTTTCATTATTCAATTCAACTTAATTCTTGCCACTATTTGAGCTTTTAATTGTCGCCGGCCCGTCGTAGCTGGTCTCTAATAGGGACCTTAAGATGCTAGGACGACGACGGCGGTTAAAAAGCAATTCAAATTTTAGCATTAAAAAGAAGTCACGGTTAACTGACTACTGTATTCAATACTTGAAGCTTGTTTTATAATTTTCAAAGTGTTAAAACGGTTGCAGTGGCTGTGTTAAGCAATCTCAGACAACAGTTCTCATCACCCCACGAGTCATCGTCGTCCTGAAGACGTGAAAATGCTCTGAGTGGCGTTGTATACAGAGCGAGGACGGTGTTCAGATGTTTCAATAAATACGCGCTATTTCATTATCTAATGTTATTCACAAGTTTAGAAATTTGTCAGATAAATACTAAGTAGACCTTGCTATAGCAGAACTATCGCAGATATAAAATATCTATCAAAAAGTTCAATTATTTGCTGTTACCATGGTAATAATGACGTTGGAACTTTGGTATATTTTCAAATATTGCATTATTGAAGCGGCATGTCTTTAGTTTGCTTCGGTGAAATTTTTAAAAAATTGCTGATATGATAGATGCTGTTGGGGAGAATATCCATATACAAAATCAGAGAGGGTTGTATGGACAGATTTTTCGCTATAAAAATGATCGATTTAAAAAAGTTCTGTCTTAAAATTATATATACTTTAGAACTTTTTATAAACTACTTATTTACAAAATTTTAGCAAAATTCACCGAAGAAAACGTCTACAAGTCTAAAATCTATGTCAACGCGGTCATAGAATTTCGAATCGACAAGATCGCTATTTACGCATGCGTAGCGATACTATTTCTAGTCACCAGTCCCCTATTGAAATTACCGTAGGGAGCCACCTTAAGGTCTCAGATAATGATGAAAACGTAATTTTATAGTGGTACAGTTCACGACATTAGAAGTTGTGGCGCATAATTATTAGTTGGTGATTAACGATTGGTGAATCATCTTTTAATATTAATAGAATGACTAGTTTATAAACCTGTAATGACAAACTTCAAAATGTTATAAACAAACCTGATTCGGGTTCTACATCTTCATCTTTAACGCATTCTCCAGAACCACGGCCATTTCCTATGAAAGTATTTCTGCCATTCACATTACAGATGCAGTATGTACAATCGCTACTGTTGTCACATTTGCCTTTTTTGCTATTGGTACAATAGATTGAGTGGTCTGAGCAAGCAGATCCGTCATCGCTAGTGGCGGAGTCCGGTGTCGAACATTGTGAATTTAAAAACTTGTCATGATATCCACGAGTGACCTCAAACGATTCAGTCACTTTCACGCTACCTCCCAGCCAGAGAACAAGGAAGGTAATATAGTACAACGGAATAGTCTTTCTAAGCGACATTGCTGCTCGAGAAAGGAAGAAGAACGAAGAAAGAACTTATTGATTCGACATAACAAGACACTTGAGGACGAGCAGAGCACGTACAGCCGGAATCACAGCAATTTAACAGACGATATACTTCCGTGGAATTTTTGTGAATATGCAAAATAACCAGCATCATTTTAATACCAAATTGATGAAAAGATTTCCGGTTATTTCAAAAATGAAAATACTGTTTAGTATTGCTTTACCGTTTGTTTGTTTGTTTGTTTGTTTGTTTGTTTGTTTGTTTGTTTGTTTGTTTGTTTGTTTGTTTGCTTGCTTGCTTGTCTGTATGTCTCTTTGTTTGTTTGTTTGTTTGTTTGTTTGTTTGTTTGTTTGTTTGTTTGTTTGTTTGTTTGTTTGTTTGTTTGTTTGTTTGTTTGTTTGTTTGTTTGTTTGTTTGTTATAGTCTATTAGTCTATCACTAATTAGATATCTCAAAAAGTATTGAATCAATTTTTATGTAACCTTGTAAAGAGGTTGCCCACAGACCAAAGACCAACCCATTAAATTGGTTGAGAATTGGAGGATAATTTCATAAAAATGAATGAAAAAAAATATGCAAAAGAAGAAAATGAAATAAACTCATATTTCTATTTATTTATATTCTAATGTTTGAAACGCTATAAAAAAATTTGTGTTTATTTGCTTTATCTTTATCTGAATTATTATTTTAATGAGTTTAAAATTATGAGTTTTTTAATTACCTCCGCCAGGAGGTTATGTTTTTACCCCGTTCTGTTTGTTTGTTTGTTTGTTTGTTTGTTTGTTTGTTTGTTTGTTTGTTTGTCTGCCGCCAGGATATCTCAAAAAGTATTACACCGATTTTCATGAAAGTTTGCAGAAGGGTTGGCCATATACCAACGACCAATCCATTAAATTGAGGTTGAATTTAGTCAAAATTTGAATGAGAAATTAATAAAAATCTGACCGAAAGATTCTCCATGTAGAAGAAATGCTTGATTGCGCTCATCCTTATTTTATGCAAATATTTTTGCATAATTTTGGTACGAGTGCAATCAAGCATTTTATTCAATACATGCATGCATGTGTTGGTCTCGTGAGCAAGCCTGGTTAGCGGGATCATAGTCAATCGAGATATGGTCTGGAAACTCAGCTAAAGTCTTTGGTCTATCTTTTTGTTCGCCTTTATGCATTTTTGTGCATGGTGCACGGTCACTGAACACATTGTATTTTAGTATAATGAACGAATTGTCCAATAGCAACGTTTCAGTTCAATCACTCAACCGTGCTATTTAAATATTAATAAAACAAAGGATGTGCACGGTGTAAGGTACGGTTCAACATAAAATCCCTGTTCATTATAGGCGCTTTGAAGTTTGCCAAGTTTTCCAGACCATATCTCGATTCACTATGGCGGGATGGTTCGTTTTCTTTTTAAACATCTCTAATAACCCGCTGGCGGAGGTATATGTAGTCTCTGACTGCTCTCTTATCTAGTTATGTTATAAAAGCAGTGAATGTCTACACTCTACATGCACATTATATATGCAGTAACACACTCGTCGATCAGGCTACGGTATATCTATTGAAGATTTATCAAGTGTTTAGTCTGAGGAATGTTTGGCTGCCTCTGGCTCAACAGTCGTCACGAGGTCGAGTTTTGAGTTGGTGCCACTTACGGTGCTGGGGTCTTCGAGAGTTTGGTTTGTTGGTCAAGAGCTTCGTCAGCAGAGCTTGGAACTTTATTATTTGCTTCGTTCTTGTTATTGACTGACGTTGCCTTTCCCAGGATGTCTGGTCCTTCAAGGGTTTGGTAAACAGGATTTTTTGACTGTTTGTCGAGAGGTTTGTTGGTGGAGCGTGGAGCTTCATCACCAGTTGCCTCATTGTTCTTCGGTATTGGATTGCTTAAAGCATCTGGTCGTTCGAGGGTTTGGTAAATTGGATTTTTTGGCTGTGGATTGAGAGATGTGTTGGTGGAGCGTGGAGCTTCATCACCACTTGCCTCATTGTTCTTCGATATTGGATTGCTTAAAGCATCTGGTCGTTCGAGGGTTTGATAAACTGGATTTTTTGGTTGTGGATCGAGAGATGTGTCAAGGGAGCTTGGAGCGTTGTTCTTTAAAATTGGATTATCCCTAGTGTCGGGTTCTTCGAGGATTTGGTAAACTGGGTTTTTGGTCTGTTGCTCAAGAGCCTTGTCTGCGGAACTTTGAACCTCACCAGTCCCCTCGTTGTGCTCTGACGCTGGATTGTCCTCAATGTCTGGTCCCTCGAGGGTTTGGTATACCGCAATTTTGGGTAGAGCAGGCGCATGCTGGGTCCCAAATGGTCTGGGTATCGAATCGTTCTTAGCGTAGCTGTATTCGTATTCAGTTAACGCAGGATTTGTGGTGCCTTGGCCGCTGTCAATATAATCATACACGTCGGTAGTTGTACCCTGTGAGGGTTCCCCAGGGAGCTGTGTTGTTATCAGGCTTTGGTAGGGATGTTCGGTTTCAGTCTCCCCGCGTTCAGGCTTGAGTGGCTCGTAGACTGGCGAGGGATCTTCGTAAACGGTGCCGCGCATTTCTGCAAAAGAATAGACTGAAATTATTAACACTACCATTTGTATAGCATCAGACATCTCATCAGACATCTGCAGTACCATTTGAAGACCGCCATCTTTGGCCCTTTGGGAACGAGAATGCTGACGTAACAATTCTATAAATAGAAAGGAACTGGGGCTAGTCATCCTTATAGTTGCAGCTAGTGGCTGAATTGCGAAGGACGCAGATCAACGTGGCCAAGTCCAGGCATATCAAAGACGCTTCAGACAGCCGCCATACAACACAGTTCAGATCACGGATCACAACTAAGATGTAGGTGTTGATTTTACAGAGGGAGGAAAACCGGAGAACCCGGCGAAAAACCCTCGAAGCACAGGGGAGATCAACTACAACTCTACTCACATGAGTTCCAAGCTTGACAACGGGGTCCGATTCCCGAGCGGTCACCCATCCAAATACTAAGCTTAATTTTGGACTGTAGTGGCGAGAGGCTAACAGCACACGCTACCTTTGCTCCCCTTTAATTCGTTAACGTTTCGCAACTACTGTGAACCACTGAGTCTTATACATACACAAACTAATTATTTAAGATACACAAAAATGGTCTGTTCAATCTGGTCCAACCTTACCTTCTGAGTTGGCTGGTTGTTTTTGCTTTCTAAAAATTTAAAGAAATACGAAAATATTGTAAATCAACTTTTCTTCCATCTGACATGTGTTGCTATAATAGATATAATTAAAATACATTTTAAGAAGTTGGCTTAGGATTTTGTAAGTTGTCCTGTGCTAAGAGAATCATCAAAACCTTTGGACATTCTTCCGTACCAGGCCGAATCTTCAACGTCTTTGAAGATTCCTTCAAAAACTCATTAATAATTCATGAGGAAAACACAAAGGAAATCAGTACCGTGGCCGTGGTTTTATACCTGATAAAACTTCTTGACGTCAGAAAGAATACTAATGAACATACAATTTTATATAAAGAATACTAATGAACATAACATCCAATAACGAATCGTTTTTGAAGCCATTCAAAACACTCGCATCACGTGTTTTAATTAAATATTACTTAGTACCAGGGAAATGTCCAAAACCTTTGGAGTCTTCAAAACCTTTGAACATTCTCCTGTGTTAAGCAAATCTTTAAGATTTTTGAACGTTTTCCCTATATATGCAAGCGGAATCTTCATATCCAAATCGCGACATTCTCTTGTGTTAGTATAGAATCTTCAAAACCTTTGGACACACAAGTCATACACACATGCATATTGTAACTAGATGCCCCAAATCCTAAGCTGCGTGGCAGACTACTTCAGTTTCTCTTGCGCCACCGATAAAACGGAAACAAGGGAGTTAAGGGTAAAAATAGGTGCTTAACCCTTTCACTCGCATTGTTGTTGTGGGACAACTTCATCTTTTTTACTCTGTCTAACGCCAGACGATTTTACTCGTCAAGGAGAGACGTCTCGGAAAGCCATGCATGGAAAGGTTAATCTCATAAACTACTTGCCTTTTTCTACGTCGTTTGTACAACACAAGGATTCCCAATGCCAGTGATGCTATGATAACCAAAAGAACAACGGATACTGAGATCGCAATGGTCTTTGTCGAATTTGTTTCGCTACTGGATCCTGATTTTGAGGGCAATATTGTCAAACCTGAAGTACTCACGGTGCTACTGAGCTTTGATTTTGAAGGCAATGTTGTCGAAGTTGAAGGAAAGGTTGCTTTTATGGAAGGCGTTGACGTCGTTGGAAACTGATACCCTTTTGAAGGGTTAGTGATTGTGGTCGGGTGGATAGAGCTGATTGTTTTCATGGCTGGTGCTAGTGAAGCTGTGGAATGACTTGTGGTAGAGCTGATGGCGATGGAGCGGGAAGGAAAGGCCTGGGTAAACCGACCTTTGCTGGGAACCCTCTAAGAAAGGCAATAAGTTTTGAAGCAAGTAATCAGTTGTGTAAAATAAATATTTTTGAACCTAGGAGTATATAGTACATGTTAAAGTTGCTCCTTTAGGTTAGTGTAGTACTGAGAAAGACTGTTGGCGGTGGTGACTGACGTTGTAAAGTTAATTTTTTAAACCTAGGACTATTAGTACGTCGGTTTGTGAAAGTTGGTCGTTTAGGTTAGTGTAAGAAACGTTAGGAAACGGGAATATTGTTTTACAAAATAAGATTGGGATATATTAGTTAGATTTGAAATAAAACATATACATACTGCCACATACCGTTATTATACTAATTTTCCTCGGATTTATTCTTTCGCTTTGGCCCATTCTCGCCCCCATTCTTCGCCCCGGCGTCCTAAATTTCGGCCCAGCTAAAGACCTTGGGCTGCGAGGGACCTTCTTAACCAGACTCTGCCAAATGTTGTGAGCCATAGCTGTGTTTTTCTGTATATAAAAATACCAGAGAAATGCATGATTACCTACACAAGACTGTACGTATTTCTTTTGGCACATGCAATGAGGGGGAAATATTATAAAGAACATTTTCAGTACACGTCTAAATTTGTTTGAAAAAACAAGGCCATTAAAATAAGGAATAAAATAACTCATTTTGGAATTATTTTTTCATTGTTTTGCAGTAAATTGAACTCATAAAAATTAACAGTATTGTGCTGGTTTATTTTGACATGTAGTATATACATGCACATAAAGTTGACGATATTTATTTATAATATTTATATATAAATTGTTTATGTAATATTTAAAACATGAGCAGCAGTGTTTTATCAGAGTTAAAACACAGAGCAATAGCCGAGTGTTTTAGATCTGATAAAACATGTACTGCGAATGTTTTGAATAGCTTCAAAAACGGCCCATTTGGTAAGTTCATTGGCGTAGTAAGTTTGAAAATAACGTTGTCTAAGCCGAGAAAATCAAAACTAAAGTTTATGTAAATCAGGAGGTTTCTTTATCAGATATAAAACCACGGACATGGTACTGATTTCCTTTGTGTTTTCCTCATGAATTATAATTATTAATGATTTTTGAATTATTTATAAATGACGTTTAAAGGAGTTTTTAACCCTTTATTGGCCAGGTTAATTTCCGGGAGCTCTCCCATTGACGAGTAAAATCGTCTGGCGTTAGCCAGAGTGAAATTAATAAGTTGCCAAAAGGCAACTTTGGCAGTGAAAGTTTAAAAGAAAATTCTATATTAAAATTGAGCCGTTATTCAAACTCAAAATGGCCGCGGCATAAAATACAAGAATGATAACGTCATTTCTTGAGTACGAAAGCAGATGTCGTAAAACTATATTAACGTTTCCAAACATATTTGAATGACTTTCATTTAAAAGTAAAAGTAATGAAGTTTTCCTAGCCTTTAATTGCATTACCTGTTCATATAATGTTTCAAACTTTAGAAGAACGCAATGTTGCTCGCTTAACTTTTCATGACCACTCAATTTATCCTGACAGGTGATTTCTAACTTCACCAATGAGCCGTTCCATACATTGAATGCTTCGAGATTTGAGATCTATAAACAATAATACTAAATTGAAAGAGTGTGAGAGATTTTGATTGAGACAGACAGACAGACAGACAGACAGACAGACAGACAGACAGACAGACAGACAGACAGACAGACAGACAGACAGACAGACAGACAGACAGACAGACAGACAAACAGACATTTTTAGGAAGGGTCCGCTCAAAACGTCAGGTATTCGTTAGTAAAAATCACTTTGCTCTATCCAAAACACTGCCTAATGCAGCACTCTAATTTTTTGTAACTGTTGCACTTTATTGCATGCGCATGCCCGCGCGAGATACACATGATTTCTTTGATACCACGTGACTATAAATGAACCAATGGCCTTCTGAGTTCTATCCAGCAAAAATCTAGCTATATAACAGTTACTTTTCCATTACCTTAATCAGTTTTATTCTTTTCGATTGTCCGCCTTCAGCATTTTCTATTGAGAAAAAAATATTCTTTTCAAAGTCATTTACAGATTTCCACGAGTCGCCATTGCGCATGTACCGAGATTCCTTCCAATTGATTGCGCAATGAATGTCAGGTGTAAAAATCGAAGAAGAAATTTCTTGGTTAAGACAAGAATTATCTTCACATGTGTCAAGACTGAGAAAACGCAAGAAAGAACCATCCAGAAAACGGCAGCAACCTGGAAAAAAAAAAGTAAACTTATTATCTTTTCTAAAATGCATATGAAAATTAAATTTGTCTTATTTGAAAGAACACTTAAAATGACAAAGTAACATCTTTTGAAGTTTTCTGTTTCCTTGTTTCGCTTTTGAGGTACTGCAGTTTGTTTCATATGCAAATTAAAACCCTGAAATGTCACATGTGCATATTAATGACTTATCGGATATATAAATTCACGACGGGTGTCTTCCAGAAGTATATATACTTTAGGAAACGAGGAAGTATATTTGAAGGACGACGAGGAAGTATATTTTGTCTGTGATGTGTATATTTACATCTTTTGTAAACCCATCGTTAATAAAAAGATTGTTGTAGTCTTAGCTAACCCACGAAAGCGTCGTCACGAGGACTAATTAATTTATTAAGTCTTCGCTATGATCACGGAACACGAACAACGTTTTGATGTTCTATATTTCGGTTCCTTTCAGCACTATTTAATCACACAGTCATGCAAGTAAACGAAAGTAATCATCCCCATATAATCACCCCCTTACAACACTATGAACAAACCTGTTTGAAGGCAAATGTCTTTATCGTTAACACATCTTCCTTTATCATTCGAGCCATGTCGTACAAAGGTATTTTGGCCATTGTTTTGACAGATACAGTTGCCGGTTACTGCTGAATACTCCGCTTCGAAGCTACGGCAGTAGTCTAAGCAAGCAGATCTGTTCTCGCTGGCACCTTCGGAACATTGTGAATTCGAAAACGCATCGTGATATGCGCGAATAAACTCAAACGACTCAGTCAGTCTGGGCCTTTCTCCAAACCAGAGGACAAAAAAGGCAACATGGTACCAAGAAATGGTCTTTGCAAAACACCGCATTTGTACTTGGCAAATGAAGAGAAATAATAGAGGAACTCAAAGATGAATCATCGTCCCAATGACCTATATACGTGTAATTTATGCTGAGCGATTTAAAAGCAATTTGGAAAAAGAAAATTACATGGTTCATTCATTCGTGTCCGTTGCTATGGTCACCATTCAGGAAATAGGGACTTTAAGATTCAGACAACGGACTACGGCTACGGTAGAAAGTTTAACAGTGGTATTAAATGATGGTGTATTTATACATTCAAATTTCAAGATACATTATCGCACGGACTCGCCTTGTTCTTAAATTCTTGAAGAGATACACTTGTTCAATCTATGTTAGTCGTGAGAGTAAGGTTAAGCTTTCCCAAGGCTTCTGTAGTGATTCAGGTTCCGCGGTGTCTTTACAACGTAAAAATGCTTTTTCTACGTTGTCAACAGAGTCACGACGGCATGAAAATTACTCTTGGGACCGTCATTTGCAAAAGCTCTTTGTATTTGACATAAAATTCTATTGTTCAAACACGTTGCCGTAGTCGTTGTGTTTTCTTAAAGTCCCTATTGACACTCAGACAGGGCGACGAATTGGTCAGTATAATATTCGACCATAGTTAACAGAAAATAGACATGGTTTGGAAGTTCACAAAAGTCATTGTTTTATGTTTTTGTTCAGGTTGATGGAAATTTTTGCACTTTAACGGTTACTGAATCGAACATATTGTGTTTTCTGTATAGTGAAGCAATCATCCAATAGCAACGTTTGGTTTCAATCACTCAACCGTACTGTTTAAATATTAATAAACCTAAAACAGGATTTGGCACCTTCATGTACCTTCCAACATGAACCGTAGCTTAATTGTTAACCGCTTTGAAGTTTTCCGGGTTTCCAAACCATGTATATTTTCTATTAAATATGATTCGACCTATGCAAGGAAATCAAAGTGGTGAAGTCTCATTTACAAGGTGGGGTGTCCTTTCTGATATAATTGAAATAATATAATGGAATGGAAATAATTGAAAAGAGTCTTTGTATCATGAGACCTTTCAATTATTCCGAAGCATTACACAAGCCACAAAAATTTCTCTTGGCGATTCATCCTTAAAGGGTATTGGCAATAAAAATTAAGTTTGTCCCATTTGAAAGAACCCGTCAAATGGTATAAGAAGGTATTTTGTAATTTTTCTCTATCTTTCTTGTGTTTTGAAATATTTCGAACAAAGACAGCGTGCTGTCCGCCATCTTGTTGTAACATCGGGTCTAATTCACTAGGAAATTGGTGACGTCACAAGCACGGTAAACCTGACGAAACTACTCCATGGGTGACCAAATTTCCACGGGAGGCTTTTTAAATGTTGTGGGTCAATTTAAAATGGAAATAGCGCAACAAAATCGAGTTTCTAGCTCATAATGTCATAAGGTTGGCAAGATAAAAATTTCACTTTACCCTGCTTATGATGTCACATGCATATCGAAAATAATTCCAAGATGGCGGACAGCACGCTGTCTTTGGTCGAAATATTTCCAAAACCAAAACAGATACGGAAAAATTGTAGAAGGTCTTCTTATACCATTTGACGAGTTCTTTCAAATGAGACAAACTTAATTTTTATTGCCAATACCCTTTAAATTACGTACTCGAAGCAGTTATTGTTCTCGCGAACAAGAAAATCAAAGTACCAAATGATCAAAGATAATATATTGTGCGTTTATATCTATATAGTTATCAAAGTAAAGCGAAAAATGTTGGGTAATGTCCTATATTTCTAGCTAGCTTCAAGTTACAAGAAATTAAAAGTATAGTACGGTAGCTATACCTAAGTACTTTTAAAAATACTAGAAGAAGAAGAAGAAGAAGAAGAAGAAGAAGAAGAAGAAGAAGAAGAAGAAGAAGAAGAAGAAGAAGAAGAAGAAGAAGAAGAAAGAGGAGGAGAAGAAGAAGAAGAAGAAGAAGGGAAGGAGGAGAAGAAGAAGAAGAAAAAGAAGAAGAAGAAGAAGAAGAAGAAGAAGAAGAAGAAGAAGAAGAAAGAGGAGGAGGAGGAGAAGAAGAAGAAGAAGAAGAAGGAGGAGGAGGAGGAGGAGGAGAAGGAGGAGAAGAAGAAGAAGAAGCAGAAGAAGAAGCAGAAGAAGAAGGAGAAGAAGAAGAAGAAGAAGAAGAAGAAGAAGAAGAAGAAGAAGAAGAAGAAGAAGAAGAAGAAGAAAAAGAAGAAAAGAAGAATGAGGAGGATAAAAAGAATAATAATAATAATAAAAAGTAAAAGCTCATATGAGCAGGCCGCCACACTTGCTTTTTGTCTACTTATTAATTTCACTCTGGCTAACGCCAGACAATTTTACCCTGGCTAACGCCAGACGATTTTACTCGTCAAGGGGAGAGCTCCCGGAAACCTGGTTAATAAAAAGTTAAACACTGATTATTGTAAACAACGTTTACGCGGCGTTTCTGCATTTGGCCTCTAGTATTTCCATGCAACAGTAGATCTAACTACACCAATATATCTAGAAAAGGATAGCGACGATGACAGACATGGCAATAATGCTGACTTTGTAAGCATTCGATTCTGAGTGAGAGGTTGCCTTGGTAGTTTTCCGCAGGTTACGCTGAAAGTATAAGAAGATAATTTCATTGTTTTTGTTAAAAAGCAATTCAATAATTATTATTAATAACATAAAAAAGCAGTCCTTAATTTCATCCTTCCATCATTCCATTATTCTATTTCATCATTTCCTTCCTTCCTTCCTTCCTTCCTTCCTTCCTTCCTTCCTTCCTTCCTTCCTTCCTTCCTTCCTTCCTTCCTTCCTTCCTTCCTTCCTTCCTTCCTTCCTCCCTTCCCAATTCCCCCTCCCTCCCTCTCCCCTTCCCCCTCCCTCTCTCCTTCCCTCCCTAATTCCTCCCTTCCTACTTCCTCCATCCATCCCTTCTTTCCTTTCATCATTCCATCCTTCTACTCCGTCATCCTATCACCCTTATTCTTTTATATATTAATCTATGAGACGTGATTATTACATTATTATAGAATTGTCAGTTATTCTACATCAGAATACATCTAATTAAATGCACAAACCTCGTATTCTGTCAAGTCATACATCTTGAGAAGAATACACTGCTGTTCACTCGAAGTCTTTGAGCTGCACTGCACTTGCAATTTTAGTATAGTGTTAGACCATCGCCAATAGGCATCGTAAGTCACCTAAGGACAATTAGAACATAGGTTTAAATACTGAATTTGAAAATCATCTCGTGCAAAATCCTATTGCGTAACCCATTAAGGGACACTTCTTTTAAGCGGACACCTCTCTTAAGCGGACACTCCTTTTAAGCGAGAAGTGGACGCATAAACGAGGTCCCGGCCATTTTTATAAGTAATAGCAATAGCATAAAAAGAGGTGTATTAGCCATTAAACGCCCCGCTTGATGAGGGTCATTTAGTAAACGAGGGAATTTTACTAAATGACCCGAATCGAACGGGACGTTTAATGGCTAATCACCTCTTTTTATGCTATTCCTTTGTAATATCAGGTTTGCGGGAATTTCTGTTGTTTTCACGTCCGTTGACGTCAGACTGGGTATGATTAGTTCTAATCAGACCTGGTTTGACGTCAACGGAGGATGTTAGTAAAAATGAATTTTAATGAGGTATATAGTAGTTGTTAATGGACCTGTGAGTACAAAAGAAATTCCCGCAAACATGATATTTCTTTAATAAAACACTATAGTTATAACCATTTTTAAGCGAACACCTCTCTTTTTTTCCTCGCGGAAACGGACACCTATCTTGGGTCTTAGTTGGCAAATTAACCTCTCTTAAGGTGGCTCCCTACGGTAATTTCAATAGGGGACTGGTGACTAGAAATAGTATCGCTACGCATGCGTAAATAGCGATCTTGTCGATTCGAAATTCTATGACCGCGTCGACATAGATGTTAGACTTGTAGACGTTTTCTTCGGTGAATTTTGCTAAAATTTTGTAAATAAGTAGTTTATAAAAAGTTCTAAAGTACATATAATTTTAAAAATTTTTCATAAGACAGAACCTTTTTAAATCGATAATTTTTACAGCGAAAAATCTGTCCCTACAACTCTCTCTGATTTTGTGCATGGATATTCTCCACAACAGTATCTATCATCTCAGCAATTTTTAAAAAATTTCACCGAAGCAAACTGAAGACATGCCGCTTCAATTATGCAATATTTGAAAATATACCATGGTAACATATTTATTGAAACTATAGGGAGCCACCTTAAACGGACAAATCAGATCAGAATTCACGGTTTTCTTTAATAACAGGTAACAAGATATTAGTAGAGAGAGACCAACAGTTTGAACTGTTAAAGAAATTTGTAAACTTGTTCAGTGAAGTCAGTTAGTGCTGTATTGGTTGTTTTATAGAATTATAGTGAAAACAAACTACTTGAGTAATGATTTATTTAACGTCGTAAGCACAGGATGTGGTCGCCCAATCATCCGAGCCAGAGGCTCATGTTAAAGTGCACGACATAAGCTAAGACCTAAGTGTTGATTTTACGGAGGGAGGAAAACCGCAGAAGCCTGCGAAAAACCCTCGAAGCACAGGAGATACCAACTAAACTCTACTCACATGAAATTCAAGTTCGAGAACAGGGTTATTCCCAGACGGTCACCCATCCAAGTACTAACCCCGTCCAACTGGGCTTAACTACAGCGGTGAGAGGCAGCGCCCTAACAGCACACGCCACCCGTGCTTCCACAAACTACTTGTCAGCATCCCCTACTGTGCATTGTGCAACCGCTTTTTAGCCGACAGTCGGACATCGGACATCCCTCTTAAGCGGAACACCTAGGCGAGGTACCTGCAAAGGTGTCAGCTTAATAGGGGTTTGACCATAGAGATCATATAAATACTAGAGGGGGCATCCTATCTTAATTTCAGCCAACCGCGGGTAACCAATTGAACGCCACCATCTTGGATCTTTTTGGAGGCAAACATTAGGCGCGTTGGTTGGCAAAGGACTGGGTCTAGTACATTTGCCAACCAATTGACTGAAATATCATAGGTAATGGCGGCTGCCATGTGGTTACCAAATTTTCCCGCCAATGCCCCCTCTAGTATTTATATGATCTCTAGGGGTTTGACTGTAATTATTTTCTAACTGACCTTAAGAACAATCCCCCGATAGTCTTTCTCGGGGTCTGATACGCTAAAACCACTGCTGTTCCCAGTGACCAGTGTCCACGGTTGATCGTTTCTCAAAAAGCTGGAGTCTTGCCACACAAGTTTGCATTCTTTGTTTTCAGCAAAGATTGGAGCTAATACCTTCATTGTCGTAAAACAATCGCTTTGGCAGTCGCCCCCGATTCCGAATTTACTGTAGTGCAAATCTCGCATTTCTGTCCCGTCATTGAATCGGTAACAACCTAAGAGTGAAAATACGTATTCAGTGCTTATTGCGTTGCGAGGTTTTCAGTATAGATAATTGAGATTCTTGGAACACCCTACATGTACGAACGAAATCCAATTTATATTTGCATAACAAACGCTTACAAATCAAGTTAGCCAACTTAACGTATACCAATTATGAGTTTCCAAGTGAGACTCGAACCCACAACCTTCTGATCATCAGTGAGATGCTCCAATCATTGAGCTACTGAGACTCAGATGATTTGAACGTAGGTTGAATATGTGTACATTGTACAACTCACAACCTTCTGATCACCACTGAGGTGCTCTAACCATTGAGCGACTGGAACTCAGGTGATTTGAACGTAGGGTGCAATATGTGTACAACCCACAACCTTCTGATCACCAGTGAGATGCTCTGACCATGAGCTATTGAGACTCAGATGATTTGAACGTAGATTGAATATGTGCACAACCCACAACCTTCTGATCACCAGTGAGATGCTCTAACCGTTGAGCTACTGAGACTCAGATGATTTGAACGTAGATTGAATATGTGTACAATCCACAACCTTCTGATCACCAATGAGATTTTCTAACCATTGAGCTGAGACTCAAATGATTTGGAGACTTGTCGGGATATGGGAAGGGTAGCAAATATCGAGGGCGGGATTCGGGATTTAGAGATATGTTACCCTATTTTTAGCAATTTTACAGAATCAAAATTGTCCTAAAATTGCACAAAAACTCACAATAACGGTTTTGTATTATATAAAAACATAAAAGAGATACTATAGAAACCTGCACAGAAGTACGGATGGTCAAAATGAAAGCGAGATTGGCGAGATTGAAGGGGATTGAAACTGATAGTCTGACATAGCTCCTTTAAGAAGCCTATCGTGGACCATCTACTTACCTTGGTATTTGACAGGAGTGCCACATAGAGATCGATGGTTGGATACAGCTTTAGAGTAACGACGATAAAATTCATCGCCGCTGGAATCGTCCAAATATAGCGTCTTATCATTTTCATTAAACTGAAGGTAAGACGTTTTTCCTCCATAAAGTTGATATACGTATTCCTGTTAAAACGTACACAATTAGACATTTATATATATTGCTGTATGGTTCACTAGTCCAAACGATTACTGGAGTTAGAATTGGTGTTGGAGTTGGTGTTGGTGTTGGTATTGGAGTTGGTGTTGGAGTTGGTGTTGGTGTTAGAGCTGGAGTTGGAATTAGAGTTAGAGTTGGAGTTGGTGTTTGAGTAAGAGTTCGAGTTGGTGTTTTGGCGTTATTGGAGGATCTGATAGTTCAATTCTGTCTGTGTTTCTAAATGAAGATAGATATATACCTGACGCTCATAAACACCACTTCTGGATTTATTGCATTCCCATTTCTGATACTTGCTGGCTAGACTGCAAGGAACCACCTTAACCTTCGAGCGATTTTCACCATCAAGACACTCGAGTCTTTTTAGGTTCATGAAGTGTTTCGTATCAGTGTAAAGCCACCAGTTACTGATATCGAGTCGACATGAATCATCCACTACAATGATTGGATCAGCTTTCACACATAAGGTTGTCAGTGAATTTCTTCGCGAAGTCGCAGCAATCATAAGGCTATTGTCTGCAACTATGTGAAAGAGAGAAGTTAAAATCGCCATGTTGGATGAATTTGACAAAAGTTTTCATCATCTGCAATTATAATTTCATCCAACATGGCGAAAATATCTTTGTCCTTCGAATCTCAAGGCGAACCTAATACAAGCATTAAGTGCGGCAGAAGAGCGACGTTTGAATCAGATTGTATTAGGAGCGGCAGATGGTATTTGGAGCGACAAGGCCTGTCGCATTATGCGACGTTGGAGCGACTCTGATTCAAACGTCGAACTTCTCATGTGCCGCTGCCGAACTTCTCGCTTCCGCTGATCATGCTGAAGGTTTTTGCCGGTTTTTAATAGTTTGAGGAATTAGGTTCGACGAATTAAGTTCGAACGTCGAATCTACTCTCTCCTCCGCAGAGGTTCGGCTTTCGGAGATCGGAGATTTCGGGGATCGTCGGAGATGTTTTCCACAACCTACATTTCCAAAAATTATTGATACCCCCCCTGATGTCGCAGAGGTTCTTTTTTCTCTTTCTTTTCCGCTTTCCGCCCGCACTCTTTATGTCCAGCTGGCGATTCCGACACATCTCCGACGATCCCCGAAATCTCTGAAAGAAAGCGGAATATTATGTTCGGTGCACGAGAAGAGCGGCGTTTGAAACGGGGCCTAATAGTAGGGACTTTAAGAAAACACAATAATGACTACGACTACGGCAACGTGTTTGAACAATAGAATTTTATGTCATATACAAACAGCTTTTGCAAATCACGGTCCCAAGAGTAATTTTCATGCTGTTGTGACTCTGTTGACAAGGTAGAAAAAGCATTTTGACGTTGTGAAGACAACGCGGAACGGCTGAGTCACTGCAGAAGCCTTGGGAAAGCTTAACCTTAAGGCCTGGCCAAACGTTTTCAACATCGCATTCAACATCATTCAACATTGTTGAACGATGTTGAATAATGTTGAAAGCACGAGTGGCCAAATGAATTCAACATCGTTCAACATTCATGAATGACAATTAATTGAACGCGGGCTACCACAAAAGCTGGAATCGACAATATCCCGCATGGCGCATGTCTCTGTTCAACAAAGTTGAATGAAATGTGGCCAAATGCGTTCAACACCTTTCAACATTTTGAGAACAATAGAAATGTTGAACGCGTGTTGAACGAAAATTTGAACATATTCGAATTTCGTTCAACATCATTCAACATCATTCAACAACGTTCAACATCATTCAACATCATTCAACAAGGGTGGCCAAACGCTTTCAACATGTTGAATTCAACAATTAATGTTGAACGATGTTCAGAATGAAATGTTGAAAGCGTTTGGCCAGCCCTTTACTCTCGCAACTAAGGGCGCTTTCCAATTGACAAGATTAGACCGGTCAGTCCGGCCAGAATGGACTTGCTTTTGATTAGGACCACATTTTCCAGTCAGACCATCGGATCCCAGGCCTCAAACGAATCGTGTTCCATTTAACCGGACTGCGTGTAAATGGAAAGCCCCCACATATAGATTGATTGAACAAGTGTATCTCTTCAAGAATTTAAGAACAAGGCGAGTCCGTGCGATAATAATGTATCTTGAAATTTGAATGTATAAATACACCACCATTTAATATCACTGTTAAACTTTCTACCGTAGCCGAGTGGCCGAGTCTGCATGTTATCCGAATATTATTAAAGTCTCTATTTTACTCGCGGCAAGTACTCGCGGTAAATAAACCAATCAAACGAATTATGTCAACATTTCAAACTCGTTAGCAATTCACGAGGAAAACTGTACAAAGGAAATCATTACCGTGTCGATGGTTAGTTTGCATGGATATTGAAGGAAGAAATTACATAAATTAATCGAACTTTCACCTCGATTTTCTCTTAAAATACCGATTTGTTTGAGATGCTATATCAAACACTCAGAAGAGTGTTTCATCAGGATATCCAAACACCTCGAAGTTTGTTAAAAAAACTCGGCTATCGCTTCATCAGCCGCGAGTTGTCGCAACGAGCTGCGTGTGGGTGGAAATACAGTGGAAACCGTGCGCGAGTTGCTTCGTGCGAGGACTGGAAGTTCGCCTTTGGGCCTAAGGGATATTTATCCCCCACGAGCGTCGAAAAACCTCTGGCACCCAGGGTACCAAGACGCTAGAATGGATCTGAACCGGCGGTTTTTAGATCATTTGGGTTGGCATCATAGCCGTGGTCTAGCCAAGTGAATATTTATTATCTAATATCATATTTCTGTACTTGGGGGTAAAAACCTCCTAGAATTATACAGCTAAAACATCAAAACAAATGTTAATATCACTGTGGATAAGGAACGCGCAGCTGGTGTCATTTGAAACTCGCCCTAGCTCAGCTGGTTAATAATAAAGCCATAATACCTGAAGGCTTAACGATTTCTCCATCAGTCAAGCACTCGCCCTGTCCCTTACCATCTCCCAAATAATTATGGCTATTTTGTTCATTACAAGAACATCGTACACACTCGTTCTGACCAGAGGAGCATCCCGCGTCGTATCTGACACAATTACGAGGACATACTGAACCATCACAATCGGGATTGGCGAAGCTATCTGCTATGTCACGGCTAACGTTGAAAGACTCGCCAAGTTCTAGTCTGTCGCTAAACATAGCTAGAAAGCAAAGAAACTGAACGACCTTCCATCGAGAATACGCCATAGTATATAGTTCACTGTACTGGTGGACCATTATACGTACAGAATTTCCTGTATAGATCGTTTTCACTCACGTGATCGGTGGCCCCATGGGGGTGGTGAAACAATACGAAATATTTGAATAAGAAAGAGCTGGAAAGAGCTAATTCCCATACCGTACACCAATATGGCCGCCATTGCATTGTTTTGGTACACCAATATGGCCGCCGTGACGTCAGATGAAAACGATCTATAGGAAGAGCGAGGGAAGCTAGCCTCTTCTGAGTGCACTCTGATGCGCCGGCTTGGTCACCTTTAATATTTAATAGGGTCAGTTGGGAGACCAAGCGCATTTGTAATTGTCATGTTAATATTAAATACATGCATGTGAAATTTTTCTTCCCGTGTTTAATTTGACCTGTAACTATAGTGACGGCACGCAGTGTCTGTATATGTTATCAGGTACTTTTTCTTCTTCAGTGACTCAGGTTTTGAAGTAAAGAAGCTTATTATGCAACATGAATAATTTAGATGTTGTGCATTGGGCTTGAGGGGGTATATATTGTCCATAGTTTGTTAATTATTAACGTACAGTATACCCCCTTCGAGGTATCATCGGTTTCAAATTATGAAGCTTAACCATCTAATAAAACCATCCCACAAGCGGGATGTTAAACTTGAACACATAAAGCTAAAAATCCTATAGCGGTGTTGTGGCGGGGTATGAGAGGCGGCACATTTTTCCGGAGGGTTGTGATTAGGTTTAGGGTTTCCGGGGGGCGTGATTACCGGGGGGGTGGTATGGGGGTGAGGTTTCGTTATAGTCATAGCCTGACATGGTGGTAGATTACAGTTAGCCTGCGTCGCATCCGGCCTTCGGAAACCCGAATATATTCTCGGGTTTCCGAAGGCCAGATGCGACGCTGCCGACGCAGGCTAATTACAGTCTACACTAAAATATAGACGAGCAACTTTCACAAACATGTACATGTACACGTTATATATCATATGTCCTCGATAAGGGGTGCGCATATTAAATGGCCCCCTGTATAATTTGGGGGCAGTTTTGGGGCCAGGCCTCTCACAATTTCGGTCTGTCGCTCGACGTTAAAAAAAGAGGCCTGGGAACCAGGCTGCGTCTGGCGTTAGCCAGAGTAAAATACTAATCGAATCGGCAGATAAATGAACTAAATTAAATCAAGTGCATGACCTCAAAACGGTCCAGTCCATCTGGGGAGAACAAATTTAAAAAAAGATGGCTCTTGGAGACTGTATATACCTCAGTCAGACTCAGTCATCGGGTTATTGAGATCCCAGTTTAACCCTCATACCGAGCATGGTTGCCATTTGGCGACTTACGTTTACTCTGGCCTGGCTATTATAAACGCCAGACGATTTTTACTTGCACATGTCAAGTGGAGACCTCCTGGTAATCTGCCTGGTAAAGGGTTATTAAGGGCGCGCTTTCCAATTGACAAGGTTAGACCGGTCAGTCCGGCCAGAATGGACTTGCTTTTGATTAGGACCAAATTTTCCAGTCAGACCATCCCAGGTCTCAAACGAATCGTGTTCCATTTAACCGGACTGACCGGTCTCAGTGGCGTAGCCAGGATTTTTTGTCAAGGGGGGCCAGGAAAAAACTAGGGGGGGCCCAGCTTAACTGAGGCATATGAAGCCAAATTTTCTCAGGGGGGGCCAGCACTTTTGCCAGTCTAAGCGTACAAATGTCTAAGCGTGCAAATGGAAAGCACCCTAAGTTACACAGCTATGTGAAATAAAATTAGTGTCCTGCGTAGGCAGTGTTGAAATACAAATCGAAATATAGTAAGGTTTGAGTACTGCCGAAATTATTGAAATCGGATTGTTTGCGTATCGGTTTACTTTTCACCCAATTTTCAACCACATTAAACTAAAATTTAATGGCTTAGTCCTTGGTCTATGCATGATCAATCTTTCCACAAACGTTCATGAAAATCTGTGCAGTACTTTGTGAGATATCCTGGCGACAGACAAGCATCCTTAGCGGAGGCGTAAAGATCGTGAAAAACAACTGAGAAGACCGAGGAAGTATAGTTATTATGTAAACCCAGGCGATGCTTCAACAGTCCGTGACCAAACTCAAAGATCGCGCTGATATAATGAAGCTTGAAGGATTTTCAAGCAAAATATTTTCTACCGCTCAAAATAATTTGAGGATGTTCCGAAGTTCGTATTAAACCTACTCGGCCTTTTCCTGCTGAGTGACAATGTCCCTTGAAAAAGGGGAAATCGAGTTTATTCTGGAACGGTGTTGGACGGGGAATCCCCGATTAATATCGTATTACCGAGTCTGTGCGCATACCGAGAATGCCAAGAACACCATGAGCAGTTCACACGAGTCATTCAGATGCTTATTTTTCTCGAATGCTACGAATATCATGTCTCACGTTCGCGTATACGACAGTAGTCCTGGTTATAACTAGGATTTGATACATGTAATATACGTTAACAACGTATACAGACATTTTAATATGTACCCTTCTGTTTAAAAATTCAGATTTACATCGCTTCTCGTCAGCTTGCATACAAATGATGCAACATGAATTTTTCATCAGTTCCCATAGCAACAGTCACGCAGGTAGTTTTTTCCCACTGCCAAGCTGTGGCATGCCCGAGTTTTGACTTGACAGACGGCTGTTGATTGGTCGAAATGTAAAACAATTACGTAACCGCGAGATAAAAATAAACCCAAAGGGGAAAATTCATTTCACCTCCACACCAGTTCACACCGGTTTGGACTTCTTATAGGAGAAGCGTAACAATTATTAGTATCTGAAGCGAAAGCAAACTCAAGCAATCAAGGTTGGTATCTCTGCTGTACTGATCTCGCTGTATCCTTTGTACTGTTCGCTAAATTCGCTGTGAGATGGACAAATATATGGGAATGAATCAAGAGTCAGACAGTTACTTCGACCTGCAGTCGCTATTGGACGACGACGACAGTCAATTGTACAACGATGCGTTTAATGGGGACAGCGTTGGAAAGTTTGAAGACATCGTCGACGGCAAAGGTCCAAGTCTACCGCTTGATTTGGGCTGGATGAACAAGTTTGTCTCTGTAGGCATAAATGGAAACAAATATACGAACAATCCTATGGGACTACCCAAACAGACGGTGAACGACGCGGCTTATTCCAGCGCGCTCGAGTCAAAGACCTTGCTTGACGAAATTAGTTCAACACCAATACCGTCGCCTTGTCTGAGTAGTAGTGATAAACTGACATATGTTAGCGACGACGAATTGTTGAAGTTATCGGTTAAGGAATTAAATAGAGTTGTGAAAGCTTTACCGAAAGACGACGTTAAAGAGATCAAGCAGAGACGGCGAACGTTGAAGAACCGGGGATACGCTCGATCGTGTCGCGTCAAACGACAGGAAGAGAAGAGCTGCCTGGAGCAAAATAACGGAGGTTTGGAGGTCGATATTAAACTACTAAAGCTTGAATTAAAGACGGTGATGGCCCAGCGAGATGAGTACAAGAAAAAATATGAAAACCTACTTCACAAAAGGTTTTCCGAACTGACTCGGACTGGACGGTAGAGGAACTGAGGAAGATGTCAAAGATTTAGGACAAGGGGCAGTTAGCAAGTAGTCTTTTGGAGTCTAAGACCCGTTTTAATGTTCAGGTCAAACAAAATACGTATACTTTACATGAGTCGAACTAAATCCTGGGAATTACCAAAGTTTACGACAAGATTGATAATCGACCAATTAAGTCCGTGCACGTGAGACGAAGAACGTCCGGAATTTATATTTTTAGCCCGGTCGACTTGAAATTGAAAAAAATAAATTAGTTCGTCTCATGATCGAAGTATACGTCGTTTGTCCTGTCCCTAAATTGTTTAGACTTTAAGGTCTATCTACATGATACGATTTTCGTATATCCGATTGTCATTACGTTAATCGTACCGTGTCAGCGGAAAGGCCTTTAAAATTAGTGTTGATGAACACCAAACTATATATCAATCGTAGGAGTTAGACCGCTCAAAACTAGTTTAACTGGCACAAACGTTTAATTTATATGCAATTTATATTGTGGAACACTTATACAAGGTTTGAGTAATATATATATATATATAGATAGATAGATATACGACGAACGCACAACTTAGCACAATGCCTGTAAACGAGTTAATGAAACTACATTAGAAGTGTAATACTGCTAGATATTTGTCAAAAGGCATAAGATACTTATTTTATAATTTAAATGATTACTGAAAAAAATTTATGAAACGATGTATATACAGGAAAATAACAAATGAAAAAGTTTAACTTTGAAGTACTTTTTGTTTCTACTGTATGTTTTTCTTACGTTAATAACACTAATAATAATAGGACGACAACAATAGCAGCAACAACAACAACAGCAACAACAGCAACAAGAACAACAAGAACAACAACAACAACAACAACAACAACAACAACAACAACAGCAACAACAACAACAACAACAACAACAACAACAACAACAACAACAACAACAACAACAACAAAAAAGAACTGTTGTTTTGCTGCTTGACTGTGCGAGTGTTGGTACTCAATTTCCGATCTGTCAACAAATACTTATCGAGTAAAGTAGCCAGTCAGATTGCAATGGCCTATACTCCAAGCTAGGTTTCTACTAATTAATTTACAATAGTCTTCATTCTGGTATGAAGCTGATCTTGTACAGAAAATGAAGTACTGTTAATACTTATTTGCCCCCATTTTATCAAAACTGTGCATGCTCCTCGTCTTCGCAGAACGGCTGAGCTTGGAGGTCATTCTTCGCGGACGACATACGCATATATCGTTGTCTGCGCATGACAAAAGCTGCCAATACTAGTGTGAGCAGGATAGCGAGAACGACAGACAGGGCAATGGTACTGGCTTTGTAAGAATTAGATCCATCGCGAGACTTGGGGTTTCTAACCATAGCCGAAGATGGTGTCGTCATTCCTGAGACCGGTCGACGCTGCAAATATAACAAGATAAGATATTCAGGGTCGTCGTGGCTCTGAGATTAATTTAGGGGGGCCAAGAGCACAATTTTCCCGAAAACAACAACATTTTCCCGACATACATATACATAGAATTATAGAAAAACATCGTCATAAAATATGAGGTAAAATACATATAACAAATTTAATAGTCAATAGTATAATTTCAAAGAAAATTAAAACTGTTATCACAGAGTTTTGGGGCGATACAGGCATGGAAATTCGCAACTCACAACGGCCAAAAAAAAATTAGCGCACGCGCGAGTTTACGCCTAGCATAGATATCAGACCTTGTCCGACACAGCGTTGCTCTACGTGCTTATTGACTCCACACGAACAAACGAACGAGAGAACTCGCATACGGAATATAAAGCGCTGCTATATAGGCACTGCAAGTTGCACTGTTTTCCGATGAATTATTGTTGTATTAGTCAAAATAATATTTAACTGCAAAATATTCAATAAAAAGAACAAGCATAAGTAAAGCATCCACATCATTGTTTTCTTTTGCGTCTTTTGTTTACCATGTCCAAAATTCCGATAAAACCACAACGTTTACATTTCCAACACTTTCCGGTGTCAGTTTCTTCATTGATTTCAATATGCAGATTAAGAAATGTGATCCTGTTCACTAGGAAGTTTACCACAGGTTTTCATTGGGAATCAGAACTCATGCATGCGATGTGGTATACGTTCATGGATTAGCTACGATAATTCACGAATTATTAATGAGTTTGAGAACTCAAGGTATACAAACCTTCGCTTGACTGTTCTCTCCATCAATCTTCAATAGCACACAGTGTTTTTCATCTAACTCACTGGAAGCACCTTTGCATTGTATTTCCAACTTTAATAAAGCTCCAGCCCACACCTCAATGGCTTGTCTGTGCATCTAAAAAAAATGAAAAAGAGATTTCTGGGCGTTTTTACGAATGTACAGAAAATATAGGGGACATGTATTTGCTATATGCGCCCATATAGCCGCAAGGCGAATGCGACTCGCGGGTCATTGTGTACGCCATGATACTGAAGTACTTTGCAAACTTGTGCTATGGAAACCAGTAGAAGAAAGGACTAACAGAGGTAGAAGACGCATCACATACGCATCACATACGTGGACAACGTGTTACAGGACACTGGGATGGAAAATCGTCAGGAAATCTGGAAAAGTATGATGGATAGAAAGGACTGGAATCGAAACTGCGTGTGGAAGCTGTGGGGCGTTCTAGCCTACGCATAGATAGATAGCCGATAGATTTACGAATACAGAATTAGAGATGTAGACCTTTCCTCAACACTAGACCGCCTTTAAGAGCATTCCAGCTAAAATTAAATAATATTTACTATGAAGATTTATTAACAAGGAGAATGCCTGTAAAAAAACTTGCCATTAGTTTTATCATCTCTCTCGATTGTTCTAACGGGTGTAGAGCGAACACTGAAAGAGTGAAGTAATCATTGTGATATCCAGAAAGTGTTGTCCATGGTTGTTCGTTGACCGAGAACGTTGATTTATTCCAGAGTAGAGAGCATTTGGAGTTACCAACAAAGATTGGCGCGGATATCTTCATTCCTTTAAAACAATCACTGGCCGTTTTGTTCACACAATTGGTCGGCTCCTGAGATTGAGAAAACTGGGCAATGAAAGAGCCGTCTTTAAATCGATAACAACCTGTCAAAAAGACAATAAAAAGACAATTAAAATTTTGGGTGTAGCACTAAGTCAAAAGCGATCTCGGAAATATGTTTAAATGCAAATTGACTGAAATCGTGTCTGTGTCTGCGTCTGTGTCTGTGTCTGTTGTCTGTCTGTCTGTCTGTCTGTCTGTCTGTCTGTCTGTCTGGTTGTTTGTCTGTATGACTGTATGGCTGTATGTCTATGTCTGTATGTCTGTATGTCTGTGTGTGTGTATGTTTGTTTGTTTGTTTGTTTGTTTGTTTGTTTGTTTGTTTGTTTGTTTGTTTGTTTGTTTGTTTGTTTGTTTGTTTGTTTGTTTGTTTGTTTGTTTGTTTGTTTGTTTGTTTGTCTGTCTGTCTGTCTGTCTGTTTGTCTGTCTGTCTGTCCTTGTCTGTCGTCTTAGCTTTTGTTGTCTGTCTTCTAAGTGAGAGATTGTCTATATCCCTAGGACACCCACGGTCCCTGTAATGCAAACTCTTGCTACAGACCTTGATAAACATCAGGCGTGTCACAAATTGATCTGTTCAAGCGAGTTCCATCGTTCGGAATCCATCTATTCCCCGGCACCTTATTGGTGTAAAAAGTATCCCCTGCGACTTCAAAGTACATCTTGGCATTCTTCACCATTTGATAAAGACCTCGTGTTTTACGATCACATTTCCATTTTTGGCTTTCGGCGCCATCACTTCTATCAATCCTACAAGGACGTACGGCGACTTTGTTCTGCTCTTTTGCGTCGATGCACTCCAGGGATCCTATATTCATCAACTGACCTGTGTTCGTGTACATCCACCGCGCATTCCCTTCTCCCGTGTATTTTACGGTGTTAGTCAATTCACCAGAGCTAGTTACTTTAACAAACCTAGTCATTAACCAGTCCGAGATTCCATAGGAACTGTAGTTTGGAACTAAAATTAAAATGAGATACATGCATTTATACAATACCCTGGTTGCTATGCGTGTTTTCATTGGTTGTTGTCCATGATCAGTGGCGTAGCGAAGGTCGTCTTGGGTTTGAGGGGCGAGAACCTCGATCTCCTACCCATGATCTATTATAAGAGGTCGACAGACAGGACACGTCAGCTCAAGTCAGCTGACTTGCTTTTTTCCTTAATTCTTCAGGCCTCAAAATCCGGCAAGAGTTTCGATGATAAAGACCTTTTAAATTTTTGTATTGTATAAAACAAATAGATTCCATTTTTTTGTTGACTGTTCAGTTATAGATGCACAGAAGACGTCACAACGTGGTAAGAACATCAGTGACCCACTCGACTACGTTGTGACGTCATCTGTGCATCTATAATTGAACAGACAACGGCAAAATGGAATATATTTTAGTACAGACTGTGAGACTGCACGTCTTTCTTCGAGGAAAAATCATCGATATTGAAGAAGGCTTTTAGACCACACAAATGTAAAAAGCAAAGTGAAAAGATAATAAACCGTTGAGAATATAGTTTTGATATCGAAATATTATTCGTTTATTACAACTATTATCGGCAACAATTTATCAAATTTCTCTATCTAAATTCTAAGACTATCACTATATGGACACGGTAACGTTTCCGAGCGTTTTCGTATTGTTTCAAGTAATGAGCTGATTGTTCTCGATTCCCTTTACGAAAACGTTTAGTAATTTCCCCCCCCCCATTTTTATAGTGTTTGGATATATGGTCCACTTCAATACGGTTACTTAAAGTATCACTTATCCGTCTCATGATCAAGGATGGCGTTGCAAGAACGTGGTACAATTTGATTTATACTGAGAGAAATTTGGAGTTTGCAGCAGTTCTAGAGGCTAACAAATTCAACTACCAAATGAATGACATGGAAATTATTAATGGTAAGGTCGTTAAATTATTTAACAGTGTTTGTTTAAACGAAAACAACTATTAAAACAGAAATACAGATTGAGTTTCAAAACTAGCAGTCGTTATTAAATAGCTTCGTTTATACGAAAGGAAATTTTATAAGGACTATATAAATTATAAGGGTAAAACAGTGTTTTATGGTAAAACAATTAGATAATTCGTCTTCGTTTTCCTTGAGCTATAGAATTTCTGCTCATAGAAAACACGGGAACGGTGTCTAATATATTTATAAGACTGTGTCATCTCCCCGGCCACCCCCCGGGAGAACACATGTCTATATCACATTTATTTTATAAGCATTTGAATTTTCCTCATGAATTATTGATGTGTTTTAGAAATATATATACTATATATATATATTTCTAAACCTAATAATTCATGAGGAAAATTCAAAAGAAATTAATCTTTAATACTGATTAAAGATTAATTTCTTTATAGTATGGGATAAACCCAACTATAACTATGCTAAAACTAAGCCTTTTGTTTCATTGATAATCATGTGCATGTGTAAGTTCACTTGTTTTCAACTGTTTACTGCATCAATGGGTTTACCTCGATCACGTCAAGGAAACCGAACCCCGGATTGGCATACTGTATTCAAGACGAATATAAGGCGGAATAGTGAGAATTGTCTATTCTAGCATAATCTCTAGTTCTCTACACTTTGTTTATTTATTTACTCAACTTTCATTGTACTGAATAAAACAAAACAAAAACAAAAAAGAGATTATTAACCGAGAACAAGGTCTGTACGGGAAAATATCAGACAGATGTCTTAACAGTATGGACCAAGCCGCAGGTGAGGTTCGTACAAACAAGACCAAGGTCTGATATTTTCCCGTACAGAAAACGGGAAAAACGAGTAAACGAGGTTAATAAAGTGTTTATTATATGGCTATTTCAAGTTTTGCGATAATTATTGTATCAACTTAGTGTGAAAACCTTAGAAATTCACACAAGCAAAATCAACATCCAGGACAGCGGTCCGGATACGGAAAAAGACGGACCGTGGTCCGGATACGCATTTTTACGGACTGTGCGTTGACCAATCAGAACTCAGGATATTACAAAGCCATATGATAAATATAT
Organism: Paragorgia papillata; assembly: GCA_035771165.1. NCBI lineage: Eukaryota > Metazoa > Cnidaria > Anthozoa > Scleralcyonacea > Coralliidae > Paragorgia > Paragorgia papillata. Next base: position 753,054 of record JAWNZC010000220.1, read on the forward strand.
ATATAAAATAGGTTGTGTCTTATGCACGCTGTGATTGGTCAATTACCGTGTTTATATCAGGCTATGTAAACACGGTTGTGATGTCACGGCACATTTTTTAGCCTTATTTCATAAAAGAAATAGAAAATGGATGCAGGTTTATATAAACACAGGTTTATATAACCTGATGCAAACACTTGAGTGAGTTGGGAGAATTCAAAAGTACTTATGTAAACCCTTGCCTACGGCTCGGGTTCACATAAACTTTCAAATTCTCCCAACTCACTCTTGTGTTTGCATCAGGCTATATAAACACGGGCGGCCATTTTCTATTTCTTAATGCGATATAAAGCCCTCGAAAGAACAAAGAAAACTGACTCAATGATAAATTAAATAAATATATATATATATATATATATATATTATATACACAGTACCGCGCTCACACAAAACCCAACTTTAAGAATCAAGTGAAATTTGTGAAAGAAATCAGTACAAAGTGCATTGCAACAAGAAAAAGTTATGCAAAACAGGCTTTGAGAATGATCGAGGTGTTGCAAAACTCAGGCAATGTGATGTATTAATTACTATTAGGTGGCACAGTGGTTAGCGCACGTGGTGGCACAGTGGTGGCACAGTGGTTAGCGCACGTGCCTTTCACCTCTGCGACCCGGTCAATTCCTGCTCTCAGCAGTTATCTGATTAAAAATTTCACCTTAACATGCTTTGAGAATTATGCTTGGGTAGATGTAGAATTTTTTTCTATTCTATTGTTAGTCATTGGATAAGACGTGTTAAACTGAGGAAAACAGTTTTTTTCCATCCCCTGTCATGGAACTTCTAAGTAAATTTCAGGTGGTCATACCTCATTTATACTGTATTATTGCTCAGTAAGTTCTCAAGAATACGGAATGTTTATCCTAAGGGCAATGAACTCCGGAAATACCATGCTTAAAATAGCTTTACTATATAAAAAAAGTACTCTGCAGCACTCTACTTTAATAAAGTCTTTATTATACATTCAGTGTGTCTGTATGTGACTTTGAAATAAAATCGAAATAACAGTTTCTTTATAGTTTCATCTTGTATTAACTCATATTCTAAGTATTTATGTATTTATCATGCGGGTGGCATTATTCTTTGGAATATACGTTTTATTTCATACTGCGTAGGCAGGTAAACGAGAAATACAAATCGAAAATGCCAAAAAGCTCTTTGTACACCTTGGTATACGTTGGTTTACTGTCGAAATACTCAGTAAGTCTAACGTTTTTTTTACCAGAATTTATTAATTTTGCCCGTTGCTGCCTAGAATGTCTGACTCTGAAGGTTCTCTCTTTGATGAGTAAAATCGTCTTGCATTAAACAGAGCAAAACAACAAAGGAACAAAGAGCCGTTTTTGGCCAGCTCAAGCAGGAATGGGTTGAGCACTTAGCTGCCTGAAGGTTCTCCGTTTCATAAGTAAAATCGTGTGGCGTTAGAACTTAGACAGTCTAAAACCGTAAAGAGGACGTTTAAGGAACGGGTTAATCACTTGTTGCCTAGGATGTCTGATAGTTCTCTCTTTGATGAGTAAAATCATCTGGTGTTAGGCGCTATAGCTGGTGTGAATTATCAGATTGAAACAGACATTACACAATCCACGTTGTCAGGTTTCATAAAAGTTTACACAAACCTCAAATACAGAGTGTTATTAATGTACAGTATTAGCACATTACTCAGGCGTCATCACTGACATGCTGTCGCAAATTTGATTGATGATATTAAACAAACCACTTTAATATATTTCCAAAGTTACAAGAATCTTCCATGTATTAAAGCCTTGAAATCCTTCATTCTACGATACCGATAAATTTCAAACAAATTTATGTAGTTGGGTCTATTTCTAGTTTTTTATATTTATGTATTTTTAATTCCTACGGGGGAGCGCCTCGCATGGGTCCTCGAGTCCCGTTCGCGCTCTTCCCGTTTGGATATCTTCATATATATTGTAAAGTATCCAATAAAGTTGTTAAGAGTTAAGAGTTGACACTACGTCAATTAAAATTTTTACAGCTTACAGCTTCTTGAGTTAAAACTGTGAGCTGAGTATGCGATAAAGTGGTAATTCCATGAAAGCTGCCTAGGCAGATAACTACTGAGGATAGAATTACCGAATCGTATTTCGAGTGTTCTAAATTGCTCAGTATGCTAAAGCTAAGTTCAAATAAGTAATAATAATGAACGGATGATCCAGTCTGAAGGCTGTTTGTCGTATGTCGAATACTGTGAGCTTAACTTTGACCAATTTCTGTTGAACTGTTGCATTCCAAAGTGTTTCCTTTGCTCTATCCAACACACTGCCTACGCAGCTCTCTACTTTCTTACACGGCTTACATATTAGTAATTATCTACGTGCAATAATGGTCGACTAAACTACGTTTTCTATGTGGTTCTCCTCGACCCTGGTGTTTAGACGGTGTGTTGATTAACAGTGTGTTGTTTAGACGGTGTTTGTACATTACACGATTTACAGTTGCCTGCATGTTGGTTATATATTCGAGTTCCGCCAAGACATGCAAAGGCGAAGTGTTATGATGCCGATCATGTTAATTAATCTTACCTGATCTGCTGAATATTTCCTCGTCTTTTACGCACCTCTTTTCCGATGCTACGTAGGTTCTTGATTTTTCATCGCATATACAAAACTTACAGGCATTCGAAACACACCGTGCGTAGTACGGCTGCACGTCGGCAGACACTCAGTCCGACCTTCGTCGCATTCAGGATTTGAAAATCGATCTCTCGCTCCACGAATCAACTGGAAAGCGTTGCCAGGCTTGAGCTGGCTGGCGAGAAGAAAGAAGAGGCTCAGAGATTGAAGGTAGTTCATCGTTTTGTGCAGAAGAAGAGATGGTAGGAGATTAGATTTGGAAATACAGTATCGACGGACGGATATTGTATAAATATAAACAAAGTCAAATATATATAATCGCAGAGTACACTTCACAATTAATTTATGAACCAATGGGACAGCCAGGTTTCTGACAGGTTTGTTCAAGATGTTTGAATAAATGAATATTAAATTTCGCGAGAAATCTGCATAAAAAGATTTTGGACGGGGCAGCTGTGTTCTCCGCAGAGAGGCGAAAGCGCGCGGGCAAGTTGGTGGGAGTGGATCGAGGAAGATTACAGGCACGCCTTCCAGGAGAGAGGCGAAGAATTGCTTTATTGGCATGACCTACTGTAATACATTAGGTATTGCTAAAGCTTACAATTTTTTAAAAAATAACGTAGTAGCAACGGCTAATTACATTAAACTAGTTACTACATTAACCATACATAATTCGGTACAAGATAAATTACAGAGAAGATTAAGTTGATATACGAACATTAGGTTGTTTAATATTATTATACAGGTGAGTATGCACCCGCGTACATGCAAGGGAGCACGTTAGAATGTGATACGTCTTGTAAATAAACTAAACTTTACTTACCTAAAGTTGTTGACTAGGACACGTTTTGTGTGAGTCGTCGAGTTCGATAAAACCGCTGACGCGGAGAGCCTATTCGGCTCGCTCATCGTGGGCTCATATCGTCGGCGGTTTTATTTACAAGACGTATCACACGTGCTCCCTTGGTACATGCATAGAATGCAATACTGTATACATGAATTACTGGATGCAAATTCAGGTTGCGCGCAGGTTATAAACAGGTGTTAATTTAATAACCTAGGTTATGAATATGTAAATAACGCTACTTAATAGATGTAGAAAGTAAATAAAGTAAAAGGTTATCACAAAACTTGTGGATATCTTTTTAAATAAGCCAAAAAAGAATTTTATGGGGGTCACCACATAGAGTGGGTAACTCTCCGAAATTGAAATTCTGGCTAGAATGTAAGAACTTCACTGTGCTTAAATATGTAAAACTTAAAAGGTGCATATAAACTGTCATATTTAAAGCTTCTTGTAAGATGTTATAAACATGGCAACTACTTAGTTCCTCACCAGTCCCTTTCTCATCACTTCATGTCGCATCGTTATTTTCCAACGTGTGGTAGATTGGTTTATCATTCAATGTCCCCTTGTGTTCCTCACGATCCTTTCCAGTCCCTGCATTGTCTCCTTCGTTTTCCAACGTGTGGTAGATTGGTTTATCATTCAATGTCCCCTTGTCTGCCTCACGGATCCTTTCCAGTCCCTGCATTGTCTCCTTCGTTTTCCAACGTGTGGTAGATTGGTTTATCATTCAATGTCCCCTTGTGTTCCTCACGATCCTCTGCAGACCCTGCATTGTCTCCTTCGTTTTCCAACGTGTGGTAGATTGGTTTATCGTTCAATGTTCCCTCCTGACCCTTACTATCCACTCCAGTCCCTGCATTATCTCCTTCGTGTTCCAACGTGTGGTAGATTGGTTTATCATTCAATGTCCCCTTTTCGTACCTCACGATCTACCCCACCATTCGCATTAGGTCCCAGGACTTTCGCGGGCTGTTGCGATGGTGATCCTGACGTACCATCATCTAGGATGTTTTCGCCAGCGAGTATGAGTGGAATCATGGGAGTTACTTCTCGAGTGGCATAGTCGTAAGAGAATTCTTGATTGCTTTGAGGATTTGGTTGAGTGCTGATAGTACTGTTAGGGTCTGCGTAAGTTGCTTGGGAGTAGATATTTCCTCCTACATACTGGTAATCGTTTGGTGGCTCATGAAGCTCGTTTGGTTGAGCCGAGTTCCGTGTACGCATGTCACCGGATGGATTGCTCTCTGTTAATACATGATAAGAATAGTCAGTTACCTGAGTACATGCATGAAAAAAACTTCAGTCTATACCATAAGGTGTGTTTATACTAACAGATTGAATCAGTGAACACTATATATAATTGAAATGATATCTCCTAGTCATCGACGGGGCAATGATTGAAGCCAAACGCCTTTTTATGACAACTTATCGTGACAAATCTATATCCTTAATAATACGTCCAATCATTGTCGCTTTCACCTAGGTACAGCGCAGTAATAATATTTCGCTTATTGTTGCAACGAAAGTGTTTATAGAATACATTTATCGCATTGCGCGTGTATCCGCATTACATATATCACCTTGAGTTTGTTACACGATTCACACAAAATGGTCGTGTTTCGCATGAGTCGATTCTATTGTCGATCTTACAGGGGCGCAACTAGGGGGGGGGGGGTTGGGGGGGTTGCAACCCCTGCCCTTTTTAACCCCTGCCCTTTTTGTGAGACCTCTAATACTAGGTTAGACTTTAGATAAACAGATAATTAATCGTCTGTTGTAGTACGCAATACAATAGTAGATATCTATAGTATCCCAAATCAGTGCCGTAGCAAAATTTTCGAAGATAAAGTTCTTTGCCTGTACAAAATAAGGCTAAGACCAAATGTCGAACTTTCATGTGTCCGAGGGCAGAGGCATCTTAGACGAATTAGAAGCTATTCAGTAATGTATGACTCAAAATCTCAAACGGAGCAACGCAACCCCCAAAATATGTTCACTTTTGTGAAGTGTCGTCTGTCGAGGCTTCAATTCCCTGAACCAATCATAAAGATAGAGCTGGATTTTAGTGTGATAATTTCTTCGTTTTTACAGTAAAATTTGAACAATACTTGCTGTAGAATTAGATGAAAAAGTTCGCTCAAATTGCTGCAAATGGTGTTTCCGAGGTTCTAGATTTCAAAAATTTCCGGGGGAGGACCCCCGGACCCCCCTACAAATGCGGTCAATAATTGCCCTTTTTTTGCGTTCAACCCCTGCCCTCGAAATTTTCTAGTTGCGCCCCTGTCTTAACTGTCAGTTTCGCGCGCATTTTGGGGGGCAACTCCATTTTTTAACGACGGTTTTTACTCCTCAGGGAGAGCTGAAATCTCGATAAGTTGCGCAATACGCACATGAAAGGGTTAATAATTACACACGTGTTTTTTTGTCACTAACATACCTTCGTAAAGATGACTATCTTCTTTAATTCTAGACCTGGACAAAAAAAGCAATAAATATGTTAATGATGATGATGATGATGATGATAATGATTATGATAACGATGATCTTGTTGTTGTTGTTGTTGTTGTTGTTGTTGTTGATGATGATGATGGTGATAATGGTGATGATGATGATGATGATGATGGTAGTGGTGATGATGATGATGGTGATGATGATGTTGATGGTGGTGATAATGGTGGTGATGTTGATGATGGTGGTGATGGTGGTGGTGGTGATGATGATGATGATTATGATAACTATGACCTTGTTGTCGATGATGATGATGGTGGTGGTGATGGTGATGGTAATGACGATGATAACGATGATGATGAATGACTACAGTGATGACGATAACAGTGACGATGATTATGATGACAATATTTTGATGATAACGATGACAATAATATTGATGACGATGTTAATTGTGATAATCACCCTCCCATGCCATAATTGGGTTATGATGCACGCTTCTTTGACTCAGTAGCCAATCAGAATTCGTGTTTTGTCGGGTATAAAACATCAGTTACTGCTTCTTGTCTTTATACTTCGATAAAACACTCCTGCTCGTTTATTATGCAATGCTTATAACTTGCCTTTTTCGTCTTCGGTAGAATAATATAATTCCAACTGCTACCAATAATAAACAAATCGACACAATGACAGGGACTACAAAGAGAATTGGTGACGACGAGTTTGCCGTTATATGTGAGACGGTGGACGACATAGTTGGTGTAGAAGATGTTGTAGCTGGTCTATATGATGACGTTGTATTTTCTGTTTCCGTCTATAAAACAAGAATGACGCAATTTTAATAAAGTATAGTACAGACAGAGTGCAGTTTAATTGTTCAAAAACCATGTGTAAATTAAGTATATCAATGAATCGAAAAGGAAGGAAGAAATGAACGAAGGGAGGGAGGTAGGTAGGGAGGAAGAGAGGAAGGAAGGAAGGAAGGAAGGAAAGAAAGAAAGAAAGAAAGAAAGAAAGAAAGAAAGAAAGAAAGAAAGAAAGAAAGAAAGAAAGAAAGAAAGAAAGAAAGAAAGAAAGAAAGAAAGAAAGAAAGAAAGAAAGAAAGAAAGAAGACGTTTTTGTTCTTTGTGTTTGTGTTGTTGTTGTCGTTGTCGTTGCTGTTGTTGTTGTTGTTGTTGTTGTTGTTGTTGTTGACATAGTAAGAGTGTAAGATAGTGTGACATTGTCAGACATTTTTGTAAGAACAAACTTATATTTGAAGGACAGAGTAAAAAGTATGTGAGCATTAACAACACCTTATCTGTGGCCATACTATCTTCCTTAGTAGTTCCTTCTATCTTTAGTAAAATGCAATGACGTTCGACGTGGATACTATCACATTTGATTTCCAATTTTAAAAGACGTCCTGGCAATTTCTCAAGCAGCAAACTCTTGTTTTGAATCTGTAAAATATAACAGTGTGATAAGTCACACTGTTATCAGTCGAGGGCTTCTCGTTTGTGGTATACAGGGCAAGTGTACTAATATATGGTGACTTTGGGAGCACGGGTGGCGTGTGCTGTTAGGGCGCTGCCTCTCACCAATAGTTAAGCCCAGTTGGACGGGGTTAGTACTTGGATGGGTGACCGTCTGGGGATAACCCCGTTCTCGAACTTGAATTTCATGTGAGTAGAGTTTAGTTGGTCTCTCCTGTGCTTCGAGGGTTTTTCGCAGATCACCCATCAAAGTACTAACCCGCCTGTTTAACAGCGCTTAATTTTGGTTTTCAAAATGCAGTGAGAGGCTGCAGTCTGCGCTAACAGCACACTCATGCTTTCCTTATCGACGTTATCATCAAACTACTTAAAGTGTCTATAAACTCAAATAAGATGTTACTGAAATGGATTATTATTATTATTATTATTATTATTATGAACTATATTTCAACACGGTACAATTTCACCTGATAAAATAATTATGTACAAAGAAAAGAAAAGGTGATCTTCCAACCGGCCGTGCTTACACTAGTAAAAAATATGAATTACGATATTTAGCAAATTAGCAATAGTTTCCGAGGACTTTTGTGATGAAGAAAGGCAGTTCCAGACTCCCGCCCCTCTGTATGAGAATGCATTTTTCATATTGTTTGTTTTTGGTTTAGGTAATGTCAAATTGGCTCTCGATTGTCTTGTGTTATGGTCGTGTACGTCACTAGTATTTGTAAACATATCACACAAATAATCAGGAACCATTCTGTTTTTTACCTTGTACATGAAAATTGAAAGTTGTTGCATCCTTCGTTTTTCGAGGTTCGGAACTCCTAGCTTACTTAATATGTCAGCTGATCGTGTCGTGTAATTCTCACGTGAGATTATTCGAAACGCCCTGCTCTGTAACTTTTGTAGTTTATCTGCTAATGTTTTCCCTAGACAACCCCATACTTGAGCACAATAATCGAAGTAAGGTTGGATTATGGATTGGTATATTGTTATTATGGTATTGTATTCGATTATATCTCGAAGTCGTCTGAGTATACCGAGGCCTGAGGTGACCTTTTTTGAAATGTGTTCGACCTGCGCTGTCCAGCTTAGAGACTCATCTATATTAGGCCCAACGATTTTGTCGTTTTAACTCGCTTAATTTCTAAATTACCAACATTGATAACTGGATCAAAAGTTACTTGGCTAAGCCTTTTCTTGGTACCAATTATCATATATTCGGTTTTACTGTTGTTTAAAGTTAATTTATTTGCGGATAGCCAATTTGCAACATTGTTTAAATCGCCATTCAATGTTTCTTCAATTACTTTAATATCATCACTTGCTGTTGCAATTTGGGTATCATCTGCAAACATGTCTGGTTTTGCCCTGTTTAGACACTTTGGTAAGTCATTGATGTAAATTAGAAATAGCAATGGGCCTAAACCAGAGCCTTGCGGTATGCCTGTTTTCATAATTGATGGGCTTGATGTATTACCATTCACACAACAGTACTGGGTCCTATTTGATAGATACGACTCCAGCCAGCGATGCGCTGTTCCTTTTATTCCATAACTTGCTATTTTGTTTAAAAGTATGTTGTGGTCGACAGTATCAAATGCTTTTTTTAGGTCCAGAAACACAATCCCATTTAGTTTTCCAATGTCAATGTTTTTGTACCACTCGTTAGTAATATCCAGCAGTGCTGTAACAGTTGAGTGTTGTGGTCTAAATCCGTGTTGGCAATTTGTAAGTAGGTTAAAGTCATGTAAATAATTATAGATTTGGTTATGAATCAGCTTTTCCGCAATTTTGGCAACTACTGAAATAACGGATATCGGTCTGTAATTGGTCATTTCATCTTTAGCTTCAGACTTAAATATCGGAGTAATCCTAGCGATTTTCCAATCATTGGGAAATATGCCTGTTATAATGGAGTGGTTAAATATAGATGTTAGAGATGGTGCAATAACTGATGCTGAAATTTTTAAGATACGAGATGAGATACCATCAATTCCAGATGCTTTGTTGGGCCCTAAACCGTGGAGTAGTTTTAAAACATCACTTTCTAGAATTTCTTGAAAGCTAGGGAGCCCATTAACTGGATGGTTTATATCACTAAGAAAACTATCCGGTGAAATACTCGATCGAGGAATTTCGTTCGCAAGTTTTTCTCCCAGTTCAACAAAATATGTATTAAAGGCATCTGGAATCAGAGTTTCGTCAATTATTTCACCATTCCTATCTTTCATTTCTGGGATTTTATTTTTATTTGACGTTCTATTCATCAATTCGTTGAGTGTTTTCCATGTTTGCTCATGTAACGTGAATAGTTGAATGCCAAAATATTTTCTGACTTGAACTTCTATTTGTTGTTATATTGAGGTTTGTATTTCCAAAATGTTAATGAGGATGACGTCAATGTAGGCATTTGTGTGTGCTTTTTTCTTTTCTTATGATAAACCGCTTGAAGATTTTAATGAAAAAAATGATAAAATATAGAATATACTATTCAAGTATTCCATTGTGAATTGGGTAATATTTCTGCTGTAACGGAACATTGCGCATGGCGCAAATTATGCCTACATAGACGTCATCCTCATTACCATTTGGGAAATACAAACCTCAATATAACAACAAATAAAAGTTCAAATCAAAGAATATTTTGGCATTCAACTATACACATTAAATATAATTCATATGCAGTATTATTATATGGCACGGATTACTTCCGGTAAAATCACGCGCTGTGATTGGTTGCTGACGGGGCAAGATTTCTCCGTAATGCCCACGGGCATTATGAAAACTGTTAATGCCCTACGATTGGAAACAAACAAAAAATCCTAATAAGAAACTTTTATTGCCGAAAAACGGCGAAAATAGATGAAATAGACGACGATGAACATTATAAAAGTAAATTCTATTATCCAGAGCAGAAAGAAACAGAAGAAAATAACGGTAGTTCGGTGTGTTGACGAAGTTAAAGGAAGCGAAGACCAAGAAATACAAGATTGATTTTGAAATAAAAAGTGCCATATAATAAACTACTTAATAACCTCGACCGTTCGGTCTTCACGGTAAATATTAAACCTCGGTCTTGAGCGTATTAACCTCGCTATCACTCGGTCAATACAGCAAGACCTCGGTTTAATATTTTACCGTAAAGACCTCACTCTCGGTTATTAAGTAGTTAATATCATGTTTGGGTTTATAAGCACTTTAAAAAACGAATCGTGTTACCTTCAAAGTTATTTCTTCACGTGATTTATTATCTACTGAAACTCCTCCAAGATTAAATTTTATTAATGTAGTCCATTTTGGGCGGTAAATGGAATATTTTGACATCTTGTTTAGGACGCACTTATACTCGCCGTTGAACATGATAGGTGCACGGATAGTCAAGTTAAGACTACAGCTTGTCCCACAACCTGATTTGTCCACCAAATGCATGAACCGACCATCAGAAAAACGATAACAACCTGAAACACCGTATATCAGCAAAAAAACTTAAAAAAAGGGCCATGAAAATTACGAATGTGTAATTTCAGAAATAAATAAATTAATAATGCAGCCATACAACAAGTACGAACCCTAAAATTTCACTAGTTTTCTTAAAATTTACAACTTAACAATAGTTTCCCGCTCTTTTTATGTTCGGCAGAGCGAGCGCGCGGGCTCAAAACGTTTGGCAGCGGTGTTCTTTGCTCCTTTGTCAGGACAGACCCTTTAATAAGTATAGATGCATGTTTACCGCTGAAATCATGAAAGTTAGCGAAAAAGAGTTTCAATACTGTGGTCAGAATTCGGAACAGTGAAACCAAAGTTGTACCAAATGTTTAAATCCGACGACACATTAAACTGGAAGGATACGCTAAACAGTTAGCACTACCCCGTCTTAAAAAAATACATGTAGCGTAGAAAGATTGAACTGATCGATTAACTGTAACTGAGTAGCATATGGTAGATATAATTCAAACAGTGAAATCAAATTACCAAAGTTAGTGTGTTGAAACACGTATCGAAATATAGTAAGGTTGGATATACTGCCGAAACATAATATGGCATTGCCTAATAGTAAATGCTTGGATTGTTTACCTTCGCTCAAAACGTTAGACTTCTACGTTCCATGTTTCGGAAGTATATCTAACCTTACTATATTTTAAAATATAGTAAGGTTAGATATACTGCCGAAACAGAGAACGTATAGAAGTCGGTAACGCTCGAAACGTTAGACTCCTACGTTCTCTGTTTCAGCAGTATATCTAACCTTACTATATTTCGATTGTTGTTTCAACACTGCCTACGCAGCACGCTACTTTTACTTACTATATTTCGATTTGTATACTAGACTGATATTAAGATATATGCTGATATACTAGACATGTAGGATTATAACGATCTATAACACTCCAGCATCCAGTTACATCTCGTATCATGACTATCCTGTATTTCCGCAGTCATGAAGTAGTACTCTGCTGGGCCACTATTAATCAGTATTGTCTTTACCTTTGTATGAAGGGGTGGTGCCTTCATCTTTTCCCTTGTAATACAACGATAGGTTCGATCGTCTGAGCCATTTCTTTTTGTAGTTCCTTACGACAGCATTTTCTAGCATACGTAGATTGCTTGTAAGTTGCCAATGTTGATTCGTTTCATATTTCTCGCATTGTTTTAGTATAAGTTTTGTATTATTGTACAATTCAAGACACTTCAATGTTCTCAAATTCAACATGTATCCTTCATCTATCCATAACCAGAGAACCGAAGCATCGGTTTTATTGCAGGTTAAATTCTTGATTTCACCATGTTCAGACACCCCCAAGCATTTATTTCCTTCTGCTAAGAATTTTCCTCCTGCAAAATAAATACATATGCTATTTCCACACAATAAATAAGACAAATAATATCTATATTATTTATACATTTTCCGGCCAAATCCTTGATTATAATTGGTCAGAAAGTTGGCGGGAATTCTCGATATCCGCACTTTTAGTCGTATTTGCCGCTGTGGTTGTCAGATTCTGAGCCCACAATGTTATATAGACAATATTCATAAATGGCCGTGGGATTAATATGCTTTTATGTGCATATAAATTAGCCCCTCTGAACTCGTTTCCATGTGCGAAATTCAAAAGAATCTTTACTCTAAAACAAGGTCAGAGGGGCTAATTTATATGCACTTCAAAAACTCATTAATAATTCATGAGGAAAACACAAAGGAAATCAGTACCATATCCGTGGTTTTATACCTGATAAAACTTCTTGACGTCAGAAAGAATACTAATGGACATACAATTTTATATAAAGAATACTAATGAACATACAATTTTATATAAAGAATACTAATGAACATACAATTTTATATAAAGAATACTAATGAACATACAATTTTATATAAAGAATACTAATGAACATAACATCCAATAACGAATCGTTTTTGAAGCCATTCAAAACATTCGCATCACGTGTTTTAAATCTGATAAAACACCCCTGCTCGTGTTTTAAATATTACTTAAAAGGATTTTAAATCGTCGGCCACTTATGAATAAGGTCTATTATCTGTAGTTTCTGGAGGTATATTATCTGTAGGAAAACGGACTTATCATGCATGCATGTGCAGAGGTGATCTGTCCATCTAGACAACCCGGAGAAATTAGAGAAAAGCGCGGGAAAGAAGCTATGTCTTGCGTTTCTTGGACGTTCTTTATGTCTCAATCAATTCCAAGCGTGACCATCCCCCCCCCCCGGGCATTTGACGGGCATTTGACATTTTTGCGTTTAGCTGTACAAAATCCCCACAGAGGGGTCTTGAAATTGATGCAAATGCCCCACCCATGGGAATTTAAAGAAGCAGATGTTTATATTGTCAGACAACTGAAGCGGCCGTGACCATCCATATTATTAAACATAAACATATATTTATAAAATAAAGGTCACAAACTCCTTTCAAACGTCTCAACTAGGTTGTCCAAGCCTTTTTCCTGAAGCCACAAACGGCACATCATTCCCCAACCTCGTACCCAGGGTCTTATCTCCGCTCCCCGCGCTGCCTGTAAATCCGCCATGATTGATCGCAATCACATGTGCATGGTCACCATGGTGTATTTTATAATACGGTTAAAGAACGGTAAACATGTGACATTTTTGGTGCTTGTGAGTCAGTGGTATTCTTATGGCAAAAATAAAATAAATATATCGTAGTTTTATATGAAAAAGCTAGAGAAGTGGACGAGCATGTATTAGTATGAAATATGTGGTGTGCCTTTATAAAAGATAGAATTTTCGTAATTGAGTATAGACTTACAGTACTTACTTTTGCCAGGTTACTTTTCAAGAAAATAACAGGCAAGTATATACTATTTAGTCTAGTAGGCACTTCAACAAATCCCCCCCCCCCGGGGACGACCTGCAGAGGCAAATGCCCGACCCTGGGAACAGGTGAATCGTCGAATGCCCGTCAAATGCCAGGAGGGGTATGGGCACGCTTGGAATTGATTGAGACATTAGTTCTGAAGGAGTGATTTTCTTTACCGTTTCAACTGAACATGTATAATAGACAATTATGACTCCTCGTCCTACGTTCTCTGTTTCGGCAGTATATCTAACCTTACTATATTTCAATAGGTTAAGTTTGTTAGGTTAAATATTTGTTTGTTTATTCATTTAAAGTCTAAACTCCTAGTGGGTTTTTGAATTTTCTTTTCAATGACCTTGAAGTGCATTGCAGAGCTCATGCTGCGAGTACTTGACAGATATTCAAAGCAAAGTATTGATTGGTATATCATTCTTTGTTGACGGCCAGAGGAACGTCTTCGCCCACACCTCACGTCCCTTCCGTTCGGAACTCCCAGGAAGTCTGACAAAAGTTGTTCCTCTTCATATCATGTTTACATTATTAACGCTTTGTCAAGAACTCTTTTTGCCGTTTTAAGTGCTGGCAGGTCTACCATGGACTGACATTTGCGCAGTTATTATACTCCCAATGTCAATCGACCAAGAACTTTCTTTTCCTCTTTTCTAATTATGACAATGCGACGTCAGTATTCTAAGTATTCTAAACCTTGTAGACGTTTGTCAGATCCAGAATTCAACAACGAAGGCAAAAATGCCAAAAACAAAGTGTAGAGATTATGCTAGAATAGACGATTCTCGCTATTCCGCCTTATATCTTGAATACAGTATGCCAATCCGGGGTTCGGTTTCCTTGACGTGATCGGGGTAAACCGCACTGATGAAGTAAACAGCGTTGAAAACAAGTGAACTTACATGCACGTGATTATCAATGAAACAAAAGGCTTAGTTTTAGCATACTTGTAGTGGTAGTCATGTATGCCGACATATAAATATATATATATATATATATATATATATATATATATATATATATATATATATATATAATGCCATGCTAATTTAAATTATTATTAACGTGATACATACAGTATATATTGTTATTGAGTTCAATAATATATGGCAATATATGTATAAACTATAATATGTATATCTACGAATTGGCTCTTATTGGGCTTCCTTCTACCACAGTGATAAAGATAGTCATACTACTTTTAAAGAAGGCAATCATATGATGGGATTTGTTTGGGCCGCATGCATGTCTGCATTTAATGCCCTAATCAAACGGGGACGCAAGTCATCGCAAGTTGGCAGTCACACTATCTCAGCCAGCCCCTCTGAATAGTTTCCTGAAAATATCATGTACCGTGACAAAGTTAAAACTTGTTTAAAACACTCACGAAACCTTTATTTTGTTAATTTCGGTGTTCGAACGACCGCCACAGAACTGCCAACTTGCGATGACTTGCGTTCTCGTTTGATTAGGGCTTAATAGCACTGTCACAGCTTGAGACATGACCTGAAGTGTGTATAGTCCATACAGTATAGACATGACTTGTGTTTATATGTTATATACAGTATATATTTCCCAGTATTGAACAATCGGTATTAACGAAAAACTATACTCAGTTAGGAACCTCTTCACGACTACTTAATAACAGAACTAACACAAATTCGAGCCATAATGCAGAGGTATCAGTCTGTATTCATGAATATCATAAGAATATCATCGCTATTTTGGCGAAATTATAACACTGCCAATTTGCGTGAGGAATTTCAAAGCGATTAACAATTGTCAATTTGCTACTCAACAACAAACAAGTTTCGGTTTCCAGTGGGAAACGTGTCAGAAAAACACAAATCAACTCTACCTTATGTTTTTGTTAAGGACTAACCTGATAAATCATCGCTGTTTATATGTTGATCTTTAACACACTTTCCAGGCGGTGACTTGTTGCTGTCGTATAGGAAAGTGTTGCTATTATTGGGGCAAGTACAGTAGCCATCGGAGCTGCATGATTTGCTATTCTCACCACGATAATAATCTTTACTAAACTTATCAGATTCACCACGGATTATGTCCGGAGTCTGAGATGAAAAAATAATTCCAAAATGTACCAACATCGATACGATTACCACGAACATCGCCATTTCTGAAACCGAAAAGCCGCAGGATTGCGCTGGCCGTACTAACAGTAAGCTTAGCAACCAACTGGCGCTATCTCGTTACTAAAACTTCACAAGACCTCGAGACCTTTTTATATGTTTTTTAACAACGTGTTTATCGCGTCCGCCATTTAACATCCGCTTATAAGTAATGGTTGAACAGTCGCGGGATTAGTTGATTCCAGATGTAAAATGTTGAATTTGCATTCGACAGGTGATACTTCCGTAAACATGTGTCAGCTAGCATAATAATATATTCGCTGTATATGTTTTTAGTAACCACTCGTGTTCTATATCAACCCAACTTATAGTGAGGTCACTGTATTATTTTATCAAAAATATCAAAGCCCAGACAGTTATTTTGAATGAGTACATAAACAGAATGCAAACTATCACATATATACTATCACATATATAATATATACAATATAATATATAATGCAGTATAATGTAATATAATAATAATTTCAATAATAATAATAATAATAATATACTATCACAATATATATATAACATATACTATCACAATATATAATATATACAATATAATATATAATGCAGTATAATGTAATATAATAATAATTTCAATAATAATAATAATAATAATAATAATAATAATAATAATAATAATATATACAATATAATATATAATGCAGTATAATGTAATATAATAATAATTTCAATAATAATAATAATAATAATAATAATATATACAATATAATATATAATGCAGTATAATATAATAATAATAATAATAATAATAATAATAATAATAATAATAATGGAAACTTTATTGTAATACTTTATATATACAATTATAAATCTCACTAATTAAGGTAATTTATAATTGACTACTTGAACCTATTTATTGTTTACAACTATATAGAAAAATTTGAATTTAAAATGTATCTTCAAATGTTCATTAAGTCTGGATTTGTCCAATCCTTGTTTCTACAACAAAATATATAGTATGTTGTTCTAATGGCATAATAATAATAATGATAATAATAATAATAATAATAATAATAATAATAATATATACAATATAATATATAATGCAGTATAATGTAATATAATAATAATAATAATAATTATAATAATAATAATTATAATAATAATAATAATAATAATAATAATAATAATAATAATAATAATAATAATAATAATAATATATACAATATAATATATAATGCAGTATAATGTAATATAATAATAATAATAATTATAATAATAATAATAATTATAATAATAATAATAATAATAATAATGATATATACAATATAATATATAATGCAGTATAATGTAATATAATAATAATAATAATAATAATAATAATAATAATAATAATAATAATAATAATAATAATAATAATAATAATAATAATAATAATAATAATAATAATAATAATAATAATAATAATAATAATAATAATAATAATGATTTTGAGAATAATTACTTACATTATTATATTTCGGGCAGGGGTTTTCTGAAACCTTTACAGGCTTTTCGAGGAAACTCCCGGTTTAAGTAATGTTTATAAATGTATAACATACAACATTTTTCATTAATTATTTACAAAAAAAAATAATTTTTTTATATAACTAGAACTATAAAAAGTACGACACTAACAATTGTTACAGGTATCAACAGGTAACTCGGTTCAATAAAACGTTTTTTTTTTTTTTTACAATTATAATTTCTTGAAATTCGTTTTAATTTATAGTATGACTGAATATTTCTGATTTTCAAAATCTAAGTTATTCCATATATCAACATAATATGTAATGTAATGTAATGTAATGTAATGTAATGTAATGTAATGTAATGTAATGTAATGTAATGTAATGTAATGTAATGTAATGTAATGTATATCGCTAGATTTATATCGCTAGATTTATATCGCTAATATCGTTAGATTTATATCGCTAATAAACTATTGGTCAGGTTCTTAAGTTATTTATAACATGATCAAAGAGGTTTTCTAAATAATTCAATAGGAAAAGAACTTGTGACGAGGTTCTATTGTTATTGCGAGGTTTATATAAGGTTGGGAGGTTTGATAACCTGTATATAAACCGCGGTACATAACAGAAAACCGACTTGATCATATTATAAGGTTAGCTAACACACCAGATAGAGAGGTAGTTAGAAAGCGCAGTTGCCAGTGTATGGCCAGTCTCCTTTAGTTGTCGCCAGTCAGCCGGCGTATGTTCTCACTTTCCCTTACTACTAAAGGTGGAGGCCACGTCGTCAACGTAGGAGGGTAGTATATGGCGAAATTCTCACGGGTTGCGAAACCCGGAAACTCGCGCGGTGTAAATGGCGAGAAGACTCCCCAATATATACAATATAACTCACAGTTTTCTCACAACAATGACACTTGTATCTGTAGACCTTGCGAGATTTTTGACCAAACTGCGTTTTCCGCTTGAAAATTTCTATGTCGTGATTTTTACTGAAGATCTATTATAATTATATATGCATAAGATGAACAAGGAAGTATATCTTGTCTATGACTCAACAGCAGTAAAATTGCGAGAACCTTCTTTATTTTTGAAACTGTTGCCATGGGATTTATCTGACAGTAAGGTAAAGCCTTACTTTGCCGTTCAAATCCGCTATGCTCAATTATTACTTCTCATCTTCGGAAAGTACATTTGTTTCACACAGCTTAGGCGTTTACCAGGAAAATATTACAATACTGTCTCTTTTTTACTGCAAAAAAAGTGTTCCTGCATGCGTAGGAGTAAGATGTTTAGTTTCCTCTTCACTTCAGTTCTTTTGATCAAACTTGGCTTTTGGCTTTTTTCCAAGTCTATTTTGTAATAACTATCAATATATGGTTATATTTTTCAAGGTCATAATAATTTTTTTAATTTATTTGATTCGGCAGGTCATAAAGCCTGACAGCTAATTAGCTGATGTGGACCTGCTCACCACCTTGAACCCAAACACTTTCTGTTGCACTTTCACATTGTGGTTTTGGCAGTAACGTGACATGAAACCAACACATTCTCTCGAATGTATTATCGAATAAGTTTGAAATCGTTATTTTCGGAGGGTTCACTGTATTAGGTAAACAAATACGGCGGCCAAGAAACGCATGCTCATATCTTAAGGGTAGTTTCAACCAGAATCTCAAGATTGTACATCGCATAATAGGATTAGACATCACTTCTAAAGCTTAAAGTGCCTATGTCATCCTCAGGGACTTTACATATTTATACTAATTGGAACATTCTGAGAAGATTTGTAATATATCTTCTCAGGCGAACATTTCATCTTCATGGACTTTTTTGCCGTTAAAGTTGACGGAAGTGACGTCGAAAGAGGAATTTGTCTATATGAAAACCACTTTACAGATTCCTCTTTTGACGTCACTTCCGTCAACTTTAACAGCAAAAAAGTCCATGAAGATGAAATTTGCGCCTGAGAAGATATATTACAAATCTTCTCAGAAGGTTCCAAATATCCTAAATATGTAAAACCATGATATAGGCACTTTAAACAAACTTTGTGCGTTGAATTGTGTGTACAAATGGGTGGGCTTTTATCGAGATTTAAAAATTATGCTCATGTCAGCATAATATAATTCAACACTCTCTAACTCAATAACGAACACTTGTATCGACTTGAAATTTTCCAGAAAGACTCGGAATAATGATTGATCTACACAATATATAAAACAGCTTTATATGTTTTATAATTTATATTTTAGAGTTTTGAGAATGAAAACGTAAAGGAGATAAACTTATGATAACCGATTATCAGAATTCGGCAGCCAGTTATATTGCTACTGTATAATACTCAAATCAGTAGAGCGAGACATGGATGATATTTTTATCGCTTCCGAAGTGTCAGTTTTATTAACCGCGGATCAATATTAAAGCAATCACGAGGTGTATGCTCATGTACCACGTGATAAACATCCAATTGTTAACTCGTAAACAAGCTATCACGTGGTACATAAGAATACACCTCGTGACTGCTTTGAAATTGATCTGCGGTTAACGAAACTGTCGCTTCGGAAGCGATGAAAACATTGTCTATGTCTCGCTCTACTGATTTGAGTAGTATATGCATGTGATACTATGCCTTGGGGGGGGGGGGGGGGGGGGGGGCGTCTGAAGGATGCTCGCTTGGGAAATTTTGAAAGTTGAGTCTGGACGCAACCGTATTTCACGTGTTTTGAGCTATTTAATTCAAGTATAAATATATAGTTTAAATAAATATATAGCATAATACAACACACTTTAACTCTGGAAAAACACTAGGTAATCTTTACAACACGAACAGCAGCGACATTTTTGACGCGACATTTTTAACGCGATGTTTTGAACGCCACAGGGCGCCGCTGTTTAACACAGTATCTGGTTAAAGTGCCTATCACCCCTAGAATTGTTTTAGTTTTCCAAGTAGTAGAGCCAAAATTAGCTGAATAGTTCTTTTACAGTTTTTGATTTGGTCCTTTCATTTCGAAGATATTGACATTTAAGTACCGCTATTAGCAAGAAAAAACCGCAAATTAAAGAGAACTGGGACGAGCAACGCGATGACGTAGCTTAAGGGACGCAAGTGAAATTCCTTTCGTCAAGTCGGATTCGTTAGAACACCCAAAAACAACACATCTATCTGGCATTTTTTTCGCTTCGATGACAGTGTATACAACACTGCAACAGAACCAACACTGTCACTGAGAAAATTCCGTCCCTTAAGCTACGTCACATCATGTAGGTACCAGGCTCTTTGCAATTTGCAGAAATTTCTAGCGGGATATTCAAAATAGCGATTTCTTGCAATATTTGAAGCGAGATATCTTCGAAACGAATGGACCAAATTAAAAACTGTAAAAGAACTATTCAGCTAATTTTGGCTCTACTACTTGGAAAACTAAACAAATTCTAGGGGTTATAGGCACTCATTAGTACTCTTAATATATACATGTAAGGTCCCACCGGCGTGGTACTGATTTCTTTCGTATTTTCCTCATGAGTTATTTATTAATGCGTTTTTAAATAATTATAATGGTACTTCAGTCTATTTTTTACTAGCTGACTAACGTGTTATAAACTGGCTCAGGTGATCTCAAGGCTTCGTCTAACTCTGTGTATACGCTTTCTTCATTGTTGTCTGCTTCATATGATCTTTCCAGCGTGTGGTATACTGGACTTCCTACAACTGTCTGATCAGAATCATCATGATTATTCACATTGTCAGGGGTGGGGATTTCATCTCTCTGTATCACATCTACTACTTGGTATAGGCCATCATCAGGAAATTCAAAAGATTGTTCTGGCTGAGTAGAGTTTTGTCTCGGTGAATCACTTCGGGGAATGGTTTCTGTAAATGAAAGAAAAGATGAATAAGATTTGGTCAGACTAGATTTGGTCAGACTGGAGTAGAGTACTTTATCCGTTACCATTCTTGGCTTCCTGAAAGAAGCCAAAAGAAGGCCAGAAACGGCTTCCTGAAAGAAGCCAAGAGAAGGCCACAAATGGCCTCTTCATTAATATTACTCTTTCTATACCAAGCTATTTTTGATTTTAGATGATTTTACTCGTTAAAGTGAAGAACCCTCGGACATCCTAGGCAGCAATGGGTTAAAATCTTGACTATGCACATGCAATACCTAGTATAAGTGTAGTTATGTAATATTTAAAACACGAGCAGGAGTGTTTTATAAGATTTAAAACCACGAGGGCGCAGCCCGTGAAAAAAACACGTGATGCGAGTGTTTTGAATGGCTTCAAAAACGATTCGTTATTGGATGTTATGTTCATTAGTATTCTTTATATAAAATTGTATGTTCATTAGTATTCTTTATATAAAATTGTATGTTCATTAGTATTCTTTCTGACGTCAAGAAGTTTTATCAGGTATAAAACCACGGACATGGTACTGATTTCCTTTGTGTTTTCCTCGTGAATTATTAATGAGTTTTTGAATATATTATAATACATTTTCCCATATATAATAAAGACAATAGATGTATTAAAGTTTATCAAATTACTACTTATAAGTTCACCTACCTAGACGAGTATTGTTTTCTTTAATAATATTCATTAATCTATATATACCCAAGAAAAAAAAGAAATATTGTTCAACTTGTACAATATATTTAGCCACTAGAGCTTGCATACAGTAACTCAATGGTTAGAGCTAGCATCTCACTGGTGATCAGAAGGTTGTGGGTTGTACACATATTCCATCTACGTTCAAATTATCTGAGTCTCATTAGTTCAATGCTTAGAGTATCTCACTGATGATCAGAAGGTTGTGGGTTGTACACATATTCCATCTACGTTCAAATTATCTGAGTCTCAGTAGCTCAATGGTTAGAGCATATCACTGGTGATCAGAAGATTGTGGGTTGTACACATATTCAATCTACGTTCAAATTATCTGAGTCTCAGTAGTTCAATGCTTAGAGTATCTCACTGATGATCAGAAGGTTGTTGGTTGTGCACATATTCCACCTTCGTTCAAATTATCTGAGTCTCAGTAATTCAGTGCTTAGAGTATCTCACTGGTGATCCGAAGATTGTGGGTTCGAGTCTCGCTTGGAGACTCAGAAAATTTTCTGAATGAAATAGCTCGAAGAACATTTACACTCAACTCTCATGTCCAAGCTATAGCATATATTTATCTCTTTTCTTCAAATTACCTTTGTCGCCGCCGATGATATAGATGTAATGCTATTGTAATTAGTGCAAGTAGTAAACAAAATGAGACAACAGTCGGAACAAGAATGGCAATTAAGTTGGGCGTGTCTTTGTTTCCATCCAAACTTTCTTTGTTTGTATCTGGTGAGAATGTTGAAGACTTCCTGGGATACTCGGTGGGTTTTCTAATAATTGTAGGGACGTTTGTGGTAGGAAACCTGTATGACGTAACAGGTGACCCAGAATGTGGCGTATGAAGTGACGTAGGTTGTGACGTAGGTCGTGACGTAGGGGCAATATCAGATGGTGGCATGAAGGCAGATGACGTAAAAGGAATCTAAAATAAAAATAAATAGATAGTCATGATAGCTCTTATTGGGCTTCAAGGGAGAACAGTTTAGGTATGACTGATAGAGTTGTAGTATAAATAAAGTTAGTTTCGTTTACTGTAGATTCTTTCTGTAGTAACACTGGACCAATGAGGGATAGCCCCTTACTGGATCTCTGGGGAGAATAGTTTAAATATGATTGATAGTGTTATACAGTATAAATAAAGTTAGTTTAATTTCCTCCGGTTTCCTCCTGTAGTAACATTGGACTAAGAAGGGATGGCTCACTTACTGGACCTCTGCATGGGGAGAACAATTTAGATATGTCTGATATGGTTATCCAGTGTAAATAAAGTTAGTTTTAATTTAGTCCAGTTTCCTCTTGTAGTAACACTGGAACACCTTACTGGACCTCTATAGAGAGAACAGTTTAGATGTAACTGATAGAGTTATCCAGTACTTATAAAGTTAATTTAGATTACTCTGGTTTCCTCCTGTAGTAACACCGGACGAATGAAGGATGGTCTTCATTGGACCTCAAACGAGAACAGTTTATATATCACTGATATAGGATTATCCAGTATAAATAAAGTTAGTTTAGTTTTACTAACATTCTCAGTCGCAGATCCTTCTATTTTTAGTAGAACGTAGTGGTGTTCTTGCGAACGACCCTTACTGCATACGATCCCCAATTTTAACAGGTTTCCTGACCATTTTGTAAACAGCTTGTCCTTGTTCGAAATCTAAAAAAACACATGTGTATTTAAAACAAATCATAGGTTGAACGTCTATAGATGAACCCAATAAGTAACATTGTTATATAGCTGGGGGTTTCCCATATATAATACAGACTGTCATTGGGTGGTTTGTGGTCACGTGGCCTTAGTTAAATTCAAATGTCTACCGAGCAGGCAATAATTTGTTAGTTATTGTCCGCTCGGGGCAATATTTGTACGTTATTAGTCCGCTCTACTAATAACGTACAATTTTGAAATTGTCCGCACGCGTGCATGACTGACAACACTGAAGAAATAAAATTGTTGTGTGAATGATCTTGTTAACTTTTTCTCCATCGCTATATAACAAAGCACAGTTAATGTCTGATCCCTCGGGAAACAGTTTTGTTTTCCCTCGAGTCTCGATGTTTTCCCTCGAGTCTCGATGTTTCCCTCGACTTTGTCTCGGGAAACACTTAGACTCTCGGGAAAACAAAACTAACTGTTTCCCGAGGGATCAGACATTAAGTATATATTGTATAAGCTTTGGTTGTTTTGCAACGACTTAACTTCACCGGCATTGTTAATGAAATAGAAGCACCTTTAGTTTTTTGTACAATGGAGCGATGGGAAAAGAATACGCGACGGTTTTAAATATAATACTTGCAACGAAACTTACCTTTAAAGTCAGTTCATCGGGTGATTTGGATTTTAGTACAAAATTTTTAGAATTATTCTGAAAGTGATTCCAATTACGGCCATCGAAGGAAGAGTATGAATTTTCCCAATCCATTTGACATGAAGTGTGTTGAACGTTGATAGGAGCAGAAATGTCCAAATTCAGACTACATAGAGATGTTGTACTTGGTTTACAACTTTCTGATTTTTTTACCAAACGCATGAACTTAGCATTAGAAAAGAGATAGGGACCTATAATTAAAGAAAACATTTATACATCAATTAAAAAATGCATTAATATCAGTGCCATGTCCGCGTGATAAACAATGCTCCTGGCTTATTCCAAAATGGCCGCCGAATTAGAATTCTCTTATGTGCATATAAATTATCCCTTATGACCTCGCTTTAAAGTAAAACTTCTTTTGAATTTCCCACATGAAAACGAGTTCATAAGGGCTAATATGCACGGGTCGCTGAAATGCCATTTCCTGGCTTTTGGAGGAAGATTTTACAGACCCCAAAGGTTAAAAAACGTCATATAAAATACTCAAAACACGCAAACGTCACATAGATACAAACACTGTTTGAGTCAAAATGCATACACTCAGTAGATTGAATACACTGTTTACAGTTTATTTCCTGACACAATTCATATTGCATCAGTTTTGTAGTTACATGTCTGTTGTATTATATCAAAAGGGGGGAGCCGCGGCTCCCCCTGGCTACGTCCCTGGTCAAGTAAAACATGTCATGACTTCCGCCCAAAACATTAACGCATCCGTCTGCATTTCTTAGCCTTTGAAATTGACACCTATATATATATATATATATATATATATACAAAGTATGAAGTATAGTTTTACCTTAAAGTCTTCGCTACCAGAGGTTTCACCCTAAACGGGATCATCAGGCGACTGAAAAATATCGGTTAGTGGGCTGCTTAAATGCGTTGGTTGGGGCTTGGGTATGGGCGTCGAAGCGTCCAGCGCATTCCTTTGGAGCCTGGGTGTGGGCGTCGAAACGTTGCGCGCATTCCTTTGATTGTTTAGGTTGTTGATCCGAAATCTGTTTTTGTGCCGACAGGTCGAAACTATTTCTGATCTTTTGTTTAGTAAAAGTCGTTTGTCTGCCTTCATGATGAAAAGTTTTTCGTCCAAACATAAATTGCATCTTTTTGCATCATATATATATATATACAAAAGTGGGCTGTTCCACGGTTGCACGGCCGTTACTTCAAATGATCTGTCTCCTTCACTTACACGGTTATATTTAGGACAGATAACATTTAGCATTTAGTGATCTTCGCTTCGTTATAGAATGGTAACCATTGCAATTTGTTGAATAATGAAACAGACGATGGGCATAGTACAAAATTCTTTGTGTTAAAGGGAGGTTCGATTTGATTTTATTCCCACACACAGTGTGACGTATAAAGTGGAGTTATTTACGTATCAAGACTGAAGTGAGATACCCAACAACAATCTTTATATTTATAACTTTAAAAGTTCTTTCAAATAAAAGGGGTTCCTTCAAATCGTTTCATTCCATGCATGCGCCCTATAATTAGAAAAAGTAAATATTTATGCAATATGAGGTTTTGGGATATATTGTTTTGGCCTCGTAACTGTTTAATCCTAAAATGTATTTTGATATATACTGTATATACCTTGATATGAAGACCTTGATTCACAATTCGTGAAATATAATGATGATCCCGATTCTTTGACCCAGTTCTTTCTGTATGCGGGTGCTCCTTTATTCGAGACGGTATCTCGACCTTTCCATTTCTTACAGTTCCAACTCTGGTACGAATTCCTTGTATCACATTGTTTTAAAGTTAAGGATTTTTTCTTTTTCCTCCTTCCTCTCTTGTTTACTATTATCACAGGTTTTGCGTCAAGACATTTCAGCGTTCTTAAATTCAGCATGTGTCCATTGTCTGACCATAACCATCGTACGGAAAGTACGTCGTTGTTACGGCAGCTTAAATTTGAAATTTTTTCATCTTCAGACACTCCCAAACATCTGTAGCCTTTTGGGAGATATTTACCTTCTGTAAAATAAACAATTATATCTTACTACATCATCAAGTTAACATGAAATACAAATAAGGTTGTAAATAGAGTAAGGTTGGAGTATATAATATAATGGAGTATATAATATAATTTTCACGGGAGCACGGGTGGCATGTGCTGTTAGCGCGCTACCTCTCACCAAAAGTTAAGCCCGGTTAGACGGGGTTAGTACTTGGATGGGTGACCGCTTGGGAATGACCCCGTTATCGAGCTTGCATGAAGTCATGTGAGTAGAGTTGCATGCAGTTGCATGCTTCGGGGGTTTTTTTTCGCCGGGTTCTCACGTTTTCAGCCTCCCTCCTATACAATCCTACATCACGGTAGTCATGTTCAATTGGGGCATTTCGCCCTGTTTTACCACCAGTTGCTATAGGCAATTAAGTCAAATCAACACTAGATGATTTTACTCGTCATTTGGCGGCCACAAGGGTTGATCGGGGTTAAAGAACTTTATTGGTCATGTCGGCCAGATTTTGAACACGGCTCGTTGTCAAAGAAAAACCTTATGCATGTGGTACACACGAGCAAATTTTTCAGTTAAAAACTTCAATACTTCGTGTGACCTTGTTGCCATTTTGATGTATAGTTCTAGCCAACTAACCTGATCTCTCTGTAATAATGTCTTCATCCTTGACACATTCTCCAGACGATGAATCACTGTCGAATATAAAAGTATTATAATTGCCAGTACAATGGCAATAGCCATTCGAATCACAGTTTACATTATTGGATGACGTAAAACGAATATCGGAGTGAAATGAATCTTGACGACCACGGGTAATAGTAAGAGAGAAACTTTGGATTGCTTGTAGTTGTACTAACAGTAGAAATATAACCAGAAGATTCGCCATATATCAAGTGTTTAGTTTGAGTATATGGTAGTTTCAGTTCTGGTTATAGCTACGAAGAATTCGAGGCCTCTGTTTCTGATGTTTATTGTTTTCTCTCACTGAAGTAGCCGCTCTATATTGTAAATGATGCTAGAAGGATTAGGTGATGGTGTTATATACATACTGACCTTCCATATACTTGCCATCAATTTGCATTTAAAATGGTAATGAATTATAAGTGTTATGTTAAAGTGTTATTTCCGTATTGGCAATTGTTGTGTAGATTTCACTCAGCCCGTTTTCGCTCGTTTGGCAGACACCATAGTCAATAAAAAATGGTCTGGTAACCCATGATGCTATGTTGAATCAGTCCTCACATAAATCCTAATTGTTTTTCGCTTATTAATATTTTAATAACACGTTTGAGTTGATTGAACCCAAACGCTGCTATTGGATGATTGCTTCATTATACCAAAAATACAATGTTTTCATCGGGCCTGCGGCCCTCGGGGTTAATAACCAACGTAGTGACCTCGATTTCGGTCACTAACCTATACATAAACGTCAACAATAAATTGAACAAAGACTTTCATCGAGTTTAAAGACCATATTTTGATTGAATTTGCCGTCACTGACGAATCATGTTGCGTCATTTGCGTGTTTTGCGGTCAATAGCGACATTCTAATCTTTAAGTAATTTAAGTAAATTTATTTTAACATGGTAGGCTATATTTTGCCCAAGCTTGTTTTCAAAGGGCGTGTATTCGTAACGTAAAAAGTATATAGATATATACCAAAATTAATCTGACTATATACATATATTATGACAAAACTATAAAAATATTACTATATAGTCAGACATGCTGTAAGCCTGCTCTCAGTTAATATAGTGGTTTTGTAACTGCTTTGCACGGTGAAAAACTAGGATTTATTCAAAAGAAAAATACATAGCAGCCAAAGGCTGAATTGCGTATTTAAAATAATTTACAACATATTAAAATTGTTCTAAGAATTTTCCATTTAATATAGTTACAAAGCAATTTAATGAGTATACAAATGATCACGAAAACGAATAATCCTATTATTATTCATTCTAGTTAGAAATGTTATAAATCTAAGAAACGCGGCACAGTTTACCTATTCGACGCTATACTTGAAGACATAATAAACGTATTTTTAAACCGGTTTGTTTTATACCTAGGTATATTAAAAGATTGGGCATGCATTAATGAATAGGTAGTCTCGTATGGAGCTAACAATAAGTTATGAAGGCGGTGATCTTTATCACTTTGAATATTACTAAATACATTGTTGCATATATCGGTATGGTGGATTAAAGAAATACCAAATGGTTTTCCGTGTTTGGATACTCTGATCCAAACACGCGGGAAATTGCGAGACTGGAGAAAAGCGTAACAAAACACGAGCCGTAGGCGAATGTTTTTAGCCGTTTCGAAAGTCGGGCAATTTCCCAAGTGTTTGGATAAGAGTCTCCAAACACGGAAAAAACCCATTTGGTATTTCTTTTATAAAATAATCACAAGTGAATATGATATGCTGTCCAACATTTTCAAAAAATCGTTTTGGCGGGAATTTTCCGTGTTTGGATACTCTGATCCAAACACGGCAATTGACCAATCAGGGCTCGCGTAGTATACATGTTATTTTATAAAACCAACTCTTTAATGTTCATACGATTTAATGCACCATAATAGTTAAGATCTGAAATGTTAGATAAATTCTTGCGAAAACAACCATGTAAAAATTCTTTATTTAGCTGAGGACCTATGTAAGGACATCTGATTGTTCTGTGATGCAAGTTCTGATGATGCTCTGAGCACACGCACTGACAGAAACTTAGCTAAATAAAGAATATTTTATACATGGTAGTGTATCCGCAATACTTTATTTCTAAAGCTCTTAGTTGTCGCTTAAAATTGCATTCAAGATTATTAGGCGAGTTACTCGTTCGGTATACTCTTTGTATCCGCAAGAATTTATTTCTAAAGCTCTTAGTTGTCGCTTAAAATTGCATTCAAGATTATTAGGCGAGTCACTCGTTCGGTATACTCTTTGTATCCGCAAGGATTTATTTCTAAAGCTCTTAGTTGTCGCTTAAAATTGCATTCAAGATTATTAGGCGAGTTACTCGTTCGGTATACTCTTTGTATCCGCAAGGATTTATTTCTAAAGCTCTTAGTTGTCGCTTAAAATTGCATTCAAGATTATTACGCGGGTCACTCGTTCGGGAGTTCAAGCCCTAAGCCAAAAAGACACCAAGATGAAACTTTAGTTGATGGTAAAATAAAGAAATTCCTATCGTAAAGTGCCGAAGATTGTAAATATATAATCTGTATATTTTTTCTATGAGTATTTAAAATCTGCAAAGGGAAATAAGTGCAATCAAGAAATTTATTTCTTATTGTATACATAGACAAGCTTACAGACATTTAAGTATGTTTAACAAACATGATTTAAGGATATTTAATCCAAGTTTAATACAAAACGTTTAATTGTCTATAAAGGGAAAATCAAGTCTGCATGTCTTTAATCGAAAGAACCCTTATAAAATGACAAAGTAACGTTTTTTTACAGTTTTTCGTTTCCTTGCTTCGTTTTTGAAATATTTTAGTTTGTTTGATACGCAAATTAAACATTTTGACGTGGCGTGTGTATAATGAGTTATTGGAGAGGATTATATATATCTTTGCTATTAAACAAAATCACGAAAATTTTCATGATTTGGTGTTCTGGGAGGAGCACATGCACATGTTTCCTTTGACGTGATTTCGTTTGATAATAGCAAAGATATACAATCTTCTTATATGTATGTGTGTGTGTATATGACATCTCTCAAAAACGAAGCAAGGAAACGAAAAACTGCAATAAGATGTTACTTTGTCATGTAAAGTGTTGTTTCAATAGGACAGACTTCATTTTCGTTTCATAGACACTTTAATGCATTTGCCCTCGATCTATCTAAAGGGCGCGAAAATTACACGCTGAGCCGACGCTAGAGTGGCCAACAAACATCACGAGCTTGGTCAAATTCCTGTATATCATTCTTGCTACTACACAGGTCCTTCTAGTACGTTATACACAGGCTCGTTTCCATGGCTTTCGTCTACCGCTTCATAAACTCGGTCATCCGGTTTCCTGCCACCGTTATCTTCCAATGTGTGGTACAATGGACTTGGCTGTCCTGCATTACCCCCACTATCCACACCATTTCCTTGGGATCCCGGAACGTTATTGTCTATTGTTTGGTAATTATGCTCGCCAGGTGATCGCGATGGTGTGGACGAAGATGTGTGGTCGCCAACAATCGACCTGCTTTCGGGTGATGTCGGAACGATCTCGCCACGGGTTGCATAGTCGTAGGTCGTGTTTGTTTTGTTACTTGAAGGAGTTTCGTAAGAATTTTGAAACTCGTCTTGTTTGTAAGAACCATCTCTTGGATTGTTGTTGGGCAAATTACTCTCTACGTAACAGACAGAATATTAGTTTGGACTTCATTACTGCGTCTACGTTTTAACGTTCATGTGATAACATTATTTTTATGCATAATATTCAGAGCTATGTATATATAATATGTGTAGCTCACGTACCTTCATACAAAGTAGTGTCATCTTGCTTCGGGGTTGATCTATACGCAAGGATAGGAGAATTTGTGATTTAGTACAGTACAGTACAGTACAGTACAGTGCAGTGCAGTGCAGTGCAGTACAGCGCAGCGCATCGTATCACATTTACCTTCGTCGCCGTCGGTACAACACAATTCCAATCACAACTATAAGTAAACACAAGAGCACAGCAATTGGAACCACAATGGAAATCAGGGTGGATGAATCTTTATTGCTTCCTTGATTAAGGTTATTACTGTCTTTAGTCTTGTTGTCTTGGATGGATATCGTAGTAGATGACGTAGTGGGTGAAGTACTGAGTGACGTAGAAGACGACGTCGATGGTATCTGAAAGGGCAAAATTAATCCATTAGAACAACCAATTAGTTATAGGTTAGCGGTTGCATAACCGTTGCTAATTTGTAGAATGAATGAATGGGTGAACGGTACTCTACATTTCACTACAAAACCATGTCAACAGTTAAGACCACAACAGTTGACCAACAATTGCTGCGAGTCCTTGAATTTACTAGCTAAGATCGTTGCCTCGTAAACTTTTGAGGGCTCTCCTCTTGACAAGTAAAATCGTTTGGCGTTAGCTACTTCGTTTCGAAAACGAACCAGACGGTAGGCAAAGAGTTAAGTTTGAATTTGCGGAAGTAGAAAAGCCCTTGAAGCACAGGAGAGAACCAACAACTCTACTCACACCAGTCCCAAGCTCGAACAGGCGGTCATCTATCCAAGTATATACTATCCCCGTCTAACCAAGCTTAACTTCGGTCCATAGTGGTGAGACGCAATGCGCTTACAGCACACCCCATTCCAATGTTTAAATAAGAGTATATGTCGTAATGGGTGTGAAACACTGGCCTTTTGGCTCGGGTAATTCTCACTGTCATAACCGTCAATCGCTTTTCTATTTGTTAAGTAGATAAATAAATAGCATTATAGAACTACTAACATTTTCAGGCGAGCCTGCTATCTTGAGAATAACACAGTGACTTTCGGACGATCGCGGTCCAGGAGTGTATTTGTCCGGCGTACTGCATTTGATCTGTAACATCAACAAAGTTCCTGGCCATTTTGAAAGAAGCGAAGTTGTATTCGCAACCTGAAAAATAAGCACATTCAAATCACACATTAAAGGTAATTCCTTTTTGAAAATTTTATGGGAAAAGGGATGTCAAAACCAAGACTCCAGAGCCACATTGTTGTTCCCCTTTTTTGAACGTGGCTCCATAAAATTGTTTCATTGCCATGGAATTCATCAAATGAATTCGTGAGATTCGTGAGCTGAATTGCGGCAATATTATAGTTGTATTGACTTTTGCTGGTCACACAGATTATTCAGTTCAATTGATCTATAAAACGATTACAGTGGATTATTTATTTTTTGTCGTTATGTCGCCGTGGCAATAAACGTCAAACGTGGGTTAAAAGTATAATATATCAATATATCCGATACACGGGGAGAAGTGTTTCATCAGGATATCCACACACCGTGACACCAAGATGTTTGTTGAAAACCGAGGCGAAGCTGAGGTCTTTGAATAAACTTCGAGGTGTTTAGATATCCGGATGAAACACTCCTCCCGAGTGTTTAATATACTGCATCTCAAACAAATCAGTATTTTAAGAGAAAATCGAGGTAAAAGTATCCAAACCACTGATACAGTCGATTTCCTTTGTTTTCGATCATGAATTGTTAATGAGTTTGAGATTATCATTTAATGTCTGAAGGTTATGATAGTAGTTTGTTGTGAGTGGTGATATTTTTTAAATAAGAACTCGCTTCGACAACGACCCCAATAAGCAAAAACCGTAGAGAGCCACTTTAAGTAATAGTTAAAATATGAGCGGCCGATCTTTATGGGCATTTACAATGGCGAGCCGAAAACTTACTTATAAAATTGTAAGTGTAAATGATGAACACTTTGTTTAAGAGTCGTAGGAAAGGTTAAATAAGATCATTTACAGTCAGAAAAAGCTGAATTTGAGCCACTAATGCCTATTAACTTTGATAAAACCTTGATGTTTTATTAATCAATATGTTTTATCCGTATTTAAAGTTGCTGATTAAACATTCATTTCTTTTGAATTTTCGTCATGAATTATTAATGAATTTGATAAATATACTTTAAATATACATCTATTGATATAAGTAAAAAATATCATTGATGGTACCTTTAAAAATTTTGTCCTCTGTGTATCTTTATTCAGTGAAAATTCTCCAGGTTGAACTTTTAATGGAAGCCAAGTATATCCATCAACTGAGTACTGTGATTCCTTCTTTTGAAGTTTACAACTTCGATGTTGAACATTATTTGGAGCAAATAAGCGAAATAGCACACTACAACGATTTTCTCCTCTTATTTCACACGTCAGGTTTTTGTGAACCAAAACCATAGGGCTAGCCCCATGATAAAACATGTAGCAACCTTGACGAAATGAAAATAAAATAAAATGAGATGAGATGTGGTGGTGAGGTGAGATGTGGTGAGATGAGGTGTTGTGAGATGAGATGCACGAGGTTTGGCGTGGTGAGACGACCTGTGTAGAGGTGAGATGCCGTGTGGTGTGATGAGCTGTGGTAAAGTGAGGTCATGTGAGATGACCTGTTGTGAGATGAGCTGTGGTGTTGTGTGGTGTGGTGAGATGAGCTGTGTGGTGTGGTGGTGTGGTGAGGTGAGCTGTGGTGTGCTGTGATGAGCTGAACTGTGGTGATGAAGTGAGCTGTGATGAGATGAGGTATGGTGTGGTGAGGTTAGTTGAGATGAGCTGTGGTGTGCATGGTGTGGTGTGGTGTGGTGTGGTGTGGTGTGGTGTGGTGTGGTGTACTGTAGTGGAGTGTTGTGATGAGCTGAGCTGTGGTGTGAGGTGAGCTGTGGTGAGATGAGGTATGATGTGGTGAGGTGAGGTGAGATGAGCTGTGGTGGTGCGTTGTGATGAGCTGAGCTATGGTGTGAGGGGAGGTGAGCTGTGGTGAGATGAGATGAGCTGTGGTGTGGTGAGATGAGATGAGCTGTGGTGTGGTGAGGTGTGCTGAAGTGAGATGAGCTGGGTGTGCTGAGATTAGCTGTGGTATAAAGCGAGGTCATGTGAGATGACATGTTGTGAGATGTGGTGTGGTGTGGTGTGGTGTTGTGTGGTGTGGTGTTGTGAGATGAGCTGTCGTGTGGTGTAGTGGTGTGGTGTGGTGAGATGAGCTGTGGTGTGGTGTGGTGTGGTGTGGTGTGGTGTGGTGTGGTGTGGTGTGGTGTGGTGTGGTACAGAGGAAGAACTTCAACTCGTGTTTGAACTTCGTGCGGTAGCTATAAACTGGTTCTTGATTTTAACTTTACAGTTTTATTTTTCATCGATGACTTACCTGATGCAGATGCATATGGGTCATAAAATAATATGTCTTCATCTGTGACACATCTCCCAGTTGACGATGTACTGTCGTATATAAAAGTGTTGAAAGTTCCGGCATGACTACATTTACAATAGCTATCCTCACAGTTATCATCTACGTCCATCACACTAGTGAATATATTAAAAGGAAACTTGTCTTGAGCACCACGAATTATATCCAGTGATGAACACAGTTGAATCCTTTTCATTTGAACCAGGAACAGAATTGACAGAAGTTTTCTCATGTCGATAACGATCGGTAATTCCCAGCAAACAATAAAGCCGTTATCAGTTGATCAGGAACTATAAAACTCGACTTCGATGCCTTGTGGTGTCTTGTGACACGATCGCAAACCTTAGAAGACCCTTAACTTAACCCGATCGGTGAATGAATAATGTTCCAACGTGAATATTGTGTTTTCTTGCTTGTCGTGATTATGTTATCTCAAACGCTTGAACGCAATCTGTTTTTAAGTCAAGAGAGTATAGTCTTTAGATGAAATGTCTGTGGCAATATGAAAGTCACTTCCTCGAGATATTAATTAAGTATAGAATCGGAACTCTTCAGTGACATTATAAAGAGCCTTGCCCTTAGAGTGACAGTTATTTTTTCGGTTACCAAGGCTCTTTGAATTGCGTTACCTCCTGTTTATCTCGACATGCACGGCACGAATAGAATTTTAAATTATCGAAACTAAGTGGTTTCTTTCTTTCTAATTTCATCTCTGACTCTATCAAATGTAATGTTTTTTGTCGACAAAAAAATCCCCACCGAAACCCCTTGAACTTACTTGTAACTTGTGAACTTAGAAGGATAAGAAATATTAAATGCTTCACAATTTCTTACTTACAGTTACCCGCGATCAATATATATATATATATATTTCATTATACTCGAGTAACTGAACAGACTTGATATTGCGTGGCAGTAATGAGTTCTTAGAATAAAAACAGCCGTATGTAAACGAACACTTGTTCAAAGAAGTATACCTTATGTAGACTAAAAGGCATATCCTATTTTGTTTCATTGCGTTGTGTTTAATATCATACAAAACCATAATTTATTATCTGATTTTAAAACAACGGAACTAGGAGAAACACCGTTGAAAAACCTAAAGTAGATATGATAACAATAATAAATAAAATCGACTATTCACTTTACATAGACTTCATATCAATGACCAACCAGGTTTCGGCTAAAAGGGATGACTCAAAGGGACTCGTCCAGTCCTTTCCCGCCTTTTCCAAAATATGTCGTCAAATTTATTTTTCCAAAAAGCTAGGGGTAAACCAGATTTCTGATTAGGGTTAGGGTTTTTGTTGTGGTTAGGGTATCGTAAAGATTGCTAAAATATTGAAACTCACTGAAGCTTGACGGCAAATTTGGAAAAAACAAATTTGACGGCATATTTTGGAAAAGCTGCGAAAGGACTGGACGAGTCCTTTTGAGGCATCCCTTTTAGCCTCGACGCAATAACCAGACACAGTGCGAATAATTATTCGACTTGTTCTTTAGGAACCAGCGTTTTCTCCTTGAGTCACGTCTGCAACTCTGGACACCTATGAGTTGTTTAAGAATATCATTGTTCTTCCAGAACATGGTATTTTGGTAATGGTTCTGGCATTTTTGTGCCGTTGTCCGACTCTTTAACTTGTTCTTTAGGAACCAACGTCTCTTCCTTGACAACAAACCTTCGATCTTTTTCTTTATTTTCTGGATCACGATCTGATGCATTTTGGGATACCACGTTATTCCCTTCCGCCGAATTGTTATCCGGGACTTCACGAATCGACCACTGACCAGCAGTGTTTCGGGGCCCATCGTTTATTGCGTAGTCGTATGTTGTCTTCTGTAGTGGCTTCGATATTGATTTATGGTCATTGTCGATGTAATGATAAAGGTGGTCGGGGTTGGACTCGTACAGTTGACAGTCATGACTACTACCCGTTGTGTTTGTTGAATATAATGGGTTCAACGATTCTTCACATTCCATCACCAAGGTCGAGCTTTGTTCTTGACCTGGTTTGAAAATAAACGGTTAATTTTTTTAAGGTTTTAATGGCAGTAAGTGTATAATTCAGAAATAAATGGCCGCCCGTGTTTATATAACCTGATGCAAACAGGAGAGTGATCGATTGATAGAATTGGAAAGTTTTTGTGAACCCGAGCCATAAGTGTTAGTCGTTTCCTCTAGTTTCTAATGTATTATTTGGAACATTTAGTGTCTTACCGTGGTCAGTTATATTTGATTCTGCGGGTTGAGATAATCTAAGAAATTTGAAACAAATATTCAATACCTGAAGGAATGATCTTTCCTTCCCTCCTTTCCTAGTTCTCTCCCTCCCTCCCTCCTTCCTTCCTTCCTTCCTTCCTTCCCTCCTTCCTTCCCTCCTTCCTTCCCTCCTTCCTTCCCTCCTTCCTTCCCTCCTTCCTTCCTTCCTTCCTTCCTTCCTTCCTTCCTTCCTTCCTTCCTTCCTTCCTTCCTTCCTTCCTTCCTTCCTTCCTTCCTTCCTTCCTTCCTTCCTTCCTTCCTTCCCTTCTTTCCTCCATCACTTGCCATACCTTGTTTTTCTCCTCTTGTACAACAATACCCCAATCACTGCAGTAATAGCTAGTGCAGCAACTACTATAATGCAGAAGACTATAACGATAGTATCCGAACTGCCATCATCTTTCTTTTGCATTGGTCCTGTCGGTTTTGGCTGAAAACCTTCAAGTAACATAATATATATCGT